>JAENPR010001714.1:0-120642 GCA_018135685.1 Themeda triandra
CATTTCCATCACGCAATCCTTAAGTCTACACATTTTTATTTATAGCAAACTGAATTGAAAACAAACTTGCACACTCTTTTTATTTGGTTTTCATCTTAGGGCAAACTCGAAATGTAAACACACTTAGAGAAAGCAAACTTCTTAAAACAGCAAGCAAATTTTTATTGGGTTTTTCTAGTTTTTCTGATTTTTTTTTCAATGCATAAAACAGACCAAAGAAAAATAAATAAATTGAAAACAAACAAACTGAAACAAAAGGAAAGAAATACTTATCTTGATAATGGGGGTCCTCCCCCAAGCTAGCCTTGCGGCGGTGGTGGTGGATAGTGGATGTGCAACAGTCCACCAAGCCATGCGGCATGGAAGCGGCTTCTTCCCGGCTCTCTTGAATGGTGCCCGGTGTCCGGGTGGTGTTCGGTTCCACCGGAGTGGTCATTCCACCTCGATCATGGCGATTCGAGTGGCGGTGGTGTTGTGGCCGGAAGGCTACTTGTTCATCATAGTGCTGCTGGGTGAAAATGAAACTAGTGGCATCGGAGTGGCGACGTGGCTCAAAGTCATGGTGGGGTTCTTCTTCTTCATCGGTGGTACCAAAGGGGTCATAAGAGTATCTTGGCGGCTGTGAGGGTCCTGGCTCGGATGGTCCTGGGGTGTTGTATGGTGGGTAGTAACCATAGAATGGTTGATGTGGTTGGCCTTGTGGTGGGTACACCCATGAGTTTAGTGAGTGGTGCCGAGGTACATTCCACTCATTGAAACCGGCATGTCCGGTTCTTCTCGGGCGGTTTCGGCACCACGCCAAACCGGTTCACGATTTCTGTCACCCTCTCCGAGCGAACTCTTCGAGGTGCTCTCTCATTCACGGTTCGCTCGCAACTCAACATGATAGTTTTGCACATGATACAAAGCCGGTTCCGGGTTAGGTAACCGGATCGCGGCATCACCATATTTTGCATAATAAACATCGTTCACTTTTTTCGATAAGTGACCTTGGCCAAAAGTGTAGAGGTCATAAAATTCTCTATGATGTTCAATGTACTCAAAAGTAGCTCCCTCTAATAACTTCAAGCTTGTGGCAATGCGAGTGATAAGCGAGCAAATGGCCACACTTCCTACTTTGTAACCAGGGACACTCATCCAATGGTTCACTAGGAGATGGACGGGAGACACCTTTGTTTCTTGATGCCGCGTATAGCAACCGTAAGTCGGCTACTCGATCTTGCTTTCATCAAATCGTGGGAAAAGGTGGCTCCTATCCAACGGTGCAAAAATCTAAGCGTAGGATGCTCTATGGCTGCGGTGCGGTGTGCTAAGTGGTACGGTGCTCTAGAAATGCTTTGCTCCAAAACCTATGTGCATCAAAATCACCTAGTGCTGCATTTAAATCTATGAGAGCATCTTGAGGGAAACCTAGGAGGTCACTAAGGTTTCTCCAAGAGACGAAATATTCGAGAGCAAACATTCTAAAATAAACTCCATTGTCCGTGTATCGAAGGGTGCTAAGGAATTCTATGGTCAAGAGCCTAATCCCTTTCTCGGTGAGGTTTGCAAAGGAAGTCCAACCAACTAGTGGAAAAATTGTATCGAATTCTTGAGCCATACCCGTCGCCAGCGAAGTGTCGGATCGATGGCGGCGTGTGGATGAAACGCTTGTTCTTGAGCTTCTTGTATACCTCCTTCTCTCGGGGGCGGTTCTCGGGGCGAGGTCGGATGTTCTCATGAGGACTCTCGAGATGCCGGTGGTGGTGCGAGTGCTGCTACAGGTGCTTCGGTGCTTCGGTGGTGGGTCGACACTCATGTCGGAACCAGCCACCGAGTTCGCGAGAGGCACTTCTTGTCCCGATGTTCCGGACGGCTCCAACGAGTCCCTTCATGGCACTCTTCATTTCGCAAGTTGCTCAAAAGAAACAAAAACAAACACTAGTGGAGAGAAGGATTAGCACAAGGTTAGTGGTTAGCCGTCAGTCGGCGGTCCAGGGGTTAGTCGTTCTTCATGACAAAAAGTTCTAAACTTCAGTCTTGATTTTGACAGAACCTCCCCTTGATTTTAGATTTTCTTTATCCTATTTGGACAGCATCTCCACTAATTTTTTTGTGATCATCTACTCAGCACTATCCCTTCCCTTCACTTGCTACTAAACTCTAGCTTACTCTCTCACTTCTTCTCTCTTCCTACTCTTCTCCTCTTCTCTCTAACTTTCTCCAGGAAACATGAAGTCGAGAGCAGAAGGTTTGGCTAAAATTCTGGAATGTGGGTGGTGCAAGGAAGCCATGGGAGGAGGCCTATTTATAGAGGAGGAGGGGGAGTCGGCCGACCCAATGGTGGGGTCGGCCGCCCCACCAGGTTGGCCAATGTGGCTGCCACTTCACATGCTATTGCGTGATCTTTCCTTCATCCGAAATTTTGGTCGGTTGAGTGGTTTTGGCGGTGGAAAAGAGAGGATAGTGGAGGTGAGTGGAAGTGGATGAAATTATGTGATTTGATGTATGTGAGGTGTAGTCTATGACATGTGGGACCCATGGTGAGGGACCCACCAAGCACTAAATGCCATGATAAAAACTATAAACAATGCAGAAATTTAAATGAAGGTAAACTAATTTAAATGCATGAAATGATAAATTTTTGTGCCACCACGATAAAATATTTTTGACGGGATGTCACACACCGTAAAATTATTTATATGGGCGTAGAATTTTTATAATGTAATGCTAGGAATAAATATGCCTAAGAAAATTATAAGAGATGCAATTTAAAATGCGGATAAATACCGAGTTACCTTCCGGCGAGGATTCGATTTTTAAAGTCCTCCGAATTGGACCTTCCAAAATATTTATTCCGCCGATGATCCAGAGATGCATCCTCCGTCTCCGGTGGTTGTACTTGTCGATCTTCTTCTACCATCTTCGCGGATTTGTTGAGCTCTTGTTTCGACTTGAATGCGAATTGCTCTTCTTGCCCATTTATAGTGAACTTGATTTCTCCCTTCCCGACATCAATGTGTGCATTGGCGGTGCTTAAGAAGGGTCTTCCAAGTATAAGTGACACCTTTGAGTCTGGATGCATATCCAAGTACTACAAAGTCTACCGGCACGAAGAACTCTCTTATCTTGATCGGGATGTTTTCAGCAATGCCCAACGGATAACGGACCGATTGGTCGGCTAGTTGTAGACACATTGATGTTGGCTCAAGTGCGGTGTGGTTGAGCTTGTAGTAGACTGCGGGCATCACACCGACACTTGCTCCAAGATCACGAGTGCATTATTGAAATATTGATCTCCAATTGTGCGGTCAATAGTGGGACATCCTGGATCTTTCTTCTTTTCGGTAGTTGGTTGAGGATGGCCGCACTACATCCTTCGGTTAGCTTGATCACTTCATTGGATGGCGTGGTCTCTTCTTGTTAAGAATATCTCTTATGTACTTGGCATAAGTGGGGACCTGTCTGGCATCCAGCAGAGGTATATTGACATATAACTTTCGAATTACCTCCACAAACTTACCAAACTGCTCATCTGTCTGTTGTGGTACTAGGTGATCGTGTTGCAAGCCCTCTACTCACTTGTTCTTGATAGAGTTCATCCAATCGAGTGAGAGAGCGATTCTAGTGCGTTGCATTGAGAGATTTGCATCGAGTGGCACTAGGTGATCGTGTTGCAAGCCGGTGTGCTTGTTACTCTTGGAGGTCGCCACCTCCTAGACGGCTTGGTGGCAAGAGACTTCGTTGAAGCACCGCGTGGAGATTGTGCGGTGCTCCGAAGGAGGATTTGTGGGGGTTCTGAGCCTTCCCCGCGGAGCGAATTGGCTACTCTAGTTGAGTGTGGCTTGGAGGATCCCGGTCTTGTGTTGATTGGAGTTGGGGCTCCGGGGAGGGGTTGTTGGCAAATGAGCCAACTTGAGCGGCCTTCTCATCACCAAGTCGGTGTATCGCCACAACTGGACGTAGCTTGGTGGCGACCAAGTGAACCAGGGAAAAATCGTGTGTCGATTTGTGTTTGCCGAGGCTTCGACCTCCTTGTGCTTGTGTGTGAGGCTTCGACCTCCCTTGTGATTGTGTGCAGGTGGTTGGCCTCTACGCCCGGTCATTCGCCACCGCCGCGACTTCGTGTGTTCACTCTTCGCGGTGGTTTGCATCCCCTCTAGCTCAAGCTTGCATTTACATTTGTTACATTCTTGCTTAGCTTGAGTAGTGGCTCTTGTGCTCGTTTGCTTGTGTAGCTAGTTGAGCACCTTCTTGCTTGTGTAGCTAGAAGTAGTTTTAGTGTTTTGCTTAGCTTGTGTAGTTAAGTGAATTGCGCTCTTGGGTTCGGCTTGTGTAGCCTTGTCCTTGAGCATCTAGTGAGCTTAGGTTTGGGATAGTGCTTTTGCTCATTAGAATTGTGTAGGAGCTCCCGGTTCACTAAAGTACTAGTTGCTTAGGTTGTGACCTTGCAAGCTAGAATTGTTTAGATGAGCACTAGCTAGTTTAGCACCTTGCTTCTTGTTTAGGATCTTTTACAAGGTGCTACTAGAGTTGTAGTTAGTGGGGGTTAGTCTTGGCTAGTGTTGACACTTCTAACACCACTCACGCTAAGTTGTCATCCCTAGCATGGCGCCGAAGTGTTGGTATAGAAACCGCTCCTCTAATCAAGAAAAATATGGGATCCGCAGTAAGCGAACGAGATAATACACCATTGTAGCATTTTACCGGGAAGTATTCCGGTATCGTTATTTATATTTAGCTCAAAGGAAAGAACTACGGACTTAAACAATGAGATGAACTTGCTAAACACGACTACTTATGAGTGATTGATTACACAGTCACATACTTTGGCGAGAGGGTAAACCATGATAAATAAGGGAATATAAAGTAATAAGCTCGGGGTATAAATCACACGAGATTAGATATAGACTACTCACAAAGGTAGGTTGACATCTGATTAGTGCAAGAAATATAAATCCTATGTAGGTTCTAATCTACTAAGTCATTCATCTACTCCAACTCTACACTATCACATATAGCACAAAAGACTCTTCATCTATGTATAAGGATCATTGCTATAACAAGCCAAGACATAGCAGGACTTACTACGCAACTTTGGTTCTGCTAGACCTACCAACGGGGGATGGAATACAAAGGACTCAACGGAACTGTCACTTCCGCGATCTACCACACGACCCGGCCAATAGGGTGCATTTGCAGTAAACGGCATCTAAGCACCATGCTTACATGAAATCTACCACCTAACCCCCGGGAAGAGAGCTAAGCGCTTTGCAAACATATACATAAACTTATTACCAATCATAACCATATCAAATGTAGAACTAGAATAAACTAGGAACATAATAAATAGAAACATAATGATATTTAGAATAAAGTCACAAGAATAGATACAAGATAATACCAATTCGATGATGAAGATCCGGAATTCCGAGCACAAAGGCGCCGATTCTTCCTCTATCTAGTCTAAACCTATGTAGAACTTGAAGATCTAGAGTAGCTATTCTAATTCTCTCGGTGGAGATCTCTCTCTAAACCCGGCTTTTTCGATGGCTACCTCTCGAATAATGAATTCTTGAATGAATTCCCTCGAGCGGGGGTCGTGGGCTCGAATATATAGCCCCCTAGGATGCTCCACAGCCATCGGATCAAACCGACCTAAACGGACGATAATTATTGCTCCTCAAGGTCGGTGGAGGCAGGATCCGCGAGCCTCCACCTGATTGGTGGAGGTGGCCAGTCGGCCGACCCAAGGAGGGAGTCGGCCGACCCACCACTCTGCCAGGTGGGTCCCCGCTTCCAGTGGTTTGCCTTCTGGAGTCTTCTAGAATATACAATTTTACCCGTTCGGTCTTTCTCTCTATGTAATCATGACATGTGGGCCTCCTTGGATGTTTTCCCCGATAATCCCCTCGCGAAAACACATATTCACCAAAACTTGTGGAATCTGTCGGTTTAAACCCTAAGTCTATGGTGGTGAACAGATTATACCCCTCTTTCTCTCTCTGATTGACATATAAAATTGATCATTAACAACCGTCAACAGCTAGACCGATAGTTTTAATTCCGCATTTGTTTCGGTTAGCCGGTGCGTAAGTTTTTAGGAAGGACTATTCACCCCCCCTCTAGTCCATCTCGACCCTACACGTGGTATCGGAGCCGGGTCTCTCGTTTTAGTGGTCTTCACCGACCCGAGAGGATGGAAACTAGAGGGATAGACGTTGAGTGCTCTTGTGACACGCACACTTTTGATGGCACGAACTTTGCTCGGTGGAAACACCATATGCTTGATCACTTTCGTGCCTCGGGAGCTAAGGTGTGGTGGGTTGTCACCAATGGTCTCACCCAACCGTTGGATGAGGAAAACATCACCAAGGCTCAAGAAGCAATCTATTATCTTGATGTTAATGCACTTGGTTATCTAATAGATGCTTTGAGTTGTGATGTGCTTATGAAGGTGAACCATGAGGGAACCGCCCGCATGTTGTGGGAATCCATCAAGCACACCTATGGTGATGCCTCCACATGGGATGATAGAAAGTACAAGGTGGAGGAGCCCGAGGTGGTGCCACTTGAGGATGTTGAGCATGACCACAACAAGGTTGTTGTGGGGGATTGCTCCACCTCAAGGTCAAGTGAAGATGATGAACTTCCTACCACAAGTTCACTTGACGATGATGATGATGATGATGCCTCAAGTGAAGCAAGTGAAGATTCTATCTCAAGCTCACTTGATGATGGCAATGATAGTGATGACACTACCACAAGCTCTCCTACTTCATCACATTGCTACATGTCACATGGTGACCGCAAGGTAAAGATTGGCAATGTGATCTTTGATTGTGATGATCCAAGTCTTGAGCTTGTGTTTAAGTTGTCAAGAGCTTTAGAAAAGGAGTTTGCTAAAACAAGCCAATTGGAAAAAGAAAACTCTTTTCTAAAGAACACATGTGAACAACAAGAGCATCTACTTTATGTTACTACTTGTTCACATGATGTGCTAAAATTGGCTCATGAGGAACTTAGTGTTGCTCATGATAACTTGGTTCAAGAACATGTTTTTCTCACTAAGAAGTTTTGCAATGAAGAAGCTAAAACTAGTGAGAGCTCATCACTTGGGTCAAATGATCAATCACATGTTGCTAACCCTTGTGATGTAGGCAAGAAGCATGTATCCACCTCTTGTGATGATTTATTATCTATGCCATGTTCTTCACATATAGATGCTTGTTCTTCTTCTATGTCTTGTGAGACTAACCTTTTGAAGGAGAACAATGAGCTCAAGAATGAAGTGAAGAATTTGAGCAACAAGCTAGAGAGGTGGACCAACTCTCATGTCGCTCTTGATCATTTGTTGAAGAACAAGAGAAGATTTGGTGACATGAGTGGCCTTGGCTACAACAAGAAGAATGTTGGGTTGGGTGGATTGCCAAAGGTCTCTCACTCTCAACTCTTGAAGAGTTACAAGAAGCATGGCAATTTGAATGGCATCAACTACAACAACACCAACATCAAAGGCAAAAGATGGGGCAAGAAGAAATTCGAGAGAAGCATGAAGAAGCTAGAAGAAGAGAAGTTATCTCATTTCATGTGCTTCCAATGCCGTGAAATGGGACATCTAGTCAAGGATTGCCCCACCAAGAAGCCTCAAGTTGAGCCAAGATCAACACCCCAAGATCAAGTCAAGATCAACCATGAAGCCAAAGTTGATGACTTGAAGATGATGAAGAAGAAGACAAGAAGGGGTGGAAGAGCTAGGCATCCAACTCATATCCAAGATGCCAAGATGGTGATGAGCAAGACTCAAGAGAAGAAAGTTCATGCTCACATCAAGTGCTTCAAGTGTGGAGACATGGGACACTTTGCCTCGAAGTGTTCCAACAAGCTTGAGAAGAAGGTTCAAGCAACTTATGAGAGGCAAGGCCATGAAGAGCATCACAAGAGCAATGAAGAGAAGGCTCTACCAAAGAGAAGATGTTATTCATGCCGGAAAAGGGGACACATGGCACATTCATGTCCCCTAGGTAAAACTTCTAAGCCTAGTTCAATTAATGATACTAATATGCTTAGAAAGGATGGTAATGGTACCTCTTCAGTTGCTATTGCAAAATATCCCGCTACTCATACTAAGGCTTTGCCAAAGTATGTTGCTCCTAACTTGAGAGGACCCAAACTAGTTTGGGTACCATCAAAAAGTGGATGAATAATTGTAGGTACCATGGCATTGGAGGCTTGATTCAATTGGGTTCATATTCTTCATCATGTGATTGAATCAAGTATCGAAGCTTAGTGCTATTCTCATCCCAATGTCAAGTCATGACAAGTGAAGTCCAAGTGCTACAACATACAAGTGCAAATTCAAGTTGTGGTGATCAATTGTCATATGTGATGGCTTGCAATTGTATTGAGTTGAAGCTTGCTATTGGAAGATCATGTGCTACCAAGGTATATATTTTGTTGATCACATTCATTTGGATGCATATGAGTTGATTGAATTGGATATATATACATTGGTTGCTTGCTATGAGATGTTTGAATGGATTCAATGCCTAGTATTCAAATTTGAGTTAGTTTGGGAGAATATGATCACAAGATGACCTTTAGTGAAGTAGTTTGACTGGATATATGTCTTGTGGGAGTGTTCAAACAAGTTGACATCAAGTTTGAGTCATTTTTGAAGAAGCATAGCTCAATTGCTTAAATCTGTCTAAATTCTGAAATCTGAGCGCTGTGATCAAGTCTGAGTTTGATGGATCAAATCTTACTAAAATGGCTTGAAATTTGGTATGCATGCTCTATGCTTATGAGTCAATATGCTGTGCAAATTTCATGAGAATTGGATAAGGATTGCTACAGTTTTGGAGTAGTCTTTATGATCTATAGTGCAGCAGTTTTCAGCATATAGCAGTGTGGGAAGATGTGAAATCTGGCAGCAATCTAGAAGGCCAATGAAGCTCAAATTTTTACAGCTGCATGAAGACTTAGTGATGCTCATGTCGACCAAATTTCATGGCATTTGGAGCTATACATTGGGAGATATGAGTCAATCTTTGAAGGTTGCAGAATCTGCCAGAAAAATGACAAACATTGGATATCTTAAGTGTCACTCAAATTGAAAGGTCCTCAAGTTGGAAACATGATTATAAGTGGCTGAGGAACCTATGTTTGGTTTATTAAAGATCAGGATCAAACTCAAGATCAAGAAAGAAAAGGACATAAAGAAGATCTCAAGTCCAAGGATCAATCAAAGGAATGACAATTCATAAGTGTCAAGGGTTGTTCTTAGTGAGATCGCTTCTCTCCATCGAGGAGGTGTGCCGCCCATGAGGAGATGGGCTTGACAAGTGAGCTTGGAAGGCCGACATAGAAGTGATGATCTAAGAAGATTCAAGATGCTTAGTTGAAGACATCAAGAAGAATGGATCAAGAAAGCAAGCAACATCCAAATAGAGAGCAATACATGACAAATCAAGTGATAATGCAAGTGATATTCTCTCATGCAAGCAAAGATCGAAAGAAGAAGCAAGTCAACCACAACAAGAGAGTGTACTTGATCATAAGTGGTTCTTATCTCATATGGGTGAAGCATGAAATTCATCATGGGTATCTATTGGTCTTCACCAAGCTATTGAATGGACTTCACATTGCTATTGGAGTAATGAAATTGGAATCTCATGACTATCCTCTACTCCAAGATAGCAAAGGTGACATTGATTGACATATGCATACATATTTTGCTAAGGAATTGTTTAGTGCATATAGTCATGATATCTAGGAGCATTCATGAAAAATCAAAAGGTTTTGATGTTTATATGGTGCCACTATTGTTTCTATGCCTTACTTGTTCTAGTGGCAACATATAACATGTTCATGAGCTAGTGAACCCATGTACTTGATCTACTTTGGATTGCACATTAGCTACAAGTACAACATTGGCAAGATAACCCTTCTAGAGAGGTGTGAAGAAGCTTGTCATTGGTTCAAACCGGACTTGGAAGCTCATGTGCAAATCAAGTTAGCTCAAGTTCAAGAGAAAGAAGCTCATGAAAACAATCTAGTTCAAGAATGTGGTATTCATGCATATTTCAACAAGGTGGTTCCACAAGGGATCCTCAACTTTAAGTGATCAAATGAAGATTTGCTCAAGATTGTCATTTGGTGTGACCCATGCTTTGTCATAGGGGAGGAGCCCCACTTCATTGGTATTAGAGGCAAAGATCTTGAAGGTGACCTACACATGTGGTATCTTTAGTGCTATGACAAAGGGGAAGTGCCCAATGCATAGTGACAAGTGGGTTCATGCAACTACATGTGAAGATTACAAGTGGTGTCATTCCAACATATGGTGTGTCCATCAAAAGGAAGATTCAAGAATCAACCGTCAACCCCGAGCTCCAATTCTTTGCATCAAGAAGTTTGTCTTACATGAAGTATCATACAAGCGGTCTTGGACCCTTTTATGGTCTTTGATGACAAAGGGGGAGAGAATGGTACAAAGATATGCAAGTTGCATACAAAGGGGCGAAGAAGATGGACATAGACCGAGAAGAGCAACATTGAAGAGGATCAAAGTTCTTGGACAAGAGAAGCACACAAGTAGGGGGAGCAAGCTCATGAACTTGATTGATTGCATTTGATATGTGCATATTCATGTGCTTGCTTGCATTTGCATTGTTCTTAAATTCATTATGCAATGCTTGTGTGGTGTATGCTAGTCATAGTTTTGATTGATGATTTGATAACTAGCATGCATAGGATGGTTTAGCTAGAAACTTGTGCTCCTTCCACGTGGTACTAGAACCTTGCTTCTAATGTTGATCTCACGGGGTTTCTAGTGTTGTTTCAAGTGATTTCTAGCTAACCATGATGATGCTAAGGATGAACTTCAATGTGCAACTCCGATTGGTATCACGCTTCAAAGGTTTATCCTATATACCTTAGCATCACTTAGTAGTGATTACTCTCCCAAGAATTTCCATATCTATGCATGTGTGCAAGCTTGAAACCAAACCATTTGAGCACACATGTAGGGGGAGCTATCACTACCAAGTTGACTTTGTGATACTTATCCAAATCACAACATTGAGCTCAAATGTTGGATAAGTGACATAAAGTCCTTTATGAACTTTATTTCCATATCTTTGTAGAGTTGTCATCAATTACCAAAAAGGGGGAGATTGAAAGGTCTCTTGTTTGGTTTTGATAATTGAGTGACAACTTAGGTGGACTAATTGGGTGATCATGAGAATACACAGGGGTTTAGTCCACAGGTGAATGTGAGATGAAGGAGCTTCATTGCATATGTGACATGACATGGAGTCATGTGACCAATGGTGAAGATCGAGATGAGGCTTGGCTCGAGGCCGGAGGGTGTGTGAAGGACAAGTCAAGGCAGTGGAGCGATGGACCATGAGATGGTGAAGCTCGGGCAAGACTTGGTTCCGATGGACCATGAGGCGGTGAAGAGCAAGTGAGATCAAGATCGATGGATTGTGAAGGTTGCATGATGATATGAAGTGGATCATATCAACTTGAGATCGTGTCGGTGCATGTGTTGCATTGGCACTTCGGTGGAAGAAGGTGGAGATGGAAATGCGCAAGGCAAAGGCATAACCTAGGGCATTTCATTTCACCGGTCATGAGGAGTGTAGAGAAGTTGATGACCGGATTTAGGATTGATAGCCGTACTATCAAGAGGGGCAAACTTGTTTGCATCTCGGTCATCTAGTGCCACTTGAGCGATCTAACATTGCGACATGCTAGGATCGAGTGGCGTTGTGGGGGCAAGTGAAAATCCTTTGAAAATGATTGTGAAAATGCTAACACACATGCACATGGTGATGTACACTTGGTGGTGTTGGCACATTTACAAAGGTGGCGTTGATCGCGCTTTGGTTTGTAGGGTAGAGTTGGGTTTGGGTCCCTCTCTCCCTTCCGCTGAGCTTGCGAGGCGGGATTCGGCGTTTTCGGGAAAATTGGAGGCATATTTTCCATTGCGCCGGATGCAAATTGTTGTTGGAAACATACTATCCATGGTGATCAAGTTGGTATACTTGTTGGATAGCATGGTGGAGAAGATCGTGTTTTTCGACGGGCCGTGAATCATGGATTCACAAGGCGCCGGACGCAGCGGCGCCGGACGCCGGCAGGAGGGCCGGGACGCGCCCAGCGCGTGGCCGGAGTCGGCGTGGGCATGCTGGCGGGGCACGTGAGCGCCGGACGCGGGGTGGCACGTCCGGCGGTCCCCGGACGCCGAACAGAAACTTTCTGGTCGGGCTCGGTCTTGCGCGGTTGGGTCGCCGGACGCACGGCAGACTCGGGCGTCGGACTCGGCCGGTTTACTGTGCAGCGTCCGACGTTCGTGGCAGTGGCGCATTCAAAATTCAACGGTCGGCTCGCGGCGGCGGCTGAGGGCGCCGGACGCGTCCGGCGGTCCCTAGCGGACGCGTCCGGCGCGTGTTGCGCAGGCGGCCCGAGCACCTAACGGCTAGTTGGCCCATGGGGGCTATTTATACTCGCCTTGGCCGGCCTTGGCCGGTTGCTTAGCACCTTGGGGACTTGGTGTCCACCTTGGAGAGTGCTTGGAGAGCCCTCTACTCACTTGTTCTTGATAGAGTTCATCCAATCGAGTGAGAGAGCGATTCTAGTGCGTTGCATTGAGAGATTTGCATCGAGTGGCACTAGGTGATCGTGTTGCAAGCCGGTGTGCTTGTTACTCTTGGAGGTCGCCACCTCCTAGACGGCTTGGTGGCAAGAGACTTCGTTGAAGCACCGCGTGGAGATTGTGCGGTGCTCCGAAGGAGGATTTGTGGGGGGTTCTTGAGCCTTCCCCGCGGAGCGCGAATTGGCTACTCTAATTGAGTGTGGCTTGGAGGATCCCGGTCTTGTGTTGATTGGAGTTGGGGCTCCCCGGAGGGGTTGTTGGCAGTGTGCCAACTTGAGCGGCCTTCTCATCACCAAGTCGGTGTATCGCCACAACTGGACGTAGCTTGGTGGCGACCAAGTGAACCAGGGAAAAATCGTGTGTCGATTTGTGTTTGCCGAGGCTTCGACCTCCTTGTGCTTGTGTGTGAGGCTTCGACCTCCCTTGTGATTGTGTGCAGGTGGTTGGCCTCTACGCCCGGTCATTCGCCACCGCCGCGACTTCGTGTGTTCACTCTTCGCGGTGGTTTGCATCCCCTCTAGCTCAAGCTTGCATTTACATTTGTTACATTCTTGCTTAGCTTGAGTAGTGGCTCTTGTGCTCGTTTGCTTGTGTAGCTAGTTGAGCACCTTCTTGCTTGTGTAGCTAGAAGTAGTTTTAGTGTTTTGCTTAGCTTGTGTAGTTAAGTGAATTGCGCTCTTGGGTTCGGCTTGTGTAGCCTTGTCCTTGAGCATCTAGTGAGCTTAGGTTTGGGATAGTGCTTTTGCTCATTAGAATTGTGTAGGAGCTCCCCGGTTCACTAAAGTACTAGTTGCTTAGGTTGTGACCTTGCAAGCTAGAATTGTTTAGATGAGCACTAGCTAGTTTAGCACCTTGCTTCTTGTTTAGGATTTTTTACAAGGTGCTACTAGAGTTGTAGTTAGTGGGGGTTAGTCTTGGCTAGACCGATAGTTTTAATTCCGCATTTGTTTCGGTTAGCCGGTGCGTAAGTTTTTAGGAAGGACTATTCACCCCCCCCCCCTCTAGTCCATCTCGACCCTACAGCCGCTGGATCCGGTAGATCCACGTCCGCCGCGCCTGGATCGGGCGGATCCGCCGTCGCGAAATGTCTCCATCGTCGGATCCGGCGGATTCGCGGCCGCCGCCGGCGGATCCGTCCCCACCGCCATGACCGGACACGACGGGGAGCAAACCCTAGCAGCGGAGGTAAAAGGAGGAGGAGAGCCTAGCAGCATGGCAGAGGGGAAGGAGGAGTAGGGCGCGAGCGAGGAGAACCACGGGGCCAGCACGGTGGCGCGCGAGGAGAACCACGGGGCCAGCACGGTGGCACGCGACGGCGTCAGCGACGACGGCGAAGCTGGATGTGGGGGGGCGCGAGAGAGCATGAGAGAGTGGGAGGAGGCAGGCGGAAATGACGAGGGCGTCGATGAGGGAGGCGGGTTTGGGGGGGTTGGTCTCGTGGCCACGCGGGCCACCGCCCACTCGGCCCAATAGCGGCTCGACGCGCCGTTCTATCATCGAACGTCCAAAGAGTAGCATTACTCTTGTTGATTTGTTGTTGCCACCGAATATGATGAGAACGCAATTGACCTAGGTGTTGCCGTGTTGGAAATTGCTCTGCCGTATTCAGACGCTGATATACACAAGGCCAGGGTTCGTCCCCTGTTGTGGCCACAAGTGTCGCTGCCTGTGCTGTGCGCATCTGCATCTCTTGCTTTACGTGCCATCTGGTTCGCTTCGATCGGCTACAGATTTATCCACCTCCTACCATAGATAGATAGGAATGGATGAGTAGTAACCAGTGTAAAGTACAGGAACCTGAATTCGGCAAGCATACATCTAAGGTGTGCGTTTGGTTGGAGGTCAAGGTTGTATGAGTCGAATTCTAGATATGGTTATACTGAATTCGGCAAGCATACATCAAGGTGTGTTTGGTTGGAGGTCAAGGTTGTATTGTATGGGTAGATTTCTAGATATGGTTATACATGTTTTCTGTTTGGTTAGAAAAAAAGATGGATAGGTCAAGTTGTTTTTTGTGGTTATAAATACTAATTCTTTTTTTACTAATAATAGATATTTATAAATATGGATGAGCTACTGAGCTTGTGAGGTAATTATTTTGTGGTAGGGATATCAAGCATCTAGGAAAATATTCCAACCTACCCGTGAATCAAACACGTTTGTGCATAAACTGCCATTCTCATCCCCTGCCTCCTACTAGCCACAAGCGAGGGATGCTTTGATTTCTTGACCACCCTAGAGCATCTTGCATGCTCCAGCTCCACTGAAACTCTGAAAATTCTCAAACGTGAGAGCGGCAGGAATCTTAAGGCCACCTGCTGCTGATCTAGGCCGTTGGTTCCACGATCAGGTCGGATGCAGTGTAGCCGCTGGGGTGGGAGCATGTGGTGTGTTCCCATCCAAGGACCAGTCGCTCAGATCTACCTAGCTCCAAGAAGATGGTTGACAGTTGGGGGTAGTAGGAAGAGGCAGCCATGCAGTGCAGGTGCAGGGTTGGGTATTGACTAATGAGGACGATGCATCAACCATCATGATCAATGGATGGATGGATAGGGGCTTAGCCAGGTGACCTCTCCGCTGTGGCCTTTCGGCGTTCATCTCCCCTCCATGATTCCACGGGGCCATTTGTTGCGTGCGCTGTGACCTGTGAGATTCCAGATCCAACACCTGCCGACCCTGTCGTGATCCTGTCCGGTGTCCAGACTCGGCACAAAACATGCCAAGCTCCCAGCCAAGAACCCAGCCCCCTCCAAAGCTCTCTCTCTCTCTTTCAGCCCCAGCCCCAGCTGCTGCTGCGTCGTGTGGGAGCTCATGTGCTAGTGGCTGGGTGCCCAACCACACTAGGCAGGCAGATGTGTGTTGTGCCCCATATTTGCCGTGTCTTTCAGCATCTATCTGGGGTAAAGCTACCTAGAGCCTCTTGCCTGACTCCTGAATGACTTGGGGGATGGCTGACCATCTCAACTTTCAAAAACGAGATTACGAGAAATCGAGAATCTTCTTTGTTCTTGTCGACACTTATACTGGTGTCCATCGCCTGTTCGATCGCCGGCTCATCGTGTCGCTGTAATGCAGGGGGCCATGGCCATTATTCGGTTCCGTTCATCGCGGATCGGATCAGCCTCTGTCCAGCACTATCACTTTGGTTCAGGGAATGCGCCGTTGACGCTCATCGAATAAGTTTTGATTCTGAATGCTGTCTCTTCTAATTCAGCGGTTGCTGCAAAGGTAGTACAGTAGTTGCCAAGATGAAGGTCGGTAGAATAAAATGAAACGTGAAGGTGACTCTAGAGATACTGTATGCTTGTATATCTCCAATCCGATAGAAGAAAACGATCAGAAAAAGGCACCGATTAGACCTGGTTAAAGTGCACGAACTGGAGGATCAGTTCAGAGGGATACAGCATGCAGTTGTTCGCTTTGAATTTTGCAATGATTATAAGCAGAAATTCGTATCCCTCGTCCTCGAAAGAGCGCACTTTTAAATATAGTGTTCAATCAAACTCTCATCATTCTGATCAGTGTTCAATCAAACCATCTTCACTCCGATCAATTTTTCGAAAATTTCTTTTTTTAAAAAAATTACTATGTGTTATAATATAAAAATAATTATCAGAAAATATATTTTCTAATGAGCCTCGTCTGCCTTTTTTTTTTACAACAGTTTGCCTTTGTTGCAGCGCTGCGGCTACTGCTGCCACAAAGACTCAACAACGACAGTAGCTACAAACACGAAATCTAACAGCCACAGTTAGAACAAGCACAGCCGCGGAGAGTGAGTATATCTATTTGTATTCATAAGTGTTTCTTATAAATCTAGTTAAATTTATAATACTTTTGACTTTTCGGAAGAGTGCCTAGAGCAACCGGTAAAATCTCATAAGGGGGTGGAGCAGCCGGTTCGGGGTTCAAACCCCAGCTCCTCCACATTGGCCTCCAGGAAGGTCGCGCCGGCGGCGCTTTCTAAAAAAATATATATACTTTTGACTTGATCTAAATGTGCTTTCTTTTGGACCAGAGGGAATACATACTTCCATACTTAACCTGTCACATTCTTCTCACTTTTGCTTAGCAAAATTAGTAGCACAACATCATATCCGGGAACCTATACCGCGCATGCTTTAGCTGAACAATCTTGTGCTTCTTTCCTTCAGAAAGAGGAGCTCTACACCTACATGCAGTTCTTGCCAAGTCCAGGCCCGTACAGAAAAGGAACCGGTCATGTCGCACTCATGCGTGTGTAGCCGAGTAGTTGCAAATTGTAGTACTGCACGTCTGCACTGCTGAGGGTGCGTAGCCCGAGATGTCCTCTATCCACTTTGAGTTTGAGAGGATTGAAAAGTTCTTTGGTTATGGTGCGAAGAGCTCGTGCTGCGTGTTCATGTGGGAAGGAAAACAATGATCTGATAAAAAGAAAAAAAAAATAAACAAAAAATAGAAAAGAAAAACTCAACCTCAAGCTCCCTGATAGGTGGTTGGTAATGGGGAAAAGGTGAGATTCTGGGAGGATCGGTGGATAGGTAACACTTGCCGGCCTTGTTTAGATTGTAAAAAATTTTAACCTGATGAATAGTACTACTTTCGTTTTATTTGGCAAATATTGTCCAATTGTGGACCAACTAAGCTCAAAAGATTCATCTCGTGATTTTCAACTAAACTGTGCAATTAGTTATTTTTTAATCTATATTTAATGCTCCATGCAAGCGGCTAAAAATTGATGTGATGGAGAGAGAGTGAAAAAACTTGCAATTTCATGACAATCTAAACAAGGCCTTGCTATTGTGTATTGACCTCTTTACAACATCTATGAACAACAAGGTAAAACTGTGAGCAGGTTTGGGATGATCCGGAGCTTAAGCTCTCCTTTGGGAGAAAAGTTTTTTTTTTAAAAAAAAATGAATCTATGGTTGGAATTATGTGGTTTGGTAGAAGGAACAATGCTCTATGATGCAGAAGATCAAATTCTCTAGGCATATTCCTCTAAAAGTACTTAATTCGTTCAAAATCTCTGTGTTGTTGTAAAACTGTAGAGGGGTTTCCCCCAAGTTTGTTCATATGGACTGGAAGGTAAATGCACCCCCTAGGGTCCGGTTCTTTCTGTGGCTAGTCTCTTATAATAAATGCTTGACTAGAGATAATTTGCAAAATAGAAGACATGTTAATGATCGTACCTGTCTGTTTTGTGCTAAACATGAATCTATTGTTCACTTATTTTTTGATTGTTGTGTGGCTAAATATACTAGTATAGTGCCCGTGCTAATGCCACGGCTTCATTTTAGGGATACACATGAAAACAACCGAACGATAATATTTTTCCTATAGTTTAAGTATCACAATAAGGACCTATATGACCATATATATAATACAAAAAACACTCATAACAAGGCATAATAAAATCATGTCTCGCCTCAAACCACGTGAGTTACGATTTGTTCATTGAAAATTCAATCGCTTAATGTCACACTTGAGCAGAAAACAATACATTTCGAAATGAATCCGTGGAGTCGCCAATATTATTTTTTGCTTCACAAACATAATGATGAATTAATTTTTTCCTTTGAATTATAAGCATTGTAGCAATTTTGAGCTTGGGCAAACCAAGAGCTATTCCCTAAGTTCGTTTCATCTCACAAGATTCAGGCAGTCAACTCTTGAGCTTTCTCTCTTGCTGTAATGCATGTTGTTTCATTTGGCCCAAAACATATTTTCCGGCAAACAACCAACCAAAAACTGAGTCCAACATAGCACATATATATTTTGCCAAAAATGCTCAAAAGATGACCAAGATAAATAAAAGGTGACAGTCAGTAGCATTTTCTTCCATATCTGGTCCATGCTACTATAAAACAAACTATATATTCCCCTATAATCTAAATTTACTAAGAATCCATGAAGACTCATGAATATCCTGAAAATCTTTGTGTAGGAAGTGAATCACATCTACAGGAGATTAACAGGCCACTGACCGCAAATGGGCCTTCGAAATGCTTAATGTACTACACTGATCCCTCTAATTGAAGCTCGAATATGGTGATCTGGCTTTCTGGAATCTGAAACTCCACCACAGATTTCCCCTATTTTAGAGATCAATATTATATCTTCATAACCTTGCAACATAGAAAACCGTATATGAAAATATAAATATTCCTTCGGTCTTAAAGCTTGGAACAATATTAGATCAGACAAAATTTTGACCTGCTAGATTTTCCTTCGGTCACACTTGCACACTCCCCAATCCTCCTTGCTGCTGAAGAAATAGGTGTAGCATTTACCCAACCATTCATCAAGACTTTATAAGTAAACAACAAAGAGACCCTTATGTGTTTGTTTACCTATTCAGCACCCGAGATCTCCTTCCACACCTCAATCATCCGGTTCATCGACTCTCGCACAATCTTGACCTCCATTGAAGCAAAAAATCAGAAATAATAATTGAGTAAAAAAAAGCTTGTATGTGTGCACCTTGCCAGAAAGCATCTCTGATGCAGCATCCTCACAAGCCCTAAACCAGTAGATCAACTGACAAAATGCTATCACTATGCTCACGTTCCCAGAATTATTCAACTAAAGCCAATAAATTTAATTGATGTTATTCTTTGCACAACTTTATTTTATCTCAAAACAAGAGATGAATGGAAATTGACTTCACAGCAAGAAAAGGTAGCAAGTGGTAAAAGGCCATCAGGATGAGTGAGCTTTCTCACCTTCAAGGACCACTACTACACAACCAATAACCGCAGCGGGCGTTTGGGATTTTTCACAGCGGGCAAGAGTGTCCGCCACCGAGCAAACGCCACGGTTAATGAGCCGAGCACAGCAGCGGAGCAAAAAAAGCCTGCTGCGGTTAATGAATAAAAAAACAAAAAAAAAATCCTGTGATGAGCCCGCCGAGCCCATCGGCAGGCCCGGCGAGCCCATCCACGCGCCGCCGCCGCCGCTCATCGGATCCGCCACGAGCGCCCTTAGCCGCGCCGGGCTGCCGGATCGAGGTCGCCGCCACCACCATCGTCCTCGGAGCTCCTCCGCGCCGCCACTGGGAGGTCCCCGCGTCGCCTCCGTCGCCGGCTCGCCACCTGGGGAAGGATTGCGCCGTCGTACCACCGGTGAAGGGAGTTGCCGCGCCACCTCGAGCATCTAGCTCCACCCTGGATCCACGCCGTTGCCCTGGGTTGGGGTCGCCGTCGCCGCCTGGATCCACGCCGGAGCCCTTGAACCACCACCGGAGAGAGGATGAGACAGGAGGAAGAGGATGCGAGAGAGAGAGAGAGGGAAAGAGACTTACCGGGCATGGTGGCGGCGTCCGTCCTCCTGCTAGCCGGACTCCCGCCCTCAATCCGCGCCGCCGCCGCCAGTTGGCGGCCGCCCCGTCCTGGATCCACGCCGTCGTCGCCGATTGGGGCCGCGCCGCCCTTGATCCGCCCTTCTCCGAGGCACCGGTGAGGGAGGAGGAGGGGCGCTGGCCGCCGTACCGCCCCGCGGCTGAAGGCGCCATCGGGTATCGCTGGAGGAGGAGACGCGGCGTCGGCGGAGGTGGCGCTCGGGAGTTGGAGAAGATTGGAGGAGAGCTGCGAGAGTGGGAGAGGCGCACGAGAGGCCCGAGTGGGGGTGTTCACCAGAAACCCTAGGGAGTTATATTTATATGACGAATGCTATCGGGCAGAACTGGGCTGCTTTGGGCCTCAATCTTTTTCGTGGCGGGCTTTTAATGTTGCCCGCTGCGGTAAATTGATTTACCGCAACGGGCATCTTAAGGCGTTCATCACGGTTAATAGAGTATTTACCGTGGCGGGCACGTTAAGATACCGCAGGTAAATCGATTTACCCCAGCGGGCAATAATCCTCGCTGTGGTAAATAAAAGGTGCCCGCTGTGGGATTAACTGCAGCGGGCATTTTGGACGCCCGCCTCGAAAAAAAAAATGGCCTCGTCTTGGAAAATCGATTCTGTAGTAGTGGACATGTAATTGTGGGCTACAATGATTCCTCTCAATCATCATTTTGAATGTGACTTAATCAACTGCCTGAGTCGATCCATGCAACAAAAAAATCAAGAAAAGATGATTGAGAGGATTTAGCTTGATATCACCATCTAAAATTTTTTTCTAGTAAAGGGCTTACCTTTTACTAATAAATCAAAAAGTTAGTAGAACAGCAGCTGCACATTCTGAAATTCTTCTAAAGAAAGTACTATATAAATCAAAACATGAGATTTATATACTTTAGACATTAGCGGCAAGGATCTTCAGCAGGCTAGTCTGGTGAGCGCTCTACCACAATATAATTTCAATCGTGCAATGGAGCATCAGCAGTAGTTGACCGGTGGAAAAGAATCAAATAAAGTCATTTGTACATGCATTCCAAAAGTTGTTCTGTGTCAAATGCATATGCAAGTAAAGAATACAATCCATCTCACATGTCAACAAATGAGTTCAGCTCTAATGGCTGCCACAGGCAGGACAGAGTGTTCAAAATTGTAGTATTGTGCATGCGCAGACTATTCATCGGTTAGGCCACGGAAGAATGAGAGTGCATGCCGTCAACATTCAGAAAAACAACATTATATAAATCACGAATTAGAAGAAACAACACCTCATGCGTACCATTGCCAATCATGCGCGAGCACGTACCCACGCTCCAATCCGCATCCACGTACTCGTGCTCGCCGATGGCTTCAACCTGCTGGACCACTCGGTGGTGTTTTTTTTTCAGCCGGGACGAAGTGGACACACGACCGTGCTCCTGGGCCAACTACTCGCGGTCCTAGCCGCGGCCAAAACGGTGTGTCGTAGCCGGCGGCGGGATCACGTCGCGCGGATCCTGTGTAGGAGGTTGTCTGGATTATCTCGTGCGGAGATAGAGGAGTCTGGCGAGATCCTTGGCGGCGTCTTCACTGGCAGCAGCGAGTCTTCACTGGCAGCGGCGAAATCAGCATGGTCCTGGGATCGGTGCCACGTGGAGTGGTCGCGCCGACCATGGATCTCGGCAGCAGCGGAGGATGTAACGGCCAGTCTCTAGGTGCAGCAAAACATACCTTGTTCATCTGGCACAAGAAGACGACCAGTCGGAACAGACGGCGACCTCCGGGCTCCGGCTGCGCTTGCGTCCTGACTGGCGGCGGCGAGATCAGCGCGGCACGATGTTGGCTGCACACTCACCAAAACAAGAAGACACGGCGGGCAGTAGGGTTTCCTCACGCAAGTGGCGGCCGGCGGTGGGATCACCTCGTGTTGATCCTGTAGGAGACCGATGGATCAAGGAGTTTGGCGAGATCCCTTCGCGTCCTGGCGGCAGCGGCGGGATCAGCACGGAGGAGAGTTTCCCTTTGTTTTCTCCGTGATGAGGGGAGTGGGGGCGATTTCTTTTCTCTCCGTTAAAGCGAAGATGTTTTACTTTTTCCTCGTGGTGAGTGTCAGCTTCTGACACCTTTAAGATTTCAATTATAGCAGAGATATGGAGAATTGTTTCTAATATGTTAGGGGTTGACATTGGGTACTGTTTTGAGTATGTAGCCAAGCTTTGGCTGTCTAATAAGACGAAGAATATAGATGCTAGCTAACACTGTGTCCTCAGCTGTGATGTGGAGCTTATGGTTATAGAAGTTGTGCAATGAATTGTCTATTTAGGGTGTCGTGTGGATGGGAATGGAGAAGGTGATGACGAAGATAGCGAGCATGCTAAGAGGATGGTTATCGCTGTACAAGGAGGAGGTTGGCAAGCAGCTTGTAAACCTGATTGAGCACCTAGAGGAGCTGCACAAGTGCCCACCTCAAATCAAGTGGAAGGAAGTTACAATAGAGTCGTCATTATTGTTGGATCTTGTTGTTAATGAACCTTGTAATGACCACTGTGAGATGCCTGCAGTCCTAAGTCTGAATTGCGCATGTGCGCTGAACCCTTGAACCTGGATGATGTTTACTTTTTGTAATAAAAAGAGGGGAAAACCCTTTTCTTTTCTTTTCTTTTTTAAAAAAAACTTCAAGCTCCCCGTTTTAAACCTAGGATTCAAGGAAAGAGTCAAAGGGAAATAGTGTGTTCATTCATGTGAATGACTTGACTGAGATCGATCAGACTGCCTTTTCAAGTCATGTTCAGGCTGCCATATGTAACAGTTTTCTGCGTACCAAATTGCATGTACAGAGTGTTCTTTCAAAGATACTGTAAAAGAAGAATTCTACAGAGTAGCGCTTGCAGATGAGTGTGGAACATGCTAATGCTGCAGCATACCAGCTACCAGCCAGTGCCGAGTGCCGACGCACAATTGTAGTATGGCATGGACACAAAAAGCGCAGCACCAGTACCGGTGTAGTACCCCCGTCCATGCCGTCCGGACGTAACTCGACGGCCGACGGTGGTCCACTTGAAGTTGCACCGCAAGGCCTTTGCAGGTGGAGAGACTGGGGCCCGGTCCCGCAGTGCCGCTCCCCTCCCCTGCGCCTTTTTCCGATGGAAAAAAAAAAAAAAACAAGCGGCGGCGCCGTCGTCCGCTTCGGGAAGGCAACGAATCCCACTTGGCCCTGGCCCATAGTAGCCCCCTGCGTCACGGAATCTGACCGGTGATCCGCGGCTGGACCGCGTCGGGACGCCGCGTGACTGCAGGCGGGGCCCAGCCTTCGCACGTCATGCTTCTCGCTCGTTTGCTCGCTCGCGTTCGCGGCGTGCTCCTCCGCTCGAATCAAATCCACTTTTGTCAGCGTGGCGTGTGGCGTGCCGTGCCGAGCCCAGAGAAAACGCCGTTGCCGTGGCGCCTAGTACTGTACTGTACTGTACTGTACCGCGTCGGCCCTGACCTCACGCCCGAGGCGAAAACTTTCCCGGTTTTGATACTGCGCCGACGCGTCCGGAAATATCGAGATCAGATCACGGTGGTCGATGGACGACGGGGCACGCACGTCGCCGGTCGATCGGATAGGGGCATAGGGCTTGGCCGGCAAGGCGCTGCGCGCGCGCGTGCCACGCACTGACGGGCCCGTGCGCTGACAGTTTTCTCCAGTTGTTGCGTAGTCGCCGGTGGGCTAGGCGAGTAGCCGTAGCGTAGCACTCGGGCGGCACATCGTTTTCTCGTGACTCAGCCAGCTAAACCAGAGACCTGGGTGACCATGCATGGATGACTGATCCGACGCTATCAGCGTGAGTCTTATTTCAGTCCCTGCCGGCGTTGTCTCGAAAAAAAAAAAAAAAAAAAAAAAAAAAGATAGCGATCTCGGACGACAGCTGACTTGAGTTTCGCCTTTATCTACCAACAAGTAATCAGCTGCCGCGATCATAGAGAGAACCTTAATTCAAGGCATCATGCAGTGGCGTCGGAGACCTAAACACGACAGCTGCTATGCGCGTCAGAGTTTAATTTATCTCAACAAACAGAGAGTTCTTTTCCCCCTCAAATAACAAACAGAGAGTTTCAACAATTTGAGTAATCCATGCATGACGTACGCCAGAACCTCTACAAGTACGGCAGAAGGACGCATCCGTGGCTTCGTCAAACACTGGCAAATAATGCTCTTGTATTCTTTGAAAAAAAAAGAACTGGTATATGCTCCTGTACATGTGGCATTTTGTACCGTACGCTCACCACGCTACGAACAAGTACGCGTCTACATTGTACGCAGAGCAGGCAGTCCTACTAGCTAGAGAATAGAGATATTACGCGGAGCAGGTAGCTAGGGCGTGTTTGATTTAGGACAAAATATGCTGGCTAGGTCCGCTAGAGCCATATGTTGGTGTTTGATGTTCCTGGCCCAAGGTTGGGGTCTGGCTCTGGCGATGCAAATTTCACTCTCTCTCCTGCCTCTGGCCGCACGCTCCCCCCTGTGTTTCTCCTCGGCCTGGCTCTGGCTGCACACGCGAAAGAGAATCTTGGCCATCGCGGAGTGGGCCAAGCTCATGGGCCAGGCTCCCAAGCGGCAATCAAACAACAGAAAGGCTTGGGTCAGGTCCTCCAGCTGCAATGTAATCAAATAAGCAACCTTGGTTGCTTTGGGCCAGGCCGTGGCTGGCCAGAGCCTGGCTCGTCGGCCAGGCTGTGCTGGGCCACCATATTAAACACGCCCCTAGCTACGTCCATACTAAAGCTACGTCTCCATCGAGCGTCGATGAATCGATCGAAGAGGACGTGAAGCATAGCTAGACTCCAATGTCGTATACTCCCTCCATATCTAAAATAGTTGACGTTCTGGGGACTCTAATGTCGTATACTGTACTCGTATATATTCATACATGAGCCGGGTGGGATGGAGCATGCTGCCTGCCGCCTGGCCTGGGGAGCATGCTGGAGCCATACGCCTCGCGTTATTAGCCCTGAGCTTGACGATGTAGCCGTCGCTTTTCCTTTTCCGAGTCGTGGAGCATGCCGCCGTGGTTGGCGCGCGGCGCTAGTCACGCACTAACGCAGGCATGTGTGTTTCCTCGCGCGCGCGACGCGGCCGGGGGAGGCTGCAACCCGGGGTGGGGCAGGAAGTTGCGGCCCGGGGGAGAGACGACGCGAGGCGTACGACGCTCCATTTCGCGCCAGACACCACGGGTAGATGCGATCTGGCGTGTTTGGTTGGCTGGTCAGCTTGAACCAGGCCCTCCAGATGCAGGCATGTGTTTGTTTTCCTGGTTGATGCTCCCTGCCAGGCTACGCGCATGCAAAAAACACCTCTCGACCATGCTGTGAAGGAACGAGCAAATCGGCCATTTCTTTGGAGCCAGGTTCCGGCCGTGCGAGCGTGAGCGCATGCCGTGCAGTCGGGCCAGCGTCAGAGACACAAGCTATCAGTTTTCTGCGCTAGATGTGCAACAAGCAAACAACAGATGAAGTGGGCCTGCATGCATAGGAACGGGAACCAAACGAACCCTCCTGCATGCACTGAGCCTAGCCACATCGAGCCTGGTTGCGGCATGCGAGCCAGGCTGTGAACAACAACGAACCAAACACGCCCTAAATGGTCTTCTAGGAAGACATAGGGATGATGGAGAGGAACCAAGAGCATTCCATTGTAGAACAAATGGTCTTCTAAATTGCTAAACTGAGGCACAAATGGTCTTCTAAATTGCTACACACATATTGCTTTCTTGGACATAGGGATGATGGAGAGGAAAGAGCATTCCATTGTAGAACAACAAAGCAGTAATTAGCTAGAGAGTGAGCCTTGTATCTGTACGAAAGAATGGTCAAGGCAAATATCAAATCACACATCTCCTGTTTCGTAGGAAGCTGCTTTATGGAAGTTAATAATGTTGAAAACAACTTGCTTAATTGGCTTGGTGAAAAATCTGTTAGGATGATCTCAATCCCGAGTTAGGCCCAACGGCCCAACTCGGGCCCGTTGTGAACCTCGCGCCCTGATCGGGGGCGCCCAGCCCATCTTTGGCTGGAGGGCCCCTGTCACCCTGCGCTATATAAAGAGGTGGGCGCCGGCGGCTCTCAGTACGAGGTTCACCGTGAGCCTCCACACCCACCGACAACCCTAATCCGATCTCAGGGGCGCAGCCAGTGACGGGAAGTTCCTCTGCCGTCGCCACTGCACTGCGCCGCCGTACACCTTCTTCTCCGACGACGCCCCTCACCTCTCCCTCGACACGATGGCCGAGGGAAGCAGCGCCGCTGCCGGATCTTCCTCCTCCGCTCCAGTCAAGCCCTCTGGTAAACTCCTCCCACTCTCTCTTCCTCTCGATCTCACTGCCTTTGTTTCCCAATGTTTTATCCCCACTAGATACCACTGCTAGTTGATCCTAGGCATAACAATGGTATCAGACGCCTAATAGCATGTGGATCTAGTGCTTCGGGGTAGAAAAGACGTTGATCCGATTGGATCAAGAAAGGTTAACCGATTTCAGATCGGCAAAGAAACAAAGAACCTAACCCTAGATTTTGGATCGGGAAAGGGAAAAGATTCAAAGACCTAACCCTAGGCAAAGAACAGAAGACAGACAGAGGGGAGGCGAACCTACCTGGGATCCCTACCTTGCTGTCGTCGTGCGGACCGAGTGGCCCGCTGCGTGGTACTCGGCCGCTGGGCATCGCCCGCGAGGCCGCCGACGGCCACGCGCTCAGCCATAGGCGAGCGCGCGCGCCGGCGGAGGGGCCCACGGCGGCGCCATGCGCTGACCTCCTTCTTCCGGCTCGCCATGGCCGGCGGCCGCCGTCGCTCTGCTGTTTACAGTGGAGAAGAGAGGATGGGGAAGGAATAAAAGCAGAGGAGCAGGGAGCCGGCCGGATCTGCCCGGCGGTCTTTGCTGCATCCGCTCCGCCAGCCACGGCGGTCGGCGAGTGGCCGCCGACCGGCGCTCTTCTCCTGCTCGTGCGGCGCATGGAGGAGAAAGGGGCAGTGCGGCGCGAAGAGAGAGAAGGGAGGAGAGCAAATGGGTTAGGGTTTCCCGGGGGGGCGCGGCCGTCGCCGGTTTTAATCGGCCGAGGCGTGCGGACGACCGTCCGATCTACGGCGATCGAGATCGACGGCTCGCGGCGCTCGGACCAAGTCGGCCCAGGCGGGCGCGCGCGCGGCTGCTTGCTGGGCCGGGCCTAATGCGGGAGCTGTTGGGCCGCGCCGTTATTTTCGTGTAAATAACGAGAAAGCCGAGCTGGGCCGGGCCGTTTTGTGGCTATGGGCCGAAATTCGCTGACGAAAAGCAACGAGAAACAAAAAAAAAAAGAGCAGTAGCTGGGCCGGGCCGCTTCGGGCGCGACGGCCAGCGCATACATGGAGTGGAGGCTGCGCGTTGTGGGCCGAGCTGGGTTTTCGGGCCGATTGGTTAATTAGTATCAAGCATTCTTTTTTGATTTTCCGAGAAAGTTTTGATGATATTTTGATCATATTGAATTGTTTTTTGCTACAAATTCCATGCAAAATTTGATCCAACGACTTTTTTGCATCGATAGCGATAAAGTTAATTAAAGTTTCGGAAAATTGATTATGACAAAAGTTAAAGTTTCCGTCGCAGTATTTAAATTGTTATCGTTTTCATTATTAAATTCGAACCAACGGGAGAGTTTAATATTTGAAAATGGATAATTTTACTTGTGATTATAATGTTGTTATTATTCGACCAACGTTGATTAATAGCAATATTATGATGTGGATTAATAGTTGTTGCCTACATTAATTCTATTTACGCCCAACGGTGATTTAGAATTATTGCAAAGTAAATTTTATATTATGTTCTCACCTCATATGAATTGTAATTTCAGGTAGTTCCTCCCCGATGTCCGCTTTAAGAGAGATTCCACCACCGAGGGAGACAACTACCTTGAGTGGAAGAGGAAGATTGACTTCACTTTCACTATAGCGAGGTTGACTGGGTGCTTGAACCGTGTCCCACAAAGCCTCGTGGAACCGGTGCGGGAGACCGGTGAAAGTGATGAAGCATGGGACAAAAGGGTGAAAGATTTTGGCCCTATAAAGATGGCTTATGACATAAAGCATACTCGATGGGTCGTTGACAACAAGAAATGTTGTGTTGTCATTGAGAATACAATTGACCCGGCTCTTACAGGTCAATTGAAAAGTGTGACACTTCGCCGTTGCTTACTTTGAGAGGATCAAGAACCAGTTCACCGGTTCCTCCAAAGTGTATGCTACCCATTTGTTCAAGCAATTGACAAATGAAAGGTACAAGGAGGTAGCATACGTGACCATATTTTGAAAATGAGTCACTTGGCACATAAGGCGAAAGGAATGGATCGGAGATACAACCACAGCTCCTTATCCATTTTGTTTTAGCTTCCTTGCCTAGAGAGTATGAGAATTTTGTCATAAGCTACAACATGCGCCTCGAGAAATGGGACTTAGACAAGCTCATTGCTCGGTGTGTTGATGAGGAGCTCAGATCAATGGCCAACATGGTGGCCAAGCGAACTTGGTCAAAGGGAAAGGCAAAAGGCCCTTCAATCCCGGCTCCCCAAAGAAAGGTCCTATGCAACGAAACCACGGTTTCAAAGCAATGGGGCAAGCCACAAAAGTGACAACTTGTGCCGCACCGTGGTAAGGAGGGGCACAAGAAGACCGATCGCCCGATTGGTTAAGAGAGCTCATGAAGAAAAAGGGTGAGAATGTTATTTCATTTGTAAATGAATCTCTCGTATGCAAAGTTTTCAAAGTCAACATGGTTTATTGACTCGGTGCAACTATTCATGTTGCAAATTCTTTACGTGGATTCACTTCGACGAGAACTACGCTAAAAGAGAAGAGGCCATTAGCGTTGCGAATGGCGTACACGCTTTGCGGTGGAGGCAATTGGAGATGTAGCATTAGATTTACCTAATGGCTATAGTCTTACTTTGAGAGATGTTTTTTATGTTCCTACACCGCAGCCGCAATTTGATAAGTGTAATAAAGTTGGATGATTCGGTTTTACCCGTAATTTTGGACATGGCAAATGTGTCATTTGGTTTAATGATATTTGTGTTGGTCTTGCCTTCCGACAAGACGAATTATATATGTTATCGCTATGTGAAAGTGTGAATTCCATATGTAATGTGAATGATAGCGTTTCCTCGTCTACAAATGAGAAAAGAAAAAGAAAGCGAACTACAAACGCAACGGCGAAATTATGGCACGTCGTTTAGGCCATATTTCGAGGGGGAGAATAGAAAGACTAGTAAAGAATGAAATTCTTCCTCCTTTGGAGTTCGCTGAATTAGAGCAATGCATCGATTGCATAAAAGGAAAATATGTAAAGCAAATTAAAAAGAATGCCAAACGAAGCACGGGAATATTAGAGATCATTCACACTGACTGTAAGTGCATTCGCCCCCGATGTGGGTTTTGGATAATTAATGACAACCAAATTAAGGACTAACATGTTTATCAAGCATAATCTGCAGGTGTTAGTCCATTCATGGAATTGAACGAAAACATTCGGTGAATTATAGCACCCCCAAAATTTCATTGGTTGGACGGTGTTTCTACTCAAGTGGCTACAAAGTTTTATCTTTTCTTGAGTTATAGGAAACGCCGCACTATCAAGAGGGATGCAAATTAAGTTGGTAAGATGAGGATAAAGGTGCTCGGTCAAAGTATATAATGCGCTTGAGAGACACGCTTGCACCCACACACACTTAGAATATTTCTCTTCTGCCAAGGTGCGTCGGTAGTATTGACGTTTTTCGTTGGTAGTACCGGCAAGTCAAAGCTGAGCCTTAGCTTTTGTCTGAAGGTTGCGCAAAAATGAACCGGTCGGTAGTACCGGGCTCGGGTCGGTAGTAAGGCCGGCCCGCGTCGGTAGTACCGACATAACGCCGGTAGCACCGGCAGCCAAATTTGCGCATGACCCTTGGGGCGCGCAGATTTGACTCCGTCGGTGGTACCGACCTTTTGTCGGTAGTACCGACGCTAGCCGGTAGTACCGGCTCAGGCCCGGTAGTACCGGTAGGTCATTTCTGCGCACTTCTTTGGCGACTGTAGGGAGCCCTTCCAACGGTCAGATCTGAGAGTCGGTAGTACCGACGTTTGGCGTCGGTAGTACCGACAGTTATTCTGGACATATGTATAAATAGCTCTCTCCTCTTCTCTAACCGTTACCTCAGCTATTCCCACGCCCTCACATCTGAGAAAACAGCCTCTCACCCACTCTCTCTCTCCCTCTTTGCTCCTAGACTTCAATCCGTGAAAGATTCGAGCTAGAGAAGTGAGATTTGAGAGTTGGGAGCTTCGATCTGCGACTTGAGCACTTGGTTTCCTCGTCTTGTTGGTTGGTTTGCATTTGTTACTCTTGGGTTCTTGGAACCCTAGCCGGCTAGGCGTTCTTCGTGGTTGCCCGTGTTGATTCACTTGTGAGGGCATCCCGAAGTGTCTGTATTACCTTTGATTCTTAGTGGAAATCTCGAGCTAACCTTTGTGGTTGCTTGAGGGAGGAGACCTAAGTGGTCGACCTTCGTGGTCACCTCAACAACGGGACGTAGGAACTCCTTCGTGGGGATTGCCGAACCTCGGGAAAAATATCTTGTCTTGCTTTGAGGAGGTAGCTTCGTCTACCCTTGTTCTTTGTGTTGTTCGTGTTCCTTCTCTTCCACCTTCTTTCTTAGGTAAACAAGAGCCGATCTACGAGTTGGAGAAAAACCAACTCAAGGGAACTTCAGCATCATCCTCTACAACATCTACAAGAGTGGGGTAACACTCAGATCTGAAATCAAAACTCAATTTACTCTGATTTCGTAGTCCTCTTAGGGCGTCGGTAGTACCAGCAGTTTTCGTCGGTAGTACTGGCTGGTTACCACCAGTAGTACCGGCTCAAACTGTCAGTGGTACCGACAGGCATTTAACTTCCGCAATTTGAGTTTCTGAGTTTCAGGTTTTTAAAGATAGGCCTATTCACCCCCCTCTAGGCCAATTAGGTCCTTTCAATTGGTATCAGAGCCCGGTTCCTCGGATATACGCTTAACCGCGTGAGGAACAACATTGGCCAAGATGGATGAAGCCACACAAAAGCAAATGATTGAGCAAATCACAGAAAAGATCTCAACTACACTACAAGTGCAGCAGCAAGAGCAGATGATGAAGATGCAAGATCAACTCACCAAGTTGTCGCAGCTCTTAGAAAAGAAAAGTAGTGAATCATCAAGTGAAGGCGGCGACAAAACTCCCAAGAGCTATAACAAGATGCCATTTGAGTACAGTTCATCGAGCAAGAGCATCAACCCCGGCTTGCCCATGATCAACCCCGGCAAGCCACCTCAATTTGATGGTGTAAGGTACACCGATTGGTCTCATAGAATGAAGCTACATCTTATTGCAGCAAGATGTTGGGAAGTTGTAAGTGTTGGCATAGATATACCGGAAGATCCAAGCAAATGGGGACCCGAAGATGAAAGAGACTTTCATCTCAACGCAACAGCAGCAACCTTGATCTTGCAATGTCTCAACATGGAGGACAACAACAAAGTCATAGGTATGACCAATGCAAAGCAAATTTGGGAAACCATAAGAGTTTCATTTGAAGGAGACAAGAGTGTAAGGGTTGGCAACACGAGCTCTTACAACACAAGCTTGAGAATTTCAAAATTCATGAAGAAGAAACAACCAAGATGTTCTTTGATAGATTCATGACCATGGTAAATCAAATTAGAGCACTTGGATCAACATGTTGGGATGACAATGCAACAAAGCAAGAAAAATTTGTAGAATCTACGAACAAAGAATAAAGTGCTTGCCTCTGTCATCATGGAAAAGGAAAACTATATGATCATGACACCCCAAGAAATGCTTGCAAAATTGATGCAAAGCATGAGGTCTTGGATGATGAAGCCAAGGAAGCAACGAGTGAAAGTAAGAGCATTGCCCTTTCGGCATCCCAAGGAGGTGAATCAAGCCATCACCACAAAGGTTGTTGTGGTAAACATAAGGATGATGATGATCTTGATGAAGAACAAGCTATGTTAGTCGGCAACTACAAGAACTATTTGAGGATGAAGAAAGACAAGATGAGAAGGTATGGAGGAAACAAGCCATACAAGAAGAGGTTTTGTTATGAATGTGGTGACACTGGTCATCTTGCGGCCGATTGCCCCAACAAAGGGAAGAAGTCAAGATATCACAAGCAAGGTGACAAAAAGTACAAGGATAAGAAGAAGGGTGAAGCACATATAGGTCAAGAGTGGCAATCAGACAGCGATAGTGATGATGAAAATGACAATGGGACAAGTGTTGCTGCAATTGCCATTCAAGGGACTTCTACCGCAACATCACTCTTCACCAACACCTCTTCATCACCAAAACTCTTCGCCAACCTCTCCGACGACGAGGATGAAACTCCTATTTGCCTCATGGCACTAGGAGACAAGGTACAACTCGACTCCTCCTCATCTCCATCTCATGATTGTGATAGTGATGATGAAGATGATGAGAACTATGCCTCAAATTTGTTCAAGAAATATGGTAAAGTCGCTTTGCAACTAAAATCTTGAAGCTAATTATGGCAAAAGATAAGCTTGAGTCATGTATTGAGTCGCAAGGGGAATTGCTCCTAAAGGAAAGGGAGAAGACCCAAGGACTTGAGGCATGTCTCTCCAAGGAAAAGGAGAAGGTTGAGAAACTGAATGTAGAATTGTCTTTAGCCAAGGATACTAATGAGCGCTTGGCTAAGGAACATTCTTCACTCAACGACTCTTTGGCTAGCGTAAAGAATGATCATAGTTTGACTCAAGAAAGCCTTACAAGCTTGACAAATAAATATCATGAGCTTGAGTTAAACTATGAGAAACTTTGGACTAGCACTTCCACTACCTCCAAGGATGCCAAAGCTTCTACAAGTAAAAACCGTGAAAAGTCCTCAAAAATTGATGTAAATGCTTGTGCTACTAATCTTGATGAGCTAGCGAAGAAAAACAAGGAGATTCAAAGATTGAACACAATTGTCAAGAAAGGTTGCAAATGCAAGGATAAGCAACCGGCAAATGTGTTCAAAGCATCAAGGCACCCCATCATCAAAGATGGCCTCGGATATAATAGGTACAATGGTAAGTCAAATGGAAGGAACATGGTGAATGGAGTGGCATGTGTTAAGTTCAACAAAGGTGTACCACTTGTTGACCTTATTGATAAGGTAAACAATGCCACTCCACCCACAAGTCCACGTGCAAGCAGCAAGAACAACAAGAAGCAGCAAGTGGAGGTGCCCAAGCAACAAGTGCCTATCTCACACAACAATATTTGTGATTACATGTGTTGTTGGGACAAGGATGGAAAGATTGTTGTGAGATATGTTGGAGCTCTCAAGAAGAGACAAATCTTGAGAAGTGTTTGGGTTCCCAAGTCTTATGTGTCTAACCCCCTAGGTTCCAACTCGGGACCTAAATTAAAGGCTTGAACTTGTCTTGCGGGAATACGCTCCAGGTGGACCAAAATGGGTGCTTGATAGTGGCTGCACCAACCATATGACCGGGCGGAAAGCATGTTCTCCTCCTTTCAACCAAATGCTTCATCAGGTGAAAGGATTGTCTTTGGTGACAATAGTAAAGGAGATGTTCTTGGATTGGGTAAAGTTGCTATCTCAAATGATAATTCCATTTCCAATGTTTTACTTGTGGATTCGTTGGGATACAATTTGTTGTCCGTTTCACAACTTTGTGTAATGGGCTACAATTGTCTCTTTACGGATAAGGGTGTGAAAGTCTCTAAGAGATTGGATTCCTCTATTGTCTTTACCGGTGAATTGAAGGGCAAGCTCTATCTAGTTGATTTTTCATCTAGTAGAGTGGGGTCCAACACTTGTTTAGTGGCAAAATCTAGCATGGGCTGGTTATGGCATCGCCGACTAGCTCATGTTGGCATGAGGAACTTGGCCGATCTCCAAAGGGGCGGACACATCCTTGGACTAACAAATGTCTCTTTTGAGAAAGATAGAATTTGCAGTGCATGTCAAGCGGGCAAACAAGTTGGAGCCAAACATCCCGCGAAAAATATCGTCACAACTACAAGACCTCTTGAGCTACTGCACATGGATCTCTTCGGACCCAATGCTTACATAAGCATTGGAGGTAACAAATATGGTTTTGTAATTGTTGATGATTTTTCTCGCTTCACTTGGGTATTCTTTTTGAAGGACAAAAGTGAGACCCAAGGGATCTTCAAGAAGTTTGCTAGAAGAGCTCAAAATGAGTTTGAAGTGAAGATCAAGAAAGTGAGAAGTGACAACGGGACGGAGTTCAAGAACACCAACATTGAAGCATTTCTTGATGAAGAAGGCATCAAGCATGAGTTTTCGGTTCCATACACTCCACAACAAAATGGTGTTGTGGAGAGGAAGAACCGGACACTCATCGAAGCCGCAAGAGCAATGTTGGATGAATACAAGATTTCGAGAAAAAGACTTTTGGGCGGAAGCGGTTAACACGGCATGTCATGCCATCAACCGCTTGTACTTGCACAAGATAAGGAACAAGACCGCCTACGAACTTCTAACCGGTAAAAAGCCTAAGGTGGACTACTTTAGAGTGTTTGGATGCAAGTGTTTCATACTTAAAAAGAAATCCAAAGACTCTAAGTTTTCACCTAAGGTTGATGAAGGGTTCTTACTTGGTTATGGCACTAACGAACACGGCTACCGCGTTTTTAATGAGACCACCGGTCAAACTGAAATAACGGTAGACGTGACTTTTGATGAAAGCGACGGCTCTCAAAAAAGGCAAGTCAATGCTGAGATTGTAGGTAAAGAAGAACCATCACATCAAGTGATCAAGAAGCTAGCTACCGGAGAAGTCAAACCCGTTGAAGAGGAAGATGATGATGCACAAATGCAAATTCCTCATGGTCCTACCATGCATCATGGATCAACCGATGCTCATGATGATGCTTCCACAGCAAGAAAGGATCATGACTCAAGAGAACAAGCAAATGAAGATGCTCCACAAGATCATGAAGTAAATCAAGGAGATGACCAAGATGATCAAGACCTTGATTTTTCAATTAATCAAGGCAATGAAGATGAAGATAACAGCCCCATCCAAAGAAGAACAACAGCGCCTCACCCAAGAGTTCATCAATCAATTCAACGGGGCCATCCCGTTGATAGCATTTTGGGAGACATCAAAAGAGGGGTAACAACATGCTCACGCTTAGCAGGTTTCTGTGAGAATTACTCTTTTGTTTCTTCCATTTTGCCGAAAAAGGTGGAGGATGCTTTTGGACCCGGACCGGGTAATAGCCATGCAAGAAGAATTGAACAACTTCACCAGGAATGAAGTCTGGTCCTTGGTGGAAAGACCCAAGCAAAATGTTATAGGTACCAAGTGGGTCTTCCGCAACAAAGAAGATGAATACGGCGTGGTTACAAGAAATAAGGCACGGTTGGTTGCCAAAGGTTTTACTCAAGTTGAAGGTTTGGACTTTGGGGAGACCTATGCACCCGTAGCTAGGCTTGAATCTATTCGTATATTACTTGCCTTTGCTGCTCACCATGATTTCAAGTTGTTTCAAATGGACGTGAAAAGTGCATTCCTCAACGGCCCCCTCTCCGAAACGGTGTACGTGGAGCAACCACCGGGTTTTGAAGATCCACATTGTCCTAACCACGTCTACAAGCTCTCCAAAGCACTCTATGGGCTCAAGCAAGCCCCTAGAGCTTGGTATGATTGTCTCATGGACTTCCTAATCAAACAAGGGTTTGAGATAGGAAAGGTCGATCCCACTTTATTTACTCGCAGAGTCAATAATGATATTTTTATATGCCAAATATATGTCGATGACATTATATTTGGTAGTACTAATGATGTTCTCTGTGAGCAATTTAGTAGGATCATGACCAAAAGGTTTGAGATGTCCATGATGGGAGAGTTGACGTACTTTCTTGGTTTTCAAATCAAGCAACACAAAGATGGCACGTTCATAAGTCAAACAAAGTACACCTCCGACATGCTAAAGAAGTTTGACATGAACGAGGCCAAGCCCATGAAGACACCAATGCCTACAACTGGACATCTTGATCTTGATGACGACGGCAAGGCCATAGATCAAAAGGTATATCGCTCCATGATTGGATCCTTGCTTTACCTTTGTGCATCTAGGCCCGATATTATGTTTAGTGTGTGCATGTGTGCAATATTTCAAGCTAATCCGAAAGAATGTCATCTCATGGCTGTTAAGAGAATCTTTCGGTATCTTGTGTTCACACCTAATCTTGGCTTGTGGTATCCCAAGGGCTCCACTTTCACTCTACTTGGCTATTCCGATTCGGATTATGCCGGTTGCAGGGTAGAGAGAAAGAGCACATCCGGGACATGCCAATTTCTTGGTAAGTCTTTGGTGTCATGGAGTTCCAAGAAACAAAATTCCATTGCCCTTTCCACCGCTGAAGCCGAGTATGTGGCGGCCGGTGCATGCTGTGCTCAACTACTTTGGATGAAGCAAACCTTGAGAGACTTTGGTTGTGAGCAAAGCAAGATTCCCCTCTTGTGTGACAATGAGGGGGCTGTCAAGCTAGCTGACAACCCAGTAAACCACTCTAGAACAAAGCACATAGACATCCGTCATCACTTCTTGAGAGACCACCAAGCCAAAGGAGATATCGATGTGCAACATGTGAGCACCGAATTTCAGTTAGCCGATATCTTCACAAAGCCTTTAGATGAGTCAAGATTTTGTGCTTTGAGGCGTGAACTCAATATCGTTGATTCTCGTAACATGGCCTGACATCTTGTGCACACTTGCTTGTTTTAATTGGATAAAATTCTTGTGAAAAATTGTGTGAAATTTCAAAATCTATTTTCACATCTCAAGCATGGCCATAGCTTTGTAATGACTTGATGAAATCTGGTCATGTTTGATTTGGTTCTAGTTTGCCATATGAGTTCACCCTAAATTCCCTTATCGTAGTTCCCGCGATCCGTCGGTGGTACCGGGCAAAAGCCGGCGGTGGTACCGGCTTCGGCCGGTGGTACCGACTAAGTGCCGGTGGCACCGCCAGGTCATTTTCCCGCAAGCTCTTCGCACGCTGTCTCTGGCCCGCCGGTGGTACCGGGCCGTGGGCCGGTAGTACCGGCTCGCGTCGGCGGTACCGGCTGGGTGCCGGTGGCACCGCTAGGTCATTTTCCCGCACGGTCTCCGCGTGCGCTAGCTTGGCCTGCCGGTGGTACCGGCTCGCTGGTCGGTAGTACCGATAATAGATTTTACTGCGATTTTTTTTGCCGACCGTAGTAACTCCTTCAGCCCCTTCTCTTCCCATCCCGACCCGCCCCTTCTTTTCCTCACTCGCGTGGCGACGGCGGCGGTTCTACCGCTGCCCCTCGCCCGATCTCCCATCTCCTCCGGCCCCTTCGTCCTATCTTCAAGGGCGAGCTTGCCCCGGCCGTGGAGGACGCGTGGAGGGCGGGTGCGGCCGCCGGGATCCTTCGTGCCGCCCAGTTTCGGCCTCTTCCTCTCCGTGGAGCAAGGTATCCGTGATCTCCCAATGCGCCTCATTCTAAGCCGATTCCTCGCTCCTAATCTCTTCCCTTAGTGTTCTCATGCCTATAGAATGCTTCTTGTGCAATTCCAATGGTCGATTTGAGCGATTGGAGGTGAAACCCATGCTCTACAGTGCCGTCGGTGGTACATGTGCTATTGTCAGAAGAAGACTGATCAGCGCCTTCGTCGTTTGGAGGAGAAGGCCGGTCTTCAGCCTTCCTCTCCACTTCGTGAGTTCCAGGATCCCTATGCTGATTTTGATGCTATGCACGGGACTCAGGTTGATGATGATGAGGGTCGTGCTATTCCTACTGGATACTCTATGGAGGACACCGAGGAGGGCTTCACTTATCAGGAAGTGTTTGGCCATGCTCCTCCTTCTGGTTCTCAGGTTCCTTCTTCCTCTCAGGCTGCAGCTTTTGCTCCTCCATTCGAGCAGTCCACCTCCTCTGATCCTTTTGGCAAGGGCTTGTTGGTGAACTATGACTTTGACGATGATGATGATGAGTAGCAGGGCAGCCCCTCGTGCTATCTCGCATGACCTACCCTTTTTGGCATTTGATGCCAAAGGGGAGTGTTAGGCTTATCCTTATGTAATAGGGTAGTGTTCTCTTATCTATATCTTAGCGGTGAACTATGTGTGGTAAACAAGAACTTATGTGTGATGAATGATTGTAAGCTAAACACCTATGCTTATTTGCTATCATGCTTGTGTTAGCTTACTTAATGGTGTATTGATGCAATGTTGGTTTTAGAATGGTTATGATGTTCTCTCTCACATAACCATTCAACTTCTCTCAGTTTACTTTTGTGATATTACTTGTCATCTTGCATCACGATATATTGCTTTTCACACACACTTAGGCACCCCACGAATTGCAAAATTTAGGGGGAGCTTGCTCTTATTGTATGCAATCTTGATTTGATTCAAGATTTGAAATTCCAAATCCTATGCATACAATAAGGGGGAGCTTCACTTGAATTTTGGAATTCAAAAGCTTTAATTCTTTCTATCTAATGTAAGCCTAAGTTGGTTGTCATCAATTGCCAAAAAGGGGGAGTTTGTAAGTGCATTCGCCCCCGATGTGGGTTTTGGATAATTAATGACAGCCAAATTAAGGACTAACATGTTTATCAAGCATAATCTGCAGGTGTTAGTCCATTCATGGAATTGAACGAAAACATTCGGTGAATTATAGCACCCCCAAAATTTCATTGGTTGGACGGTGTTTCTACTCAAGTGGCTACAAAGTTTTATCTTTTCTTGAGTTATAGGAAACGCCGCACTATCAAGAGGGATGCAAATTAAGTTGGTAAGATGAGGATAAAGGTGCTCAGTCAAAGTATATAATGCGCTTGAGAGACACGCTTGCACCCACACACACTTAGAATATTTCTCTTCTGCCAGGGTGCGTCGGTAGTATTGACGTTTTTCGTTGGTAGTACCGGCAAGTCAAAGCTGAGCCTTAGCTTTTGTCTGAAGGTTGCGCAAAAATGAACTGTCGGTAGTACTGGGCTCGGGTCGGTAGTACCGGCTCGCGCCGGTAGTACCGACATAACGCCGGTAGCACCGGCAGGCCAAATTTGCGCATGACCCTTGGGGCGCGCAGATTTGACCCGTCGGTGGTACCGACCTTTGTCGGTAGTACGACGCTAGCCGGTAGTACCGGCTCGGCCCGGTAGTACCGGTAGGTCATTTCTCGCGCACTTCTTTGGCGACCGTAGGGAGCCCTTCCAACGGTCGGGATCGAGAGTCGGTAGTACCGACGCTTGGCGTCGGTAGTACCGACGTTATTCTGGACATATGTATAAATAGCTCTCTCCTCTTCTCTAACCGTTACCTCAGCTATTCCCACGCCCTCACATCTGAGAAAACAGCCTCCAAGCTTTGACTCACCCACTCTCTCTCCCTCATTTGAACAAGCCATGAGAAGCGATCATTCATCCAAGTGGTTTGAAGCCATGGAAGATGAAATGAGATCGATGAGTGCCAACGATGTTTGGGACTTGGAAGAAATTCCCAAAGGAGCCAAAACAAAGAGGTCTGTAAATGGGTCTACAAAATAAAATATGACTCCCAAGGGAACATAGAGAGATTTAAAGCGCGACTTGTGGCTAAAGGTTTCACACAAAGAGAGGGAATTGACTACACCGAGACCTTTTCTCCAGTCTCATGTAAAGATTCTCTCGAGAATAATAATGGCATTGGTGGCACACTATGATTTAGAGTTGCATCGATGGATGTGAAGACGGCATTCCTAAATGGGGATTTGGAGGAAAATGTCTACATGGCACAACCGAAAGGTTTTGTCGTGGAAGGCAAAGAAAAGATGGGATGTCGCCTAAAGAAATCAATTTATGGGTTAAAGCAAGCTTCAACACAAGTGGAACTTGAAGTTTGATAAAACTATAAAGAATTTTGGGTTTAAAGCAAATGTCGAGGACAATTGTGTCTATATAAAGTTTAAGAATGGGAAATACATTTTCCTAGTCTTGTATGTAGATGATATTTTACTTGCAAGTAATGATATGAGTCTACTCAAGTAGAAACAAAAAGATTTTTGTCCTCAAAGTTTGAGATGAAAGATCTTGGTGAAGCTTCTTATGTTTTGGGCATAGAAATTCACCGAGATAGAAGAAAGGGGGTATTAGGATTATCTCAAAAGGCATACATTGAAAGGGTCTTGGAGAAATTCCGATGCATAAATGTAGTCCATCACCTCGCACCTATAGTCAAGGGCGATAAGTATGGGGATTTTCGGTGTCCCAAGAATGAGTATGAGCTCAATCAAATGAAAAGTGTGCCATATGCTTCACTGTTGGACACTTACAAGTATGCTCAAGTATGCACACGCCCGACTTGGCTTATGTAACCGGGTTGCTTGCGTATTCCAAAGTAATCCGGTGTGTTGAACACCGGAAACCGGTAAAGAAAGTTTTGCGATATTTACAAGGTACAAAAGACCCGATGCTAACATACGTAAGATCCGAGTCCCTAAAGATCTTAGGATACTCGATTCGATTATGCGGGAGATGACGTAAAGTCCACATCCGAATATGTGTTCACTCGTAAAAGGAGCTATATCATGGAAAAGCTCAAAACAAACATTACTACAAACTCTACTATGTATGCCGAGTTTGTGGCATGTTATGAGGCATCGGGCGTGTGAATTGGCTAAAGAAATTAATACCCGGTTTAAAAGTGGTCGATGACATCAATGGACCAATGACTCTATACCGTGATAATAATCCGGCTATAGAGTATGCTCACAACAATAGGTCAAGTGGTGCCGCCAAACACATTGACATAAAGTACTATGTTGTGAAAGAGAAAATCCAGGATCGTGTTATAAATCTTGAGCACATAAGCACCGAAAAGATGCTCGCGGATCCGCTTACAAAAGGCTTACCACCCAAAGTGTTCGTTGAACACGTAGCCGGCATGGGTTTAAGGAGAAGCCTATGATTCCCGGATAATAATAAGGGCCCAAAGATAAAGTATATATTTATTTCAAACCGAGATGTGTATTGTAGCCGTGAAATCCAACGGCAATAGACCGTGACGATGAAACATGTTCTATGCACAAATCGAGATGAAATAAGTAAAATAAAAAGGTTAAAGTGAAAGAGTAAAGTTAAAAGATAAAGTTAAAGATGAGATCAAGGGGAGAATGTTAGGATGATCTCAATCCCGAGTTGGGCCCAACGGCCCAACTCGGGCCCCTTAGAACCTCGCGCCTCGATCGGGGGCGCCGGCCCATCTTTGGCCGGAGGGCCCCTGTCACCCGCGCTATATATAAAGAGGTGGGCGCCGGCGGCTCTCGTACGAGGTTCACCGTGAGCCTCCACACCCACCGACAACCCTAATCCGATCTCGGGGCGCGGCCCGGTGACGGAAGTTCCTCTCGCGCCGCACCGCACCTGCGCCGCCGTACACCTTCTTCTCCGACGACGCTCACCTCTCCTCGACACGATGGCCGAGGGAAGCAGCGCCGCCGCCGGATCTTCCTCCTCCGCTCCCGTCAAGCCCTCTGGTAAAGTCCCTCTCACTCTTCCTCTCTCTCTCGATCTCACTGCCTTTGTTTCCCAATGTTTTATCCCCACTAGATACCACTGCTAGTTGATCCTAGGCTTAACAAAATCTACTTCGTCTCTCTCTCTCTCTCACCATTCTACTTCGTTTCTCGATTATATCGTTTGACGAAGAGCACCTATATCCAGGGCTGAGGCTAGGATTGAGGTATAAGGCAAGCTAGCTCACCAAATATGTTATGCTGGGTTACTCGATGTTGGTTTTAAAATATATATAATAAACCATTTTAATCTCTTCATCTATGAAAAAATGCTAAGGCCTTGTTTAGATCCCAAAATTTACTCCCAAATTCCACTATGCAGAATTCCTATTCCCCATTACATCAAAATGTTTACATATGCATGGAGTACTAAATGTAGATGAAATCAAAAACTAATTACACAGTTTTATTGTACTTTACGAGACGAACATTTTGAGACTAATTAATCAAGATTTGGACAATTATTAACACAAAAAGCCAAAACATGCTACAGTGCTCGGGGGTGGCACTGTGCAAATCGGCCACCCCCGAATCGGGGATCTAAACATGGCCTAAATGTCTAAATTACAGATAAAAAAAGAGACATTGCCCATAAATCAATGATTCACATCATATCCCCACACCTGTTTCGTTCGAGTGTGCTACTGTACAGGTGATGACTTGACTGCCCCCTCACAGTGATGCGCAGGACATGAATAGTGTAGATTCGTTGCTGGAGAGATTCTCTGGTCCATCACAGCCGGAAGCCCGGAACGCCGAACGACCAGTGGAGGGGCGGCCAGCAACGGCCCAACGGCCCTCCCCGCGTGCCTCCAATGACGCAACAGTGCTGGGACACAATAACACTGCCACAGTGCCACACTGGGACACACACACACACACACACACACACACACACACACACACACCAGTCATCAGTACAGTAAGATGCGATGAGGTGTTCGATCCGTTGGCATTGGCCGTGACTGAATCTTTGTTAAAACGGCAAAGTGCCAGGTTGCTGTCTCTGTCTGACCCAAGCGATGATAGCGATCGCGCTACAACTTTTTTAAAAACAAAGTTTGTTTTATAACTGAAGGGAGAGCAAGATGACGCACAATTTGTTTTAAATAAAACTGAAGAAAGAGCGAGATCAGATGACGCACAAGGCACAACAAGCTCCACTTTTGCAGGAACCCCTAGTATTTTTTGGGTGTGGGGGTGTGGGGCAGGGCAGCTCAGCCGTAATTTTCCGGGAAGGTCACTGAGAACGGTTTATAGCAACGAGCACATGTCCACTTTAATTAGTACAGAGGCCTAACTAAATTTGGTCACGGTTAAACTAACCCAAACGGGAGCTGCATCTAGCCCGGCTGGTCTCTGCCGGACTGCACAGTACGTGGATAGGAGTTTTTTTTTTTTAGGTAAAGAACGCCAAGTGTCCTTTGTATAGTGAGGATGTGGATCTCGCTTGTTTATAGTGATCCACTTGAGAAGTTCTAATCCTACGAATTGGGTTTCTTATGTTGAAATCAGTCTACTCAAGTTTTACTTTCTTGGCTTAGCGTCTATGGTGATGCATAGTGAGTCTTTGTGCAAATGCTCTCACCTCAGCTGATTTATTTCAAAATTTAACGGTGTCATTCTTTTAATGGTAGATGACATGGCCATCAACGTAATGGTGTACTCCCTATGTCATGAAATATAATACATTTTAGTTTGTTCTAAGTCAACTTAGTTTAAATTTAACCAAATTTATAGTACAGAGTATTGTCATCTAACACATCAAACAACTTACTTGTTTCTGACTCAGGACAAAGCAAAATGCCTTGTATTTCAGGACAGAGGGAGTACATATGAGATGGCTTTATTAGTTTCGAGATTTACTGCGTCTTATTATGTATCTTTATGTGATCTCTTAAAAAAAAAGGGTTTACCTCCTTCATGACCTACTACTACTTCTTTTCGAGAGTTTGTTATTATAATATGGTTATTGTAACTGAATCCACGAAAGTTTAATTGATCCTGGCGATCCTTTAGAAAGGTATCTTTAGGTTTTACTTATTAAACAATCATCATTGCTCAAGACAAGTAACAACACAAGTCACGGACCGACCGAATTATGGTTTCGTCTTTTGTCATCTCCATCTTACAAGTGGCGACGATACGGCGTCCTTGCCGACATATAAACAACAAACAACGCAAAAAGAGCGTCCCGCGACGAACTTGATAATGGATACCTTTCATTTCAAGAAAAAAGGATAATGGATACCTAATTCCCATCATCATCGACCCCTGCCCCTTTCTTGCATCTCCGTGCATATGCCGAACCGGATAGCCCTTGCAAGTAAAGTCGTCTAACTGAACCGGCCAAGAAAGATGATGCTTTGTGTTGTGTGATGCAAGCAGCGTGCACATGCCCAGCTAAAAACATACACAAGTAGCTAAAAACATACACAAGTATTATAGTACTACTAGGCGTCTAGGCACGCAACAGCGACCAAAACTTTGGGCCCATTATCTTGCCGTTCTTTATGCGCTCGGATCGAAGGGCATTCAGTGCATATTCTGTTGTCTCCGGTCCTCATGTTTCAGTGACGCCGCAGAGGGGGGGAGGACAGTCCATGTGTGGGAACTGGGATTGCCGCTAGAGGTGCATTTTGGAGTCGGACCGTGCCGCCGGCATGAGCATGGCCTCGCCGTGGTTTGAAGGGAGTTGATGAAATGTACAAGGTTGCAGTAGGACTGCTGGCGTCACAGAACTCGCAGGCCAGCAGCTGAGGATTGCAGCTGAAGACGAAGACAGGGATCATGAAGCTGAGTCTCAGGCGAACGCCGCGGCGACTAAGTGAAGACCAGAAGCAATGGCTGCACATCTTCAAAATCTAATCAGCAAAATACTGTGTGATGTCGAATGTTGTGATGCCTGCGTTGCTCACAAGATGTAACCGCCTGCGTGCAGAAGTTTTCATCTCGCCTGAATGCTTGCTTGCTTGCGCTGCTGGGGGCCATGGCCATTATTCTTCGGTTCCCTTCATCGCCGCATCGGGGATCGATCGTCTGTCGAGCACTATCGCCATCAGTTTGGTTCGTGGAATGAAATGAGAGGAAAGGATCGGCGGCACCGGTTGACGCGGATCAAATAAGTTTAGGCGTGATATGATCCTGAATGCTGTCTCCTCTAATTCAGAGGCTAATGCGACGTGGAGGATTGAGCCTGGGTGTATCTCAAGTAGAAGAAAGGATGAGAAAAGGGCACCGATGGGACCTGGTTAAAGTGCACGCAATGGAGTCCTAAAAAGAGTGCACCTTTAGATGATACAGTGTTCAACGAAACCATCTTCATTTAGGGTGACTCGGGCGGCACCCACCGAGCGCCGCCACTCGCAGCCGCCCCCATCCCTTGCCTCCCCAGCCGTCGCCGGAGCTCAACGCCGGCACAACCCGACGGACGGCCGTGAGGGCGACGGCTGGGCCTTCCCATGGCGAGAACGTGTCGGAGTAGGTGGTGTCGCGGGAACCTCACTGGTGGCGCATCCGGCACCGGTGATGGTGGATCCGGCATCTCCGCGCCCGGATCCGGTGTCTGCAGCCTCCCCGGGTATCTTCGATGGCAGCCTCCCCCACCCCTCCTCTCTCCTCCGACAGTTGCATCTTCGACAACTCCAGTCGCCGGCGGCGGCATGGGGAGACGGATCTGGTCTCCCTGGTCATGGATCCGGTGATCCTTGGATCCGGCGATGGGGGTCGTGCCCGGCTGCGGCTGGTGGTCCAGGCGATTGCCTCTGCCGGATTAGAGCAGGCGGGGACCGCGCCCTGCGCGCGGCTTGGCCCGCGGCGTGCAGTCCATCCTATGACTGCGGCGACCTCGGACAGGGCAGTGTCGGCTGCTGGCTGCCACGACCATTGGGGTACACCGCGATCGACGAGGTCGTGTCCTTGAGCAGGTGTGTTGGTTGAGGCTAGGGCGAAAGCCCGGACGACGACGTTTGCGGACGCCGCTCACCCTTGGAGGCGTCCTCTTCGTTCCTCTTCCATCACCCTGTTGGCACAGAACCTTCGTCTTCATCGACGATGGTTTGATGAAGACGGTTGGGGAGCGCGAGGGCGAGGAGATCATGGTCCTTATCATGGCCACCATCGTCGGGTGCCTGATCGTGCACGACGGCAGTGATCCATTCCATAGGAGCTCCGTCGACAACGTCTTCTGCTGCGGCGTGACGAGGAAGCCATGGACGCCCTCTCGTTATCTCCAATAGAGGGCGGAAGCACTTATTTCATTTGATTTAGTATCCGGATCTATGTATAAGACTCTGACTTTCTCTCTTTTCGCGATCTGCGATTTGTTTCTCCTCGTTGTAATAATTGGCCGTGTACACCCCTCGGATGTAGAGGCCGGATATTTGATTATCCTTTATCTAAAAAAATCTTCATTTTGATAATCTTTTATGGAAAATAGATTAAATTCTTTTTTGACACTCATAGTTATCATATAAAAAATATCATTTTTTTGACTGTCTATAAACAATATCATTAATATGAAATATATTTTTATAAGAGTGAGCTTAGCTTTTTTTTTTTTTTTTTTTGATTCAGTCAACCTTAGCTTTGTTGCAGCAGAGGACTCAACAACTACAGTAGCTAGAACGGGAAAAAAAAATAACAGCCGGTAGCTGCAGCCATAGCTGAGAAGCACAGCCAAGCAGAGCGAGTATATCCATTTGAAACCATTTTTGTTGACATTATATTATTTCTATAAACTTTAGTCGAATTTATCATACTTTGACTTTTGACTATACCTAAAAAATGCAATCTTTTGGACTAGAGGGATGAATACGTAAGTACTTCTTATTCTTAACCTGTCATATTCTTCTCACTTCTGTTTGCTGCAGGTTTCTAGCCGTAGTTTGCTGCCTAGTTTTCTCTTTGAGCAAAGGTTGTTTAGCGCGAAAGTACGGCCATCTAAGCTCCGCCGTTGAGCTGCAGCGGTCTAGGGCATCTCGTCTAAAGATCCGTCGGAATGTAAAGCTACAATCTATTCTCCTTTAATGAGCCATGTGCGATTGCACGATTTTGAAAAAAAAAAATTCTTCTCAATTCTGTTTAGCAAAATTAGTTGGAAAGCATCATATGCGGGAACCTATACCTTGCCTAGTTGCATGTTTAGCTTAGGTGAACAATCTTGTGTTTCTTTCCTTCAGAAAGAGGAACTCTACATCTATCTACATGCAGTTGTTGCGTCAGATATCTGAATTCTTGCCATGTTTCCGTGACGGCCAAGTCCGGGTCCGTACAGAAAAGGAACCAGTCAAGTCGCACTCATGCGTGTGACCGGCCGAGTCAAATTGTAGTACCGCACGTCTGCACCGCTGAGGGTGTATAGCCAGAGATGTCCTCTATCCACTTTGAGACTTGAAAAGTTCTTTGGTGAACAATTTGACGATGTGAAGAGCTCCTGCGTGTTCATGGAAAAAGAGGAAAACAAGGATCAGGTAAAAACAGAAGCTGAACTTCAACTTCAACAAGAATGGAGCTCCCTGGTATAATGAGCCTAGGATTCATGGAAAGAGTCAATGAATGACATAAACTGAGATTGGTCAGACTACCTTTTTCAGGCCTAGTGCTAGGCGTGATCGCAAAAAATGTCATGTTCAGGCTGGCAGATGTAACAGTTTTCTGCATACCAATTGCATGTACAGAGTGTTCTTTCAAAGATAAAAAAAAAATTCTACAGAGTGGCCATTGCAGAGGCCTTCTCATCGGATCAGTTTATGGATTGATCAGACAGGGACAGCCACTGCATGCCAGTGCTGAACCTGCTCATCTCTGGGATCCACATAATGCAAATCCTGCAGGAAACCAAACCAGCCGGTGTCGTCTCAAATTTCATCTCCTCAGCGGAGAAATCAAATTTTGCTTTCTTTGTGTCACTCCAAACTTTCAGCCTGCATCAATCCGGTGGTTGAAAAAGCTTAGCATCTAGTCCAACTTGACGAACAGAGATGACTGAGATGACACAAACCCAACCTGGGCTACAAAGGTCGGTACGTTTCCGGACAGGTGCTTGGTAGTGCACTGGAAAACACCACAGGCATGTCGTGTATGAACGATTTTTTAAACAATTAATTGCAATTCTAGCAGGTGGATTGTAAGAATTGAATTTATAGTAAACTGATAGCAGTAGGGACCTGACGGCAGCTGGGGGGCGACATGGCCCGCACCAGGACACGCCGGTGTACTCTCCGATTGGCCCTCTCGGCCAGCCGAAGGCCGACTGCGGTCCTTTAGCTTTACCATCTCCTCGGCAGGGAAATCAAAATTTGCTTCCTTGTTTCGGTCCAAACTTTCAAACTGCATTACCCCAGTTGTTGAAAAAGCTCAGCATCTGGTCCAACTTGACGAACAGAGATGGCACAAACCCAACCTGAGCTAGAAGTACCAAGATACGTTTCCGGACAGAGGACATGCATAGCGAAATGCGAAATGGTTGGTGAACAGTTTTTGCTGATGTGACTTCAGAATTCAGAAATGCTTGGTGGTGGTACTGTAAAACGCCGCAGACATTTCTGAACCTGGAAACACTCTTACGTCTGCGTGCCTCCACCAGTCACTGGCTACGTCAGCAGGAGTAGTTGTTGTGATGCCGGAGGCCGGAGACTTTTGAGCAGAAACCGGTCTGAGATAGCAGCAATTTTTTAGTACCTGAGACGCTCGTATGCGACATTGCAGCAAACAGACTGTTGAGTTTGCATCTGACCGTTTCTGATTGCTTTTGGCTGGCTTCCTGAACTGGGATTTTTTTTTTCCTACGATAGTTGTACTTCTACACGAGTCCAGAGAAGTGGTAGTGGTTGGGCCAGTGAAGCTTCGCAGGTTGTACATCTCGTAGGCTTTGGCTACCTGTGTGTTTATTTACTACTAGATGGTTTGGTTTGGTTTGGTAGAAATGGTGAGAGTTCAGGATAGTGACATCTGCTGCTGAAAAGGACTGGTGAGTCTATCTGACTGTAAGCGAGCCATGTATACTAGTGGCAATTGTAGCTGAACGATCCATACTGAAATTACAAATTTTCAGAGGAGAAATGTGACATGTTTAGAACATTTTTCAGAGGAGAAATGTGGCATGTTCCGCTCTTCAGAGGAGATTGTATATAAGTGTTTGGTAATTTATTAATGCGCCAATGTACTAGTATTATGCATATGGCATGACGGAACATTCTTGCGAAATAATGTTCATGTATTTATGACGTCAGTCGCGTAGGCAGGAGAGAGTGAAGACTGAAGAGCGGGAGAGGCCGCATAAGAAGCCCAAGGCAGGCTCAAATGGACCAACTATTGAGCCGAGGCAACGGCGGCAGCGGGCCAGCCTGAGCCGATACGAAACGGGCTGACAGGCCGCCCTTCCTCTTCCTTGTTTTACCTTTCCATCTTCTTTCAAACAAATTGGAGAAGAGCTTATTGCTTATTTGGCCCTGAAAAAAACTACAGTTACTTATCTGGCCTAAATTTTTTTGAAGTTGCTTATCTGGCCTCAAAATAAAATTTTATTACTTTTTTGGCCTTCTGTTAGGTCCGTTAGCTCCTTCCGTTAGGATTCCCACTCCAGCACATGTGAAAAGTCAAAAGTACCCCCCACCCATCCAACTCCTCCCCGACTCCAGCTTTTCGTCGCTCCCTGTCCACCCTTCGGTTCTGACGACTGTTCGCATGAGCTGACATGGCAGCACTTCTCGACGTCTCCTGGTCTCGGAACGCACAGCAATGCGCTCAAGCTCTCGTCTGCGGCATGTGCAAGCTAAGATCGAGCGGCAGGGAAGGCTTCTACGCGTGTCCTCAGTTCAATTGCCGTCATCACTGTTGGGTTATGAGGGTGCTACGCTAGCCAGAAAACAAAACTTTTTCTACCTCAACTCCCAGGATCTACTGCTAGTTACAGGTTACGGGATTACCACTAGACGCGCAGATGCAGCGGAAGACGACTCGATGTAGTCGAACGCGTCGCAGCAAAGTTGCCGTGCGCTTGTGTGGTCGTCCAAAGAACTCCTCCCACCACTTGCGGTTCGTGCGGTTCGTCCTCGTGCTCCGGATGCAGCACCTCCGAGGTATCACACACGTACGAGGGGAGAAGCGATGCGCCTCCGGACCGCTAGGTCCGCGAGGAGCGAAGGCGAGAGCGTGGAGGGCGACGGCGGCCGCGTAAGGCGTGGATTAGGTTTGGCCGCCCCCCCTCTATTTATATAGGCGTCTCTCATGTGCTCCCGAGTTGGAGGCCCATTAGAAACCCTAAGCCTTGTCTAATTCGGGTCCAACCCGAATTAGGCTTCAAGCCTCTTAAGCGTGCGACCCTATGGGTTCACGCACACATAGACATGGGCCGAATACTCCTATTCGCCCAATAGCCGACAAATGCCTCTAGCAAGGCGTGACAACTCCTAGGTGCACGCAAATGATCATATCAGACGAACCACCACGACCACATACATGTTACTCCCTTGCCACATGATATTTGGTTCAACTCGTGGGTTAACACTTAACCCAAGCACGGCCATGCATTTGTTGATCCAATCACTTGAGTGATCCAGTGATATCACTCTCATTAGAGAGGGGCAATTCCCATCTTGATTGTCTATGTGTCGTAGCATGCTTCTCGACAAACCCGAAGACATCCTTTATAATTACCCAGTAACGGAGTAGCGTTTGTCAGTCCCTAAGCAAGTCGATACACATCTCGAGCACATACAACAATCTCAGGTAGAAGGACATAACGTATATGATGTGTATAGAGACAATCTCATGTTGGGTCAGTCCAGCCTACATGTCATACATGTGCCCACATTATTAGTTCGACATCTCCATGTCCATGACTTGTGAAACATAGTCATCAACTAATAATGTGCTAGTCTAATATTCATGTGTGTCCTCACATGAACTCCGACCAGGGACAAATATAGAATAACTATACAAGTAAAAGAGTTCCACAAACAATTCACATAATTGCCAATCAATACAAGTTATCTTTAATGAATATTCAATGGACACGTTACATATCATGGATACATGCGGAATATCATCATCTCTATGATTACCTCTAGGGCATATTCCCAACAGTTCCCACTTGCACTAGAGTTAATCTTTAATATGTCTAATCCCCATAGACCTCATGTGCGCCTCATGCTTAGGTTGTGGAAGGGCCTTTGTCAACGGATCTGCTACATTCAAATCCGTATGTATCTTGCACATTTTAATTTCACCTTCACCGATGAACCGTCGAATGAGGTGAAATTTCCGCCGTACATGTTTGTTCTTCGGTGATTCCTAGGCTCCTTAGCTCGCGCTATCGCCCCATTGTTGTCACAATGTAGATTCAATGGGCTAGCCGCATTAGGAAACACACCAAGATCAATGAGGAAACGCCTCATCCAAACACCTTCCTTTGCAGCTTCTGAAGCTGCAATGTACTCGGCTTCTGTTGTAGAATCAGACACTGTCTCCTGCTTGGAACTTTTCTAGCTTACTGCACCACCATTTACTGTGAATACAAAACCTGATTGAGATTGAGAATCATCTACATCAGTTTGGAAGCTAGCATCGGTGCAACCATTTACAACGAGCTCCTCCTCACCTCCATAGATCAGGAACTCATCCTTAGTCCTTCTCAAGTACTTAAGGATGTTTTTAACCATACGTCCAAAGTGACTCTCACCAGGATTGCCTTGGTACCGCTCGCAACGCTTAGAGCATATGAGACATCTCGGGCGAGTACATATCATGGCATACATGATGGAACCGACTGCCGAAGCATATGGAACCTTACTCATGCGTTTGCGCTCTTCATCTGATGAAGGACATTGCTTGTCGCTAAAGCGCATACCATGTGACATAGGAAAGAACCCTTTCTTGGATTGCTCCATGTTGAACCGTTTCAACACCTTGTCAATATATGTATCTTGGCATAATCCTATTAGCCTTTTCGACCTATCTCTATAGATCTTAATGCCCAAGATGTATGCCGCATCTCCTAAATCCTTCATAGAAAAACTATTATTCGGTGAAGTCTTTACATTGCAACATAGGAATGTCATTCCCAATCAATAGTATGTCATCCACATACAAGATTAGAAACACAACAAGCGCTCTCCCACTAGCCTTTTGGTAAACACAAGGCTCTTCTTCATTTCGACGGAAGCCAAACCCTTTGACAACCTCATCAAAACGAATGTTCCAACTCCGAGATGCTTGCTTTAACCCATAAATAGATTTCTTAAGCTTGCATATTTTTCCAGCATTATTTGGATCAACAAAACCTTCGGGCCGTATCATATACACGTCCTCTTCTAAATTTCCATTTAGAAAGGCTGTTTTAACATCCATCTCGCCAAATCTCATAATCGAAATAGGCGGCTATTGCTAGAATGATCCGGATAGATTTAAGCATCGCTACCGGAGAGAATGTCTCGTCGTAGTCAATTCCTTGAACTTGCCGAAAACCCTTTGCGACAAGTCGAGCTTTATAGACGTGAACATTTCCGTCCATATCTTTCTTCTTTTTATAGATCCATTTGCACTCGATGGGTCTAACACCATCAAAGCGGGTCAACCAAGTTCCAAACTTGATTATTTCCCATGGAATCTATCTCGGATCTCATGGCACTCGCCATTGCTCGGAATCCGAGTCCATCATAGCTTCGCGTATGTTGCGGGTTCGTCATCGTCCAACAATAACAGATCCCCACGCAACTCGCGATGTCTCGCGATCTTCGTGGTTGTGGAGGTGTTTCAAGTGGCCACGGCATCTCAACTTGTCCCGCTATATTAGCATCACTCGTAGAGTCCTTCTCGATCGGCTCATCTTGAACTTCTTCAAGATACACCTTTTGTCCACTCTTCTCTCTTTTGAGAAACTCTTTCTCTAAGAAAACACCGTTTCGAGCAACAAACACTTTGCCCTCTGAGCGGTTGTAGAAGTAATATCCTAAAGTTTCCTTCGGATATCCCACGAAAAAACATTTGTCCAATTTGGGTGTTAGCTTATCTGATATAAGCCGTTTGACATAAACTTCACAACCCCAAATTTTTAGAAAAGACAAACTAGGACTCTTCCCAGTCCATATCTCATATGGTGTCTTAACTACGGACTTAGATGGTACCCTATTCAATGTGAAAGCGGCTATTTCTAGAGCGTATCCCCAAAACGATAAAGGTAGGTCCGATCGGCTCATCATAGACCGAACCATGTCCAACAAAGTCCGATTACGCCGCCGACACGCCATTTCTCTCGTGGCGTTCAGTGTGGCGTAAGTCGTGGAACAATTCCACAACTCTTAAGATGATTGCTAAACTCGTGACTCAAATATTCACCTCCACGATCGATCGCAAGGCCTTAATTTTCTTGCCACGTTGGTTCTCTACTTCATTCTGAAATTCTTTGAACTTTTCAAATGTTTCGACTTATGCTTCATTAGATAGACATAGCCATATCTACTAAAGTCATCGTAAAAGTTATGAAGTACCGAAAACCGTCTCTAGCTGTCGTGCTCATTGGTCCACATACATCACTATGTACTAGTTCTAATAAGTCAGACGCTCTCTCAGGAAAACCTGAGAAAGGCGTCTTGGTCATCTTGCCTAATAGGCAAGCCTCACATGTCTTGTAAGATTCAAAATCAAACGAAGTTAGAAGCCCATCATCATGGAGCCTCTTCATGCGTTTTTCACTTATATGACCCAAACGACAATGCCACATATATGTAGGACTTAACTCATTAAGTCGAGGCCTTTTAGCATTAACATTACGCATGTGTGCATCATCAAGATTTAAAATAAATAATCCATTCACAATGGATGCAAAAGCCACAAACATATCATTCTTTGAGATAACACAACCATTGTCTTTACTCGCAAATGAATAACCATCCTTCATCAAACATGAAGGCGACACAATGTTTCGACTTAAGCTAGGAACAAAATAACAATTATTCAATTCCAATATAAATCTTGAAGGCAGTGAAGTTGCATCGTCCCGACGTTCAACGCAAAGAACTCTTGCATTGTTGCCCACGCGGAAATCAACCTCTCCTTTCTCCACGCTTCTACTTCTTATCATTCCCCGCATCGTATTGCAAATATGAGCAACCGATCCGGTATCAAATACCCAAGAATTGATATAAGAGTTAGCGAGGAAGATGTCCGTAACATAAACAACAAGCGTATGAGCGGGAGTACCTTTACTACCGCCGTCCTTCTCTAAGGACGCCAAGTGCAGCTTGCGTTTCTCTTCCAAAGTGACCATTCTTACCACAATGAAAGCATTTAGCATCGCCCGGTGGTCCGGCTTTGGGGGGCGGGCGGAGCCGGCTTGGAGATCTCATCTTTAGCCTTGCCCTTTTTCTTCCCCAGCCCTTCTTTCTCTTAAAGTTAGGCTTGTTCGGGGACCCAACACTTGGCCACCGACCGCTTCTTAATGTCCGCCTCGCTGTTTTCAGCATGCCACACAACTCATTCAAGCCTCTCTCCGCCCCATGCATATGGTAGTTCGCAATGAAGTTTCCATAGCTGGGTGGCAGGGACGAGAGAATGAAATCAGTAGCCAACTCTGGGCCAATTGGGAAGCCTAGCTTCTCCAACCTCGAGTGTAACCAACCATCTTGATTACGTGTGGCCCAACAAGTGCACCCTCGCTAGCTTGGTTTCAGCAAGCGCCTTAGAGACATTGAACCTTTCAAATCCTAGCTTGAGTTTGGAACATATCCTCAAGCGCCACGATCATATCGTTCACCGAGTGATTATTATCGAACCGCATCCGCAGATCCGATTCCATACATGCAAGCATAAGGCAGCTTATCTCAAGATCGCATCACATGCTTTCTTGTAAGCGTTTTCACAAAGCAGATGCATCATCGCAGGCTCATCTCGGTAAAGGGGTGTCTAGATATTCCTCCTTTTTCTCGCCCCGAGAACAATTCTCGATTGCGGATCTAATCCGCATAGTTTGTTCCATTCAACTTATCTTTCTCAAGAATTGAACGCAAAGTAAATGGTTGCTTAGAAGACGCCATTTAATCTACAACAAAAGTAATGCAAAATACTAAGACAAAGTATTCATGATAGAGTAAATAATATCAAATATAATCTACTCCCACTAAAATCAATATCCCTCGATTGAAACTTAGTGATTCAAGACCCACAACAAGCAAGTCGACTAGTGAGCTTTAGCATCACCGCTAGAAGACATGATAGATCGGTAAGCAACTCTTTGCTAATCATATCACATATGACTCTTGTTGTTGGATAGCATCTCTATGCTTGGGTTACCAACTTCTTATGCTCCAAGGTCCCTAACCGTTAGGATGACCTTGTTTAAGCAACCAAACCTTCTCGGTAAAGTAAGTATCCGATACGAACCTGTCTAGTCAAGGAAAATCGGTGGCACCCTAATTTCATAGACCCACCACCGATTGTACAAGACAGTGACAGTGCAAGGTTTGGGGAGCACGAACTCAAACATTACTGAGGGATCGTTCTACTTCACTACCGCACGAATGTAGACAAAAACATTATAGCATGTGAAAGTAGAACATAGTAAGAACGGCATAAACACAGATATGACTTGGTATAGCCCATTGTTCTTTTCGAGATCTCCATCTCATCAATATGTTCATCATGGTGATCTCCATCTTCACGATCCATGTATGCCATCCTTCAGTGATGAATCCGCCATGACTAACTATCACTAACGCCAAAGCTAGTGAATTAAAATTACATAGTCGCGGATAGTATCATCACAGATTGGCACGCAGCCATTACAATAATTTTGACAATATCTATGTGGCTCCGGCCCATATTGTCATCCTCATGACGTGCAAGCCATGATTTAATTACATACATGCATCACATACACATAAGGGCTATACCAAAGTCATCAAAACCCGCAAAAAAACAGTTAACCGATTCCGACTACAAAAAGTAAATCGCGAAAAACTCTATCTTCCAAGCCGTTTTCGCAAATGGCTCGGGCCAAACCAACAAGTCTGTTTGGGGTGGATGTAAAATTTTTTTTTTCTCTACAACTTTCGTTTAAGAATCGTCTCAATCCGAGTTACGGTTAAAAAGTTACGGCTGTTTTACGAAGTAACTTTTCTCGGCAACTCGGCGCCCGACGGCCGATCCATCTCGCCGCCGCGCGATCTCATGCGCTAGGCACTTGACCTAGGGTTCAATTCGATCAATCTGATTGATCTCTAACTCGCCGTGATTGGATTTACATGTATCACTTAACTCGGATGGCGGAATTCCGACCGGTACAAGTAGATCGTTACAAGACCAACGCGGCAAGTCCATGAACCAAGATCAGAGACACATCTAAAAACCGCGCATATCACATATGCAACATCCAGAACCTATAACGACGCAGTATAGAGCTCTGATACCACTGTTAGGTTATGAGGGTGCTACGCTAGCCAGAAAACAAAACTTTTTCTACCTCAACTCCCATGATCTACTGCTAGTTACAGGTTACGGGATTACCACTAGACGCGCAGATGCAGCGGAAGACGACTCGATGTAGTCGAATGCGTCGCAGCAGTGCCGTGCAGTTGCGTGGTCGTCCAGCAACTCCTCCCACCACTTGCGGTTCGTGCGGTTCGTCCTCGTGCTCCAGATGTAGCACCTCCGAGGTATCACACACGTACGAGGGAGAAGCGATGCGCCTCCGGACTGCTAGGTCCGCGAGGAGCGAATGCGAGAGCGTGGAGGGCGACGGCGGCTGCCAGAAGGCGTGGATTAGGTTTGGCCGCGCCCCTCCCCTCTACTTATATAGGCGTCTCTCATGTGCTCCCGAGTTGGAGGCCCATTAGAAACCCTAAGCCTTGTCTAATTCGGGTCCAACCCGAATTAGGCTTCAAGCCTCTTAAGCGTGCGACCCTATGGGTTCACGCACACATAGACATGGGCCGAATACTCCTATTCGCCCAATAGCCGACAAATGCCTCTAGCAAGGCGTGACAACTCCTATGTGCACGCAAATGATCATATCAGACGAACCACCACGACCACATACATGTTACTCCCTTGCCACATGATATTTGGTTCAACTCGTGGGTTAACACTTAACCCAAGCACGGCCATGCATTTATTGATCCAATCACTTGAGTGATCCAGTGATATCACTCTCATTAGAGAAGGGCAATTCCCATCTTGATTGTCTATGTGTCGTAGCATGCTTCTCGACAAACCCGAAGACATCCTTTATAATTACCCAGTAACGGAGTAGCGTTTGTCGAGTCCCTAAGCAAGTCGATACACATCTCGAGCACATACAACAATCTCAGTCGAAGGACATAACGTATATGATGTGTATAGAGACAATCTCATGTTGGGTCATCCAGCCTACATGTCATACATGTGCCCACATTATTAGTTCGACATCTCCATGTCCATGACTTGTGAAACATAGTCATCAACTAATAATGTGCTAGTCTAATATTCATGTGTGTCCTCACATGAACTCCGACCAGGGACAAATATAGAATAACCATACAAGTAAAAGAGTTCCACAAACAATTCACATAATTGCCAATCAATACAAGTTGTCTTTAATGAATATTCAATGGACACGTTACATATCATGGATACATGCGGAATATCATCATCTCTATGATTACCTCTAGGGCATATTCCCAACAGTCTCCCACTTGCACTAGAGTTAATCTTTAATATGTCTAATCCCCATAGACCTCATGTGCGCCTCATGCTTAGGTGTGGAAGGGCCTTTGTCAACGGATCTGCTACATTCAAATCCGTATGTATCTTGCACATTTTAATTTCACCTTCACCGATGAACCGTCGAATGAGGTGAAATTTCCGCCGTACATGTTTGTTCTTCGGTGATTCCTAGGCTCCTTAGCGCGCTATCGCCCCATTGTTGTCACAATGTAGATTCAATGGGCTAGCCGCATTAGGAAACACACCAAGATCAATGAGGAAACGCCTCATCCAAACACCTTCCTTTGCAGCTTCCGAAGCTGCAATGTACTCGGCTTCTGTTGTAGAATCGGACACTGTCTCCTGCTTGGAACTTTTCTAGCTTACTGCACCACCATTTACTGTGAATACAAAACCTGATTGAGATTGAGAATCATCTACATCAGTTTGGAAGCTAGCATCGGTGTAACCATTTACAACGAGCTCCTCCTCACCTCCATAGATCAGGAACTCATCCTTAGTCCTTCTCAAGTACTTAAGGATGTTTTTAACGGGCGTCCGGTGACTCTCACCAGGATTGCCTTGGTACCGCTCGCAACGCTTAGAGCATATGAGACATCGGGCGAGTACATATCATGGCATACATGATGGAACCGACCGCCGAAGCATATGGAACCTTACTCATGCGTTTGCGCTCTTCATCTGATGAAGGACATTGCTTGTCGCTAAAGCGCATACCATGTGACATAGGAAAGAACCCTTTCTTGGATTGCTCCATGTTGAACCGTTTCAACACCTTGTCAATATATGTATCTTGGCATAATCCTATTAGCCTTTTCGACCTATCTCTATAGATCTTAATGCCCAAGATGTATGCTGCATCTCCTAAATCCTTCATAGAAAAACTATTATTCAGTGAAGTCTTTACAGATTGCAACATAGGAATGTCATTCCCAATCAATAGTATGTCATCCACATACAAGATTAGAAACACAACGCGCTCCCACTAGCCTTTTGGTAAACACAAGGCTCTTCTTCATTCGACGGAAGCCAAACCCTTTGACAACCTCATCAAAACGAATGTTCCAACTCCGAGATGCTTGCTTTAACCCATAAATAGATTTCTTAAGCTTGCATATTTTTCCAAAGATTATTTGGATCAACAAAACCTTCGGGCCGTATCATATACACGTCCTCTTCTAAATTTCCATTTAGAAAGGCTGTTTTAACATCCATCTCGCCAAATCTCATAATCGAAATAGGCAAAGCTATTGCTAGAATGATCCGGATAGATTTAAGCATCGCTACCGGAGAGAATGTCTCGTCGTAGTCAATTCCTTGAACTTGCCGAAAACCCTTTGCGACAAGTCGAGCTTTATAGACGTGAACATTTCCGTCCATATCTTTCTTCTTTTTATAGATCCATTTGCACTCGATGGGTCTAACACCATCAAAGCGGGTCAACCAAGTTCCAAACTTGATTATTTCCCATGGAATCTATCTCGGATCTCATGGCACTCGCCATTGCTCGGAATCGAGTCCATCATAGCTTCGCGTATGTTGCGGGTTCGTCATCGTCCAACAATAACAGATCCCCACGCAACTCGCGAAGTCTCGCCGATCTTCGTGGTTGTGGAGGTGTTTCGGTGGTCACGGGCATCTCAACTTGTTCTTACATTAGCATCACTCGTAGAGTCCTTCTCGACCGGCTCATCTTGAACTTCTTCAAGATACACCTTTTGTCCACTCTTCTCTCTTTTGAGAAACTCTTTCTCTAAGAAAACACCGTTTCGAGCAACAAACACTTTGACCCTCGAGCGGTTGTAGAAGTAATATCCTAAAGTTTCCTTCGGATATCCCACGAAAAAACATTTGTCCAATTTGGGTGTTAGCTTATCTGATATAAGCCGTTTGACATAAACTTCACAACCCCAAATTTTTAGAAAAGACAAACTAGGACTCTTCCCAGTCCATATCTCATATGGTGTCTTAACTACGGACTTAGATGGTACCCTATTCAATGTGAAAGCGGCTATTTCTAGAGCGTATCCCCAAAACGATAAAGGTAGGTCCGACTGGCTCATCATAGACCGAACCATGTCCAACAAAGTCCGATTACGCCGCTCGACACGCCATTTCTCGTGGCGTTCTGTGTGGCGTAAGCCGTGGAACAATTCCACAACTCTTAAGATGATTGCTAAACTCGTGACTCAAATATTCACCTCCACGATCGATCGCAAGGCCTTAATTTTCTTGCCACGTTGGTTCTCTACTTCATTCTGAAATTCTTTGAACTTTTCAAATGTTTCGACTTATGCTTCATTAGATAGACATAGCCATATCTACTAAAGTCATCGTAAAAGTTATGAAGTACCGAAAACCGTCTCTAGCCGTCGTGCTCATTGGTCCACATACATCACTATGTACTAGTTCCAATAAGTCGACGCTCTCTCGGAAAACCTGAGAAAGGCGTCTTGGTCATCTTGCCTAATAGGCAAGCCTCACATGTCTTGTAAGATTCAAAATCAAACGAAGTTAGAAGCCCATCATCATGGAGCCTCTTCATGCGTTTTTCACTTATATGACCCAAACGACAATGCCACATATATGTAGGACTTAACTCATTAAGTCGAGGCCTTTTAGCATTAACATTACGTATTGTGTGCATCATCAAGATTTAAAATAAATAATCCATTCACAATGGATGCAAAAGCCACAAACATATCATTCTTTGAGATAACACAACCATTGTCTTTACTCGCAAATGAATAACCATCCTTCATCAAACATGAAGGCGACACAATGTTTCGACTTAAGCTAGGAACAAAATAACAATTATTCAATTCCAATATAAATCTTGAAGGCGGTGAAGTTGCATCGTCCCGACGTTCAACGCAAAGAACTCTTGCATTGTTGCCCACGCGGAAATCAACCTCTCCTTTCTCCACGCTTCTACTTCTTATCATTCCCTGCATCGTATTGCAAATATGAGCAACCGATCCGGTATCAAATACCCAAGAATTGATATAAGAGTTAGCGAGGAAGATGTCGGTAACATAAACAACAAGCGTATGAGCGGGAGTACCTTTACTACCGCCGTCCTTCTCTAAGGACGCCAAGTGCGCTTGCGTTTCTCTTCCAAAGTGACCATTCTTACCACAATGAAAGCATTTAGCATCGCCGGTGGTCCGGCTTTGGGGGTGGGCGGAGCCGGCTTGGAGATCTCATCTTTAGCCTTGCCCTTTTTCTTCCCCCCCCCTTCTTTCTCTTAAAGTTAGGCTTGTTCGGGACGGCCAACACTTGGCCACCGACCCCGCTTCTTAATGTCCGCCTCTGCTGTTTTCAGCATGCCACACAACTCATTCAAGCCCTCTCCGCCCCATGCATATGGTAGTTCGCAATGAAGTTTCCATAGCCGGGCGGCAGTGGACGAGAGAATGAAATCGTAGCCAACTCGGGCCAATTGGGAAGCCTAGCTTCTCCAACCTCGAGTGTAACCAACCATCTTGATTACGTGTGGCCCAACAAATTTGCACCCTCTGCTAGCTTGGTTTCAGCAAGCGCCTTAGAGACATTGAACCTTTCAGTCCTAGCTTGAGTTTGGAACATATCCTCAAGCGCCACGATCATATCGTTCACTGAGTGATTATTATCGAACTGCATCTGCAGATCCGATTCCATACATGCAAGCATAAGGCAGCTTATCTCAAGATCAGCATCACATGCTTTCTTGTAAGCGTTTTTCACAGCAGCAGATGCATCATCAGCAGGCTCATCTGGTAAAGGGGTGTCTAGATATTCCTCCTTTTTCTCAGCCCTGAGAACAATTCTCAGATTGCGGATCCAATCCGCATAGTTTGTTCCATTCAACTTATCTTTCTCAAGAATTGAACGCAAAGTAAATGGTTGCTTAGAAGACGCCATTTAATCTACAACAAAAGTAATGCAAAATACTAAGACAAAGTATCCATGATAGAGTAAATAATATCAAATATAATCTACTCCCACTAAAATCAATATCCCTCGATTGAAACTTAGTGATTCAAGACCCACAACAAGCAAGTCGACTAGTGAGCTTTAGCATCACCGCTAGAAGACATGATAGATCGGTAAGCAACTCTTTGCTAATCATATCACATATGACTCTTGTTGTTGGATAGCATCTCTATGCTTGGGTTACCAACTTCTTATGCTCCAAGGTCCCTAACCGTTAGGATGACCTTGTTTAAGCAACCAAACCTTCTGCAGTAAGTATCCGATACGAACCTGTCTAGTCAAGGAAAATCGGTGGCACCCTAATTTCATAGACCCACCACCGATTGTACAAGACAGCGACAGTGCAAGGTTTGGGGGAGCACGAACTCAAACATTACTGAGGGATCGTTCTACTTCACTACCGCACGAATGTAGACAAAAACATTATAGCATGTGAAAGTAGAACATAGTAAGAACGGCATAAACACAGATATGACTTGGTATAGCCCATTGTTCTTTTCGAGATCTCCATCTCATCAATCTGTTCATCATGGTGATCTCCATCTTCACGATCCATGTATGCCATCCTTCAGTGATGAATCCGCCATGACTAACTATCACTAACGCCAAAGCTAGTGAATTAAAATTACATAGTCGCGGATAGTATCATCACGCATTGGCACGTTGTGCCATTACAATAATTTTGACAATATCTATGTGGCTCCAGCCCATATTGTCATCCTCATGACGTGCAAGCCATGATTTAATTACATACATGCATCACATACACATAAGGGCTATACCAGTCATCAAAACCTGCAAAACAGAGTTAACCGATTCCGACTACAAAAAGTAAATCGCGAAAAACTCTATCTTCCAAGCCGTTTTTCGCAAATCTGGCTCGGGCCAAACCGACAAGTCTGTTTGGGGTGGATGTAAAATTTTTTTTTTCTCTACAACTTTCGTTTAAGAATCGTCTCAATCCGAGTTACGGTTAAAAAGTTACGGCTGTTTTATGAACAGAACTTTTCTCGGCAACTCGGCGCCCGACGGCCGATCCATCCGCCACCGCCGCGCATCTCATGCGCTAGGCACTTGACCTAGGGTTCAATTCGATCAATCTCGATTGATCTCTAACTCGCCGTGATTGGATTTACATGTATCACTTAACTCGGATGGCGGAATTCGACCGTACGAGTAGATCGTTACAAGACCAACGCGGCAAGACCATGAACCAAGATCAGAGACACATCTAAAAACCGCGCATATCACATATGCAACATCCAGAACCTATAACGACGCAGTATAGAGCTCTGATACCACTGTTGGGTTATGAGGGTGCTACGCTAGCCAGAAAACAAAACTTTTTCTACCTCAACTCCCAGGATCTACTGCTAGTTACAGGTTACGGGATTACCACTAGACGCGCAGATGCAGCGGATGACGACTCGATGTAGTCGAACGCGTCGCAGCGGCAGCGTGCAGCTTGCGTGGTCGTCCGAAGCAACTCCTCCCACCACTTGCGGTTCCTGCGGTTCGTCCTCGTGCTCCAGATGTAGCACCTCCGAGGTATCACACACGTACGAGGGAGAAGCGATGCGCCTCCGGACTGCTAGGTCCGCGAGGAGCGAAGGCGAGAGCGTGGAGGGCGACGGCGGCGCGCCAAGGCGTGGATTAGGTTTGGCCGCGCCCTCCCCTCTACTTATATAGGCGTCTCTCATGTGCTCCCGAGTTGGAGGCCCATTAGAAACCCTAAGCCTTGTCTAATTCGGGTCCAACCCGAATTAGGCTTCAAGCCTCTTAAGCGTGCGACCCTATGGGTTCACGCACACATAGACATGGGCCGAATACTCCTATTCGCCCAATAGCTGACAGCGGCCTCTAGCAAGGCGTGACAACTCCTATGTGCACGCAAATGATCATATCAGACGAACCACCACGACCACATACATGTTACTCCCTTGCCACATGATATTTGGTTCAACTCGTGGGTTAACACTTAACCCAAGCACGGCCATGCATTTATTGATCCAATCACTTGAGTGATCCAGTGATATCACTCTCATTAGAGAGGGGCAATTCCCATCTTGATTGTCTATGTGTCGTAGCATGCTTCTCGACAAACCCGAAGACATCCTTTATAATTACCCAGTAACGGAGTAGCGTTTGTCGGGTCCCTAAGCAAGTCGATACACATCTCGAGCACATACAACAATCTCGGGTCGAAGGACATAACGTATATGATGTGTATAGAGACAATCTCATGTTGGGTCATCCGGCCTACATGTCATACATGTGCCCACATTATTAGTTCGACATCTCCATGTCCATGACTTGTGAAACATAGTCATCAACTAATAATGTGCTAGTCTAATATTCATGTGTGTCCTCACATGAACTCCGACCAGGGACAAATATAGAATAACCATACAAGTAAAAGAGTTCCACAAACAATTCACATAATTGCCAATCAATACAAGTTGTCTTTAATGAATATTCAATGGACACGTTACATATCATGGATACATGCGGAATATCATCATCTCTATGATTACCTTTAGGGCATATTCCCAACAGTCACGACATACGCGGATCAAGTAAACTAGAATGCAATTGCTAGCCGGCTGCATTCGATAGCGCAAGCATAGCTGCAGGGCTGGGTACGAAACATGGGGAGGGATGGAGCTGTCTCTCGTCGTGCTCGTGCGCGCGTTACACTACCGCACCGACGTTCTGCCACACCTCCGTGAGCTAAAGGCCGAGACCACCACCCTCGGCAGCCACGTCAAGAATAATGTGCTCGTCGTCACCGTGAACGACAGCGCCGGTTCTGCGAGGGTGCGGCAGTCATGGAGCGCATACAAGGCCCTCGAGCTCCTGAAGGTGTGCATGCATGTACGCGTGCAAGTTTGAAGAGCTGCCCGAGACACCATGCGTGCGTCGCCATGGCGATGAACAAGTACAAGGAGGTGTTCCATAAGCACACGACAAGCACCGTGGTGTGTGGGCGATGTGGCCGACTTCTTCAACGAGGTGCCCACCGGTTGCGCCAAGATGCTCGCGGCCGGACGCCGGGCTGCGGGCTGCCGCACGACGAGACTGTCGAGCTCCAATGGCGTCCCAGCCTTTCTAGCCGCTGAGGTGAGCGTCTTCGCATGCCACGCGTGCATCCAGAGCACAGCTAGAGTGCTAGACAAGTTCAAGGATCTACCATTCATTTGACTCTATATTTTTACTACTAATGAATAATATGTTACGGTCATTTGAGCTTTGTTATGTTGTAAAACATAAGGACTCTATCCTAGAAGGAAAGGAGAAGGAAGAATCCTAATCTTAGTCCGTTTGTATGTGGGCTCTTACCAAAACTCTAGCCCTTGGCAGGACTATATATACGTGGGAGCTCTATGTTGTAATCACCAATATTCAGAGAAATAAAGAATAGTCTCCCTACATCTTGTGTCTACTTGTTCTATTTCATCTACCATGTTGATTGTGAGAGACGGAGAGGGGAATGTTCTAACCGCTGGCAACAAGTTTCTTAACACGTTATCAGCACGACAAGCTCTGCGTCGACATCGTCATTGAAGCCGCCGCCGACCTCGACATCGACGTCCATGCCGACGTCCCTGCCGCGACTACTTCGACGACGTCGACGTCCCCGACGTTGTTAGCGGAACGGATCTGCTACCTCTACCTGCTACTAATCTGCACTTCATCGACATGTACCGTCGTCGGTCAAGCATGTGTCTACGACGGTGTCATACGCCCTACGCGGTATGTATCTACTAACCACCGCCCTACGCGGCACGTGAGGTAGATCAAATTGACATCCGATGAGGTATGAAAGAACTATATCTCGCAGATCGATTACTTTTGTCCCTGTTATCAATCTGGACAATTATTTTTTTACCGTACTCATAGTACATAGAAATCGCATCTTGTAGATGCTTACAAACTGGTCACAGAGCGTGCCAATCTATTTTTTCTATAGAATCTGTATTCTGTACACGCAGTACATTGCTTGTTCTCGTACGAGAAAGTGAAACGTACGTAGACCTCCAAAGCATGTCACCGAGGCTGATGAGAACCTGCACGCCATCAACATATCTATTATTATATTCTGAATCAGGATATGTCCCCTTATTCGTAGCAAAGTCCATGATAATGCACGAGTTGTCGTTATGGGAAGAAGTTTAATACCTTATTATTGGTATATCGAGTCCAGGAAGGATTCGTGTCCCAGCGGCTACGACACGAAGTCGTACAACGGTGCAGAACACCAGCGTCGTGCACGCTAAGTATTTTGGCGATTTTGCCACTGCATGAGTTGAAGATGCACAAGAGCCGCAGCCCGCAACACGCTTGAAACAGAGCCGTCTGGGTTCTACTCGTAGTATATTTTTTTACGCCTGCACACGCTCATACCCCACAGGACGCAGAAGTCACTGTCCATCGTGACAGAGGCAGCAAATCTCAGTATCACATATGCATGGTTTTCTAGTGGACGGAAGGAGGTGGGGAGGGACCATGAAGGCCCATAAGCTTGTGTGAAATATATCCGACTTAAATCAGAAATTTGGTCGGCATATTAAGAAGTGGGTTACGAATTTTGGGATAAGAAAAAATAAATAAATTTACGGGTAACCTCGTAGCGTTCCGTAAATTCGCTATACAGGCAATTATGTAACCTCGGGGGATTTAAGTGCACACGGACTGTTGGCCTCGAAATCCAGCAGATTCTATGTATACGTGAACAATATGCCCTATATGTTTTCAGAATCATGGTATATTCATTTTCTATATCATGAATTGATTTTTCTAATGCTCATTTGAATGCATTTACTTATCATACATTATAAATTATGCAAAATCTTGAATGGTTACACTAGAAATATGGTACTTAGATTATGGACTCTCTAAATCCTGCAGACCTTAGACCACCTTTGAGAGTCTCATATTTATTTTTCCTAGCATATTGAATTTTGGGATAAATGAATGTTTGGTATAAATTCTGAAAATTTGTATATACCACGATCCCGAAATGCTAGGATGCTTCTAAAAATATTTTGAATAACCGTTCACTTGTCTTTGTGCACCTTGCTACTTGTTTACATGTAGTAAACCTATATGCACATGATTTATCTATAATATATGCATACCTTCATAAAGAAAGAATATCCTGGACTTGCCTTGAATGGCATAATTATTTGTTATGGTCATTATTAAATCCTAGAAGGATATTCTACTGTCACCGAACAGAAGTAGACTTTTGTAATTTCTAATTACTCTCTAGAATGACTATATGGCCATGAGAAGTAACAAATTAAGGCATTGTGGGACTCACTGCATGAGTAAAATCCCAAATTATAATTACAAATGTTGCATTGAAAGTTGAATTTTTTCAAACTTGTATGCCTATAGATTGAGATATAATGCTGCTCTATAAATAATAGCTTGAAACTTTATACTAAATGTCTAGAAGACAAGATGGTAAATAAGATTTTATCAATGCATATTCTCGAAGAAATGTCTCTTGTGTATAGAATATCACGAGCAATATAATACATGAAGTATTTAAATTTACCATTACTCAAATAGAAATTGAGTTGACTTTATAGACAACTTTATAAACCAGGATATCTTGATTGCAGTAACTTTGAATATATGAATTGCATATATCATACTCCTAGAAGGATCGAGCAAGCATGAAGTCGCTAGATGTCAAGCGTTGAAGCTAAGACATATAAGAACTTTTAAAGAATTTAAATCATGTGCTTATAGAATTATTTCTTTTGAATTCATATCCTGAAGCATTAATAGTAGTGGCAATGGTGCATTAAGTTTTAATTCCCATCGAATTAAGTGATTAATGGTTAACTTATTAGCTTGAAGACTAATATGAAATATTTAATATTCTTAGTTGCAATTGTTACCTGAAGTAATATGTGCTAATTTCTCATGGAATAAATTAGATTTATATGTTTCACATATAAACAATTGCCTATATTGCCTATCTAAATAAGTTTTGTATTATTTTATCCACAAAGCCTCAATTAACCATGAAGGTTAGTTCTTTGTACACCACTACTATATAGGTAGAATGGAAACTGAATTTCCTAGAAGCACATGAATAATTGGACTATACTGGTGTATGAATTGCTCCTAGAAGGACAAATTTAGCCAATAAATAGTATAATCCTAAAACTAACTATTTAATTTTTTAGCCCAAGAACTAGAAGTTTTGTTCTACCCTATATATGTGAATATTCATGTCATAACCAATGAATACTAGAAGTATGATTGGATTCTATGGATCATTAGAAGTGATCATTCATAGATGATGCAAGAAGAATAAAACTACTTGAAGTAATTATGGCATGAGGGGGAGAAATTTTGGGTAAAGGCATAAGAAAATATGGGTAATATATATTTAATAGGTATAGCCTTCCTAAATCTATCTTTAAGTGCATGTATCAAGACTTGAAGTTTTGTCCGCGTCCCTTCCGGCCGAGTTAACTTTCTCTACTGCACTAATTGCAAGTAAGCTTGTAGCTTTGCATTTTATTGTTATCTACTATGTTGGATTGAATCTCAACATTCCACATTATACACATGCAAGTGTATTACTATTTTATTCTCTCATTGAGATAAACTATCTACACTCTTTGCATGAATATTAGCATAGAAGCTATAGTTGTAGCTAGTAGCTACATTTACACCCCCTATAATTAAATTGACTAGCTAGCACGCTATGTCCAATGGTTCTTGTTGAACTAAGAAATATGTTGCTTTCAATGCATTGCATGCATAAGCAAAAGATTGGTCTATGGCCATGTAGCCTAAGATCAGGGGGAGTAAGTTAATATGTTTGCTCAATAGAGACTAACTCAATTGATTGAATGAATAATGGTGGATGATGATGGATAACATATTTATGATGATTTGGGATTTATGAAGAAAAGGCATCAAGGGAATTTTGTATTAATGACAATTAGAAAATTCTAGAAGAAATTCCATGTGAATTGGATGTTGTGTATTTTATATACTAGGAGGATTCCCCGCGCGTTACCGCGGGTATGAGGAGGATTATAAATGGGTTAGAATGTTAACCACTAAGGATTAGGAGATGAATCCCTTGCATGTTGCCGGGGATTTGTATCGAAATGGAGAAGGTGAAGTGCAAAGGAGTATACATAATATTTTTTACTTGACATAGTAGTATTAAGACGGTAAAGAATGTTTAGTAGTATGCATAGAAAAAGAAAAACTAACGCCGCCATCATAACTCAAAAGTCAAATGGAAAATAAAACATATTAATCATGACAAAATGCATCTCTCTTGCTTTATGCTCAATAGTTGATCAGAGCGCTATGTAGACATCTAATAAGCAAAAGTATTAAGACATTGAAAATGAATTTGTGTGTGAATACTGCTCTAGGCAGCCATCCTATTTTCTTTCCTGTCGGACGGCGTTCAATGCGACTTCCTCCTATGCGTGGTGGAGGTGACCATATAGGCGAGCATGACGCGGCCATGGCGGACGGGGCGACATCGTAAGCCTCTGATGGGGTGCTGCCGTGACGTGTGGATAGATGAGGCTAGCTCGGATATGATATCGTGCAGCGCTCCGACGCATGAAGTTGGAGCATGGGTGATGCGCGATAGAGCAAAGCGGTCGTGGACGACGGTGCTCGTTGCATCATGCGGCATGGACGGAGCAGGACGCGGAGCCGAGTTGCGATGGAATTGCAGTCATGGAAGGCGGTCCTCGAGCAGCTGCACGGAAGAAGATGGCACGGGCCAGGCGAGGACGGAGATAGAGACTGGTTGAGGTCGAGTTGCGATGGAATTGCAGTCATGGAAGAAGGCGGTCCTCGAGCAGCTCCACGGAAGAAGATGGCACGGGCCAGGCGAGGACGGAGATAGAGCCTCGGTTGAGGTCTCGAGGATGTCCACGCACGGCATCGTAGCCCATACGCGGGGCTTGGTACTCGACAATGAAGATTTGGATGGGCTGAGAGGAAAAGGAGATGGAGCAAATGAAGCTGGGCGCCATGACTCCGCCGTGCATGTTCTGTCTTATAAAGACACGGAGGTCAGGTCAGCAGACGCACGGTGGTGCATGCGTTGCGGTGAATTGCAAGGGTCGTGGAAATGAAGAGATGGGAGGGCAGCGACCATTGATAGAGTAGTAAAAGCATTGAGTTGGTGGAAGACCAGCGTTGTTGGCAGGCGTTGTTGTGGAGAACGTAGTAGGGGTAGGATGCAGGGCGTTCAGCAACTGAAAGGACTTCCATTTGGCGTTAAAGGTGGGATGGCTTTGGGCGGTCAAGAATCGAAAAAAAAAAAAGAAAATGCGATGTGGGCGCAAGGAGAGATGAGATAATTACCTTAGTGGGGTTTGTTTATATAGAAGGTATAGATTTGAAATATATAGTCTATTTGTTTTTAATGTATGAGTACTTGGATCGATTATATTGGCTAAATAATAAAGAAGCTAGACAATAAAATAGTTTGTTCTAAACTATACTATGTGCACATCAGGGGAGAACATCCCTGATTTTGAAGGAATGTTGAACATTCGTGCACTATGTGTATTCTAGCTCACTGCATATAATATAGAATAACCCCCATGTTTAAATATGTGTGTGAATATTTCCCATAAATTTCATCATAGCATACATGAATGGGCCTCCGCTTGTAGTTGGAGATACATGAATATGAATTATTGAAAGCCCATCATAGGGGATTATTTTGAAGTATGCTATTAAAGATCTAATATTGGCATTAGGGGGAGAGAAAGCCTATTTTAAATGCCAAATATTATTTCCGCGGAAGGAAAATGATCTAGAGAAAATATTCCTTGAAGCTTGAAGGGAATATTATCACACACTAAGTCAACTATTAGTTTGACTAATGCTCTTGTGAAGCATGAAGCGGAGCATATGCCGATATTGAAATGAGAGGAGTAACTTGAAGTTATAAACCGAAGTTTTGTTTACTAATAGTAAACTAATTATTGTATACTATCAAGCTACAATCTATGGGGACGCCTATGGATTATAGTTTTAATGTATACTTATTGAATAGAAATAAAATAAAACTCCTCCATTCTCATGAAGAGAACACCTCATGAATAAGGTTGAGCACCTCATGAAGAGGATCATCGTGAAGATGGAATCCAACACACTAAGTGCGCACATCATTAGTATTGGATATGCAGAACAATAAAGTATCTCTTGTTTTTGGAAATAGCAAAAAGACAGAATAATCTCATATTATGAGAATATTGGGAGAAAATAATAGTTGTCGACAACGCTACCTCTATAATTGCAAATGTTTCTCTTATGAGAACCCGGATCCGGAAACAAAGTCCATGGCAAAGTCGCTTGTAGCGATTATATCGGGTCAGTGAAGAAATGCAATTGAGGATGAATCTCCTACTAAGAAGAAATAAATGTTCTGCTATATCTATGGCAAATAAAATTTGATGAATATGGAATATGCAGTTAGTTTGTGGATTATGAAAATCCATATAATTCCTGAAGAATATAAATCGCAACATATGAAAATTAAATCTCATACAAGTATTATAAAGTCTAAGGTACAATATATTCATGAATGAATATTAAAGACTCTGGAAGAGTATATCCTAGAAAGAATAGTCATCGAATGACTTTATAGTGAATAACACTATCTCATTTGTGTATATCACTTAATAATCTCTCATGTAGTAGAATGAGAACATCCTTGAAGGAACTAATCCATGAAGGATTAACCAGTCAATTCTTGAAGAAACACCATTTATCCCTGAAGTGAATATAGACCCGAGAAAAAGAAAATGAGGAATTCTAAACACCATAAAGGTGTCATACAAACACTCAGAAAGTGTAAAGCTAGCAATAAAAATATTGATATCCTCTAAATACCATAGAAGGTATAAGAATAATGGTGACTTTGGCATTTGAATTATCCCCTACATACCAAATGCAGGGCTGGATTTATTATTTAGTGGTAAATCAAAATCTCGAAGATTTGCAGACATACAATTTGAAAATCCACCAAGTATTCAAACTCTAGTATAAGTTTGATACACTATCTAGAAGATATTAAATATTAATTTATTTACCCCATAAACCTCCGAAAGGATCTATTACCTTGAAGGACAAATTTTATATGTTTTGCACAACTAATAAGTGGTTATTTATGCATGAAGCATATTGCTCTTTGTTATACCCATATAATTCATAGAAGAATTATGAGCCAACTTTTTAAAAAGTGCATTTTGAACGATGAAGTTCAAAGGATGGCTTTATGAGGGGGAGCAATTTGATTCGATTTACCTTGAAGATTATTATCCACTAGAAAATCCAAAGATCAAGTAGATCATATTTGCCAAAACATTGAAGTTTGTGCATAGATCATGAAGATCAATATCTATAAAATATCCTGAAGAATATATGACCAAGAAGGTTAAATGTTGTACTCTTTTTCCCTATGTGAGTTTTTACTTGAAAGTTTCTCACACAAGATTTTTAATGAGACAACATGTGCAATTCAATTAACGAATGTGATGTACTCTTTTCTCCAAGAACCGTTTTTTCCACTGGATTTTCGGATGGAGTTTTTAATGAGGCATGTGCATATCGTGGTAATCGCCCAAGGGGGAGTGTTGTAAAACATAAGGACTCTATCCTAGAAGGAAAGGAGAAGGAAGAATCCTAATCTTAGTCCGTTTGTATGTAGGCTCTTACCAAAACTCTAGCCCTTGGCAGGACTATATATACGTGGGAGCTCTATGTTGTAATCACCAATATTCAGAGAAATAAACAATAGTCTCCCTACATCTTGTGTCTACTTGTTCTATTTCATCTACCATGTTGATCGTGAGAGACGGAGAGGGGAAGGTTCTAACCGCTGGCAACAAGTTTCTTAACATGTTAGACTATTTTTAGAGAAGAATTTTATTAGCAAAACTCTATTTTTTTATTTTTTTACTGCAGGGGTAAAATGGTCTTTTTACATGTCACTTCACACCGTTAACCCCTCAAAACTAACAGAAGGCCGTATAAGTAATAAAATTTTACTTTGAGGTCAAATAAGCAACTTTGAAAAAATTTAGACCACATAAGTAACTGAAGTTTTTTTCAGGGCCAAATAAACAATAACCTCATTGAAGAAACACTTTACTTTTCATTTTATATCACAGAAATAATTTTTGGCTCCGCCCTCTTAAATTAAATTATAAGAAGCAATCCAAATTGTCACAGAGAGGCACGTGCTACCTAAGCACAAACAATTTGGATGGTTCCGTAGTTTGCAAGGCTGTTCTTGGCTTGCTAGGATAACCTGTTTCTTGTAAAAACAAATGAAAACCCTTAATTTTAGTGGCATCTTCATCGATCCCTTGTTTCGAATAGTGGTACAGCTCAGCAGCTAATGATGTTCATCTAATGAAAACAAGGAAGATGCAGAAATTGATCGGAAGAAGAATGGTGCAGGAAACAGGCCTGCAAACAAATGCTGCGCCTGACGGGCGGCAAGCCGTTGGTGTGCTTGAGGCCTGCTGGGCTGGCGGCCTTGCAAAGGGGGAGAAGACCACCAGCACTGTTGGGCCAGGCCGGCCTTTGTGGACACAGATCAGCCTCTCTCGTCGCAACTGTTTCTTTTATCAAAGTGGTTATATGCTTGCCCAAACTCGACAGTGTATAATACAAACTTAGGTCTTGCTCTGACCTCCCCTTAACGTGTCTCAGTGTTACTGTTACATGTGTTTTGCGTGCGGTCTGTACGCTGGGGTGCTTGTTTAGTAACAGAATAACTCTAGAAATACGGACTACCACTAGCGCCACGTTCTTGAAAAAAACACAAAGTGGTTAGTAGAATTAGCATTTGCAAGAGAATCATAATCGAAAGAAACTTCTCTTGGTGATTCTTTGGCTATAGTGCTCATTCTTGTCATCATCGTTCTCGGAATCAGAGCTATCCAACAGCTTCGTGTTATCGTTCTTCGACCCATGGCTTTATTGGGGGTTTCTTCCCCAAATCATTGTTCTTGTTAAAGCCGCATCCCTCTTGGTTCAAAGATCCGCCAATGGGTTTATCTGCTTCTCTTCTTTATCTCCACTCTGCAAGAACAATCGATGTTCCTTCAATGTCACTGGACTTTTCGTTCGAGCTTGCCATTGCTCCAAGACCTAAATGAGCAGTTCAATGATCGTTGTTGTTGAGCTCTTTATAGATATAAGTTTCGCTGTAAAGTTTAACATTATCTAATAAAACATTGTTGCTACTATGAACTATTTTTATCGATATAGATATCTTAGGCATACACATCGCAAGCGATTGGTCTTATGCGTAAAACCGGATGTGACAATATGAGAAGGGTGGGAGCACCAACAGTTCTCGACCCCCTCTTTCTCCACGTGGCACCTAGTGCTAGCCTAGAGCTAACTATTGACGATACCCTCATAACAAAGGAATCAACCGTGATTCAATATAATGTCTGCAAATTTTGGATGACACGGTTTGCTATACCAATTAGTGATAGGCAGTGACCTCCACTATACAGATATATATGATGCAGCGTGTCACTTAACCAGTGATTGGTAGTAACATGGCTAGCTCTAATAAATTTGTACATCACTCATCACTCACCGGAGTACGCCATTTTTCTGCACTATCACTTAACCACCTTCTGGTTCTGAACCAAATTGGTTCCGTTGACCGAGCAACATACTACATTAGCATAGTGTCAACACACACATAAAGAAAACGAGAGAGCTCACTTTTGACTTTCGTCGGTCCTAGGAAGAAATGATTGACAGACCATTCTTTTCAAAATTATCTTGCTCGCTCCAACCTTAGTTTGTCGCTGACCCGTGATGATGGAATCATATGGAAGCATTTTTTTTTTTTTTGTTATTAGCTGTTAGCTCTCATCAGCCAGGTATGTTTCTAAATTAAATTACGGATATGGTTGCACACAAATACATAGAATATACGTGTAAATAAATAGGAGTAAATTCTGGGTTTGACATGAAAGGCTATGTATCATGTGTGCACGTCTGGTCTGTTGGCTAGTTTTTTCATTCCCTTGGACGGCATCAACCACCATGCAGTTTGACAACATAGACATGCATATGTTTCTGTTCAGGTTTGCTTTTCTGCTCTGGCGATCATGCATAATTTTCTATTGCCATGGCCTCTGATTGTTAGTTAGCAGGGCGATATATTTTACAGCAAATTAAACCACCCTTAATTAGCGCAAAGTTGTCGAGTTGACATCCGTATTTTCAAGTGCGACACTGATATGATTACTGATATGCCCATACCGTACACTAGACACATTTGCATATATGGAACCTTGTAGATGAGTCAATACGATTTTTACATCATAATCTGGTACTGCAGAGCAATAACGGATAGTAAACTAGTCTTGCCACCTATTCTATATTTATATATCTATCTATATACATGTAATAGCAAAGTGATTTTTTTTTTTTTTTTTGCGAGGAACAAAGTGATTCTTCATCCACCTTTTTTTGTACTTCCTAAAATCATCGTGTTTCTCTTGATACGTATTTGAGATTTGACCTCTACTCATGTTATGTACTCATAAGAGTAAGAACTCCGTGTTTGTGCAACGTCTGATTCCAATACATATTAGAACAATTACTGCATCCATTATATATACAAATCGCCAAACTAGAAGTTGTTGAGGCGATATATGGTGTAACAAGATGTACATTCTTTTGCAATGTAAGGACACATTTGCTAGTAATCTTAAAGAATAATAATGTCATGGCCAATGGTATATTTGAGTATAGTTTTATGCAAAAAGAAACAAAGTTTTCGCACTCGAAAGGCCACCACACGAGTACACAACGGACAACTCACACGGGCATGTTGATGTTATACTACGATCCCACCATCCCATAATACAAGACATTATAGCATTTGAATCTTGTCTCAAAGAATGATGCTGTAGAATATGATAGATTACTTATAGTGTCATATTACCGTAGCTTTTTACATGAGCCAGACTCACAATGTCGTATAGGCAACTAATCATCAGGTACTTGTTTGTCAGCGCCCCACTCCACCATGGCTCTAATCCAGTGAGAAGGAGCAAGCGCACTCGGGCCAGAAGCACCCGCATATCTGGGCCTCAGTGGGACTGCAAGGCTTGCGCGGCCCATCCAAGTCAAGAAGTGTGAAGATCGTCGGCCCAAGTGCTCCGGCGTGACGGTACTCTCTCATATATATCTTGCTATCGCACTCTGTAATGGACATCGATCAAACCAGAACTACTTTACTTTACTTGCAATAGAAGTTGATAGCGTAGCGTAGCTTCTCTTCCCTTACAATTCCGGCTATCGCCGGCGGCCAGCATCGGGGTCGCTGACAACCTGGTATCAGCTCACCGGTCTTCGGACCCGCACTGGATCGAGCTCCGGCCACCCACTTCCACTACACCCGCCGCCAACGAGCTCACGGAGCCATGGAACCTAACACCGCTACGGCCATCGACAAGTTGCTCAAGCAGATCGAGGACCTGGACAAGCGTTCGGCGGAACGCTGGAGCCGGCTGGAGAAGCGCGTGGACGACGCCGAGACGGATCTCAAGGAACGCGAGCTCGCCGTCGACCACCACCTCGGCGAACTGGAGCGGTTCGCTGGCGGCCAGTACACCGCCGCCGTCGTCGCCGACAACTGGGGCCACCAGTTCGAGGAGCGGCTCAACGAGATCGAGGATCGAGTCGCGGACGTCGAGCTCTCCCGCTTCGACGCCATCCGCAACGAGCGCGACGACCGCGTCGAGGAGTTGGAGTCCACCGTCGGCGGCCTGCAGTCCTGGCGGATGGAGGTAGACGGCTTCATCTCCGGCGTCTACGCCTCCGAGCGCGTCATCAACCGCTCCGCCGACAGCGCGCCGCACCACCCTGGCTCGGCGGCGCACCACGAGACGGTCGCCGGGTGCCCACCTGCTGGATCTACGACCGTCTGGCCCGACGGGCACCGCGTTGGCTATGGGTCGAATTCGAATTCGACCATGGCCCAACACCCTTCCAGTGGTACGTTTGAAATTCCCCATTCATCTGTTGCTCATCCTATTCATCACGTTCATACTGTTCGTCCACCGATTCCGCCATATCCGCCACCTCCCCAGTTTCCCCCAATTCCACCAAATACCAACCCGCATCCACCTCCAATTCATCAACCACAATTCCCTACCAATTCCAATCCGCCTCCACCTCCAATTCAGCAACCACAAGCCCACAACAATTTCCAGTACCAATTCAATCAGGAACCCAACAATTCCCCAATTCCTACCACAAATTCTCAGCAGCCTCAAACTCGCTATGCTCTGCCTTACCACACACAGCAGTACCCACCTCATTACCCTCCTATTCATCCCCCACCACCTCAATTTTCACCCCAGTATCTTAATCCTTCTCTGAATACTCCTCAACATCCCACCAGTCACCATAATCATACTCCAAATCTCGGCCACCTACCCAAGATATCATTTCCATCATTTGATGGTTCCCACCCACAGCTTTGGCTTAAGCGAGCTAAATCCTATTTCCAGATGTATGCTGTCCATCCCTCACTATGGTTGAATGTGGCCACCCATCATTGTTCAGAAGCAGCAGCTCGCTGGCTTCAATCCATTGAGCCCCAGCTTGATCACATCTCCTGGGAGACTTTCACATCCATGGTTCTCGAGCGTTTTAGCAGAGATCAACATGATGCTTTACTCCGCCAACAGATGCACATTCGCCAAACTTCCACTGCCGCTGAGTTTGTGGATCGCTTTGTAGCCTTAACTGAACAACTCTCTGCTTATGAACCCAAACCCGATCAGCGAGCTCTCACTCAACGTTTCATGGATGGTTTAGCCGATCCAATTCGCGCTGCTGTCATGATGCAAAAACCACAGGATTTGGATACTGCTTGTTCCCTGGCATTGTTGCAGGAGGAGGCGACTTCCTCGGCGCGGAATAGAGAGTTCAGACGCAATGAAGCTGGTGGCTATCAACGGCACCCGTCATTCTGTTCGGCGCACCCTCTTCCTGCTCCTCCGGTTCGGTCAGGAGCTGTACCTGAGGATCGCCGGGCACAAGAAGCTTCTCGCCAGCGTCCTCCTTCAATTGATGACAAGCTCGCTAATCTCAAGGCCATGCGCAAGGCTCAAGGCCTATGCATGCGTTGTGGCGAGAAGTGGAGTCATGGACATCACTGCTCTCCTCAAGTTCAATTGCACGCGATGCAGGAACTCTGGCACATCTGTGAACCTGCTCTGGCTTCTGATGATGCTGCTGAACCGCCTCCTGCTGAAGACATTCCTACACCGGTTGATGAATCAGTTCAGACTTGTATGATGTTGGCTACTGCTGACCTCTCTCTTCCAGAATCACGCGGCACTTTTCAGTTGAAGGGCTTCATCGTTGGTAAGGAGGTCAGTATATTGGTTGATTCAGGCAGCTCTCATTCTTTCATCAGTACCTCTGTGGCTGCTAATATTGAAGGTGCTCAGCCCCTGCCTCGCCCAGTATCTGTAAGGTTAGCTGATGGTTCGCTGTTGTCTTGCACAACTTACTTGCCTGTTGTTGAGTGGTCTTCAAATGGATATTCATTCCACTCGGGGTTCAAGATCCTTCCTCTAGGCAGTTATGATGTTATTTTGGGGATTGATTGGCTCGCAGCATTCTCTCCAATGCGCTCTCATTGGGGTCAGGGATGGTTGGCTATCACATATGGGAATTCAACAGCTGTTTTGCATGGAGTTTCTGAATCTGCTGTCCCTGATTCTGCAGCTTGTTCTGACATGCAAATTTTTCACATTGCTTCTGAAATTCAGTCTTCAGGACAGTCAGTTGTCCCTCCTGAAGTACAACTACTCTTGGACAGGTTTGCACCTCTATTTGCTGAACCCACTGAATTACCCCCGAGGCGACAGTGTGATCATTCCATTCCTCTTGTTGCTGGAGCCCAACCAGTGTCATTGCGACAATATCGCTATTCACCAGCTCTTAAAACCGAGATTGAGAAACAAGTGTCAGATCTCTTACAGTCTGGGTTCATTCGTCCAAGCTCAAGTCCCTTCTCATCACCTGTTTTGTTGGTCCGTAAGAAAGATCAGACTTGGAGAATGGTGGTTGATTATCGGATGTTGAATGCATTGACAGTAAAGGCCAAGTTTCCAATCCCTGTCATCGATGAGCTATTGGATGAGCTTTCAGGAGCCCGCTGGATCTCTTCCTTGGACCTTCGTGCCGGCTTTAACCAAATTCGTTTGGCACCGGGTGAAGAATTCAAGACCGCTTTCCAGACGCACTGGGGACAATTTGAGTACACTGTCATGTCATTTGGACTTACTGGCGCCCCTAATTCATTCCAAGGCGCGATGAACAAGACTTTACACTCCCTGCTCCGCAAATGTGCAATTGTCTTCTTCGATGATATCCTCATCTATAGCAAAACTTTTGAGGAGCATGTTGAGCATCTGAAGCAAGTCTTTGAGCTTCTTGAGCAGGATCAGTGGCATGTCAAACTCAGCAAATGCAGCTTTGCTCAGCAGTCCATCTCCTACCTTGGCCATACAATTTCTGCAGCCGGTGTGGGCACTGATCCATCAAAGATCGAAGCTGTGCTAGCCTGGCCAGTCCCATCAAATGTCAAGGAACTCCGTAGCTTTCTGGGCCTTTCTGGCTATTACAGAAAGTTTGTTCAGAACTTTGCTGTAATTGCCCGTCCATTACATGACCTACTCCGAAAAGGCACAGTTTTCTTGTGGACTCCTTCACATCAATCTGCATTTGAGGCCCTCAAAGCAGCCCTGGTGTCTGCTCCGGTATTGGCACTACCAGATTTCTCAAAGGAGTTTCATTTTCAAACAGATGCAAGTGATAAAGGTGTGGGAGCAATTCTCCTTCAGCAGGGTCATCCATTGGCATTTGTCAGTAAGGCTCTTGGCCCTCGGACCCAGGGTCTCTCGGCCTATGAAAAAGAATATTTGGCTATCTTAGTTGCTGTGGAACAATGGCGCTCTTATCTTCAGCATGCAGAGTTCACAATCTTCTCTGATCATCGGAGTCTCATGCACTTAACTGAACAGAGACTGCATACTCCTTGGCAATTAAAAATGTATACCAAGTTAGCTGGACTTCAGTACCGCATCCTTTACAAGCCAGGGGTATCCAATCAGGCAGCTGATGCCCTATCCAGGCACCCTTCGCCATCTGCTCAGCTAAATGCAATCTCATCAATTCAGCCTGCTTGGCTTTCAGATGTTATCTCGGGGTATTCCTCTGATGCTGCAGCACTAAAATTGATTCAAGAGCTAGCTGTCAACCCCACTGCTCACCCTCCTTACTCTCTGAAGAATGGGCTGCTTCGTTATCAAGATCGTGTGTGGGTGGGTGACAATCCCACTTTACAACTTCGAATTATACAGGCTCTCCATAGCTCTGCTTTAGGCGGCCATTCGGGATTTCCAGTAACATATGGCCGTATCAGGAAGCTTTTCGCCTTTCGCGGGATGAAGTCAGCAGTCAAGGCTTTTGTTCAGACCTGCACCACGTGTATCCAAGCTAAGCCAGATCGTGCTGCTTATCCAGGTCTGCTTTCTCCCCTGCCCGTGCCCGCCGAGTCTTGGCAAGTGATATCGATGGACTTCATCGAAGGATTGCCCCATTCCGGATCAGCTAACTGTATTTTGGTTGTTGTTGATCGATTCAGTAAATATGCTCACTTCATTCCTCTTCAACATCCATTTTCTGCTACTCAAGTTGCTCAGGCTTTCTTTGATGAAGTGTATCGGCTTCATGGCATGCCCACTCATATCATTTCTGACAGAGATCGCATTTTCACCAGTGGTTTCTGGCGTGAGCTCTTTTCATTGTCCAAAACAGAATTGTGCATGAGTTCTGCATACCACCCTCAGTCTGATGGCCAGACCGAGCGTGTGAACCAGTGTCTGGAGACTTTCCTTCGCTGCTTTGTCAGTTCTTGCCCTCGCAACTGGAGTAAATGGCTGACTCTCGCGGAGTTTTGGTATAACACTTGCAAGCACTCTTCTACTCAGTTGTCTCCTTTCGAGGTAATCTATGGACATCCTCCTCGTCACTTTGGCCTTTCCCCTGAAACTGTGGCATCAGTACCTGAAGTTGCTTCCACGGTCAGTGAGCGCACGTCTATGCTGGACTCTGTCCGTTTGCACCTTGCTCGAGCTCAAGAACGAATGAAGTTACAAGCAGATAAACATCGTTCGGACAGGTCTTTTCAAGTGGGCGACATGGTGTTTCTTAAGCTCCAACCATATGTTCAATCCTCGGTTGCGCCCCGGGCTCACCAAAAGCTGTCCTTCAAATATTTTGGACCCTACAAAGTTCTTGCCAAGATTGGTTCAGTGGCATATGAGTTGGAACTTCCTCCCTCTTCCACGGTGCATCCGGTGTTCCATGTCTCACTCTTAAAACCAGCACCTGCTTCTTCTCAAGCTTCATCTTCACCAGAACTCCCGGATGTTGACAATGATCATCAAGTACCTGAGGCAATATTGCAGCACCGAATTCACTCTCGCAAGGGTGGTGCTGTTTCTCAAGTCCTCGTCAAATGGTCTGGTATGGATTCTAAACTTGCTACATGGGAAGACACCGAGGCTTTGATGCAGCGTTTTCCATTAGCTCCAGCCTGGGGACATGCCGGTTCACAGGGGGGGGGGGGGAGTGTCAGCGCCCCACTCCACCATGGCTCTAATCCAGTGAGAAGGAGCAAGCGCACTCGGGCCAGAAGCACCCGCATATCTGGGCCTCAGTGGGACTGCAAGGCTTGCGCGGCCCATCCAAACGAAGAAGTGTGAAGATCGTCGGCCCAAGTGCTCCGGCGTGACGTTACTCTCTCATATATATCTTGCTATCGCACTCTGTAATGGACATCGATCAAACCAGAACTACTTTACTTTACTTGCAATAGAAGTTGATAGCGTAGCGTAGCTTCTCTTCCCTTACAATTCCGGCTATCGCCGGCGGCCAGCATCGGGGTCGCTGACATTGTTTCCCTTGATTATGGCTAGAATGTAGGCAACCACAATGAAGCTGTACATCTCCTGCTTAGATCACTCTGCCATGTCGTTTTACAGCTGCCCTCCCTTCTCCAGTTCTCCGGCCAGTCGAGCCTCTAAACCTACCGTTGACAATGAACTTGATTGGGCTTCTCAACGCCATGCGACTCTCGCGTCGAGCTCGCCTCCACCTCGTCATCGTCATCCAACTATAAATATCTGTGTTTTGCCCACGCCATCGATCGACACCAAGCTTCTCGCTGACCCTGCACACCCTACTTCTCCCCATGGCTCACTGTCACTGCAATCTCCTCGTCGCCATCGCCGCCGTCGTGTTTCTTGCCGTCGGAACCGAGGCGTCCGGCGGCATTGGGTTCAACCTCCACCACCGGTTCTCGCCGGTGGTCCGGCAGTGGATGGAGGCGCGAGGGCGTCATGGCGCTCCCGGCTCCAGCTGGTTGTTGCCAGAGGAGGCTGCGGTAGGCTCGCCGGAGTACTACTCCGCGCTGCTCCGCCACGACCATGCCCACTTCGCCCGCCGCCGCGGCCTCGCCAACGCCGACGCCCAGAGCACCCTCACCTTCGCCGACGGCAATGCCACTCAATTCGATACCCATGAAAAGTACGTATTCTCCTGCCGCCGTCGCCATTGATGGTTCGATCGAGTCTCTTGTTCATACATGTAATAAAAATCTCGTTCGTTTGCAGCTTGCACTACGCGGAGGTGGAGGTGGGCACGCCGAGCTCCAAGTTCCTGGTGGCGCTGGACACCGGCAGCGACCTTTTCTGGGTGCCCTGCGAGTGCAAGCTGTGTGCGAAGACCGGCGACGACACCACATACAGCCCGCGGCTGTCGTCGACGAGCAAGACGGTGCCGTGCGGCCACCCGCTGTGCGAGCGTCCGGACGCCTGCGCCGCCGGCAACAGCAGCAGCTGCCCCTACGAGGTGAAGTACGTCTCCGGCGCGAAAACGTCGGGGGTGCTCGTGGAGGACGTGCTGCACCTCGTCGACGGCGGCGGAAAGGCGGTGCAGGCGCCGATCGTGTTCGGGTGCGGCCAGGTGCAGACGGGCGACTTCCTGAGCGGCACTGCCTTTGGCGGCGGCCTGATGGGGCTGGGCATGGAAAAGGTCTCCGTGCCCAGCGCGCTGGCCAGCAGCGGCCTCATCGCGTCCGACAGCTTCTCCATGTGCTTCAGCCGCAACGGCGTAGGACGGATCAACTTTGGTGACGCCGGCAGCCCGGACAAGGCGGAGACGCCGATCATCCCCGCCGGGATCTTACAGTTAAGTCTCCTGCAGTGACTAACCGAGACAGACGACGGCCGGGGGACCTGCATGTCACTGATCGATGTCGTCGTCGTCGCCGACGACGTTTTCGTTTTCTTTGCAGGTATCCTTTTTACAACATCAGTGTCGGAGCCATCACCGTGGACAGCAAGGCGATGGCGGTGCAGTTCACCGCCATTGTGGACACCGGCGCGTCGTTGACTTACCTCGACGAACCGGCTTACACGTTGCTCACAACCAATGTAAGCCCCCCATCTCTCTCTGCCTCTCAGATTTTTATCATTCTTTAGTGTCGACATTATAGTACGTACAGGGTGTTTGATTTGAGACTTCGTGGTAGTCCATCATGGACATTTTTCAATTTAATTTGCGAAATATAAGAAATTGATCCATCACTAGCTTATCCCTCGCCATAAGATAATTGCATTGTCATAAGCTTGAGGAATTGAGGTACTCCAGCTCCACCAATACCACACCACTATTAGATTTGTCGACATTATTATTTTTTATTTCTCCTATATTTCTGGATTTTAAAATAATTTCATATAAAACTCTTGTACCACCGACTAGTATAAGTTAATTGTTACTTTTGTGATTTATTGTTTGCCTTTGTGTCATAACGTATTAAATTTTTGTACTTGGCTGACTATAGAAACAAGTGTAAACACTGTCTTTGTGCCAACACACAACAATCGGGTTTGTAGTTTTGTCTATGGGTTTTTTTTTTTTTTTGAAACCGTGCCTTAGCACGTTTTTCATTAAGAGAAGTTAGAGTTTTATAACCCGAGACCCCGACAGCGAGCTGCCACGGTAGACTCGGCCACACTTATAAGAGGCACCGGCTTTAACGGTGGTGCTAAAGGTTGTTACTTTCTAGGGAACCTATTTGCGACCGTAAAAGACAGAAGAGTGTGAGCGCTAGGACCGGGAGGGCGGAGTGAGCGGGTCCGGCGATGCCACGTCAATCCGTTGATGAAAGAGGACCCGCATCATCTCACGCCGCTCGGTGGGGGAAGTGTCCTTGAAGGCCTGGCGGAACTGCTTTCCAACATCGACGTCAGGGTCTCCGCTACAGAAATTTGGCGGCTTGCCGCTCCACTTGTTGACCAGGACGCGCGCTGGCCTCGCCGCTCCGGACAGGGTCGCGGAACGGGTATTTGGCCGCCAGGCGGGAGATGCGCCTCGGCTCCCGGTCCGCGTCCCGCGCGACGCGAACGCGTGGTGGCGAGAAGATCGGCGGGCCGCTGGACCGGCGGCCGAAGGGAGTCGACGAAGCCCGTGACAGAGGACATGGAGGGTGCTGGCGCTGGTGCTGGTGCAGGGACAAGGGTCGCGGCGGGGCAGGGCACACCTAGGCACCCCGTGGGCGCTGGGGGGGGGGGGGGCGGCTGCTCGGGCGAGTCGTCGCAGGCCCCCAGTCCCACCCTGCACGACGCACCGCCAAAATCGTCCAAGGCCGGCGGCGGGTCGACCACCGTCGTCGCCACGAACTCACCGTCCTCCAGCACCTCAGCGGAGGGGAAGGCCGCCAGTGGGGAACCCAAGGCCACAGCGTTCTCCCCCGCGATCTCGCCAACCTCGTCGACTGCGAAGCAGAGCCTGGTCGAGCGTGGCGGCGACAGGGGCTCCAGCAGCTCTGTCCGGGCCAGCGGGCGCGTGACAAGGCAGGCTGCGAGCTCGTCCTCCATCGGGTCCGCCCGAAAGGGGGCCCTCTCTCCCACGGCGGAGGAGGCGGCGTCGGTGTCGGCGGTGTTCTATGGGTTTATTTACTAAAACTGCAATTTTAATACGTACTAAAAAATATGCTACTAACTTATAATTGGGGAGTATAAAAATATGCAACAACCATCGTCTGGAAGGAAACAAAAAATTCGGGCACCTAAAAGTTTATCAAGTTCAATTCGAGGGTTATTTTAGTAATAATATTTTATTTGTTATTTTAGTTCAATTCGAGGGTTTCAGAGGCCAGATACACTTTTGGCAGCGGTTGGGAACAGTTCGACTATTGCTACAGTTTGAGGTAAATAGCATCACTTTACTTTGAAATAATAAAAGAGTATAAATCAGGCCACTACAGTAGTGTTGCAATTGCAACAACAGCAGAAGACATTACTAACCGTACCATTGATCGAAACGTATGCAGCCCCGGGCAGACAAGTATAAGGCGGCTGCCGGCGTTGAGCCTGACGACCAAGGGAGGCGCCGTTTTCCCCGTGACTTGGCCTATCATCCCCATTCATGCCAGCACCAACGGCGGGGCGTACTACCCCGTCGGCTACTGCTTGGGGGTCATGAAGACCGGCATGTTGACCACCGAGGACGCCACCATTGGCCGTACGTTGTTCTGTCTCTCTAGCTATATCTTATTGCAAAATAAATATACAGTTAGTATTGTATTGTTTCACGTATTCATTCCTGCTTTCGTTTCACATTGCAAAATCTATCACGTATCTTTTGAGTGATCGAGAAAACATTGCAAAATCTATAGTAACATAATGTTTGGTATTCACCATTTTCTGAATCATTTGGCTCATGCATGATGCATGTATGCAGAGAACTTCTTGACTGGGCTCAAGGTCGTCTTTGATCGAAGGAGATCTGTCCTAGGATGGGAGAAGTTCGACTGTGAGTGTTTACATCATATACTTGATGAATCATTCAAATAAATGTGGGGAAAGAAACATGAAAAAATAGCTTATTAATTGGTATAGTACGTACCACAAACTGTGTTGCTGTTGTTGTTGTGTAGGTTACAAGGATGCTAAGATGCAAGACGGCGCGAGCCCGGACACTTCCCTTGGGAGCCCGGACACTTCTCTCCCTGCCGCCGGTGACGACTCTGCTCCGCCGCCGCCGGCGAGCCCTGCCGGCGACTATGTCCCCTACGCGCCACTGCCATGGGAGAACAACAACGCAACCAATGGACCGTACCCTCCCGGCAGGGTGCCCATGACGTGGCCATCATGGTCAGGTTCAGGTTCAGGCAGCAGCAGCCGGGCGTCGTTTGGAGGCCTCCTCTGCTTGATACTGCTTCATGTGTTGGTTGTTATATCTGTGGCATGGTGACAGTATGTCCCGCAATATATTATATATGCATGTGTTTTTAATCTAATCATGATACAGTATCTTCCGTTCCAATTATGTAACCCATTTAATCTATAGTTTTATTATATTTCAAAGTGTTGAGCCTTTTTGGACCGGGTATCAAATCACCAAGAAAGGCTTATCAAGCAAGATATACATAAGACTATCCACGGTGTGCCCTTCAAAACGATGCTTTTGCCAACGACAACGCGGTGCCTGCAGGCATGGAGGAAGCTGCAGCCTGCGGCTTCATTTTTAGAGGCGCGCCTTCCTCCATGCCTGGATTTGACTGGGGCGATTCATGCCCAACCGAAGGGCAGATGATGGTAGTCCTACTCCTGCATCTCCTGCATACGGTCGTCCATCAGCATTTTGTTCAGCCACGGTAAATAGTTGCTTCATTATCACTGTATTAGAAGAGTTCTATCAGTAAGCTGTTGGAGATCGATGCTCTTACCAGCCATTTCAAATAGAAAAAGCTAAACATAAAATTCAAGGTGCTTCGAAAACATGCTACACAAAGTCATCTGCTTCTGAAAAACAGTGTCAGGTTTCATCTATTTTGTTGGCTTTCAGCTTTTGCACTACGCAAGAACATCTACTTCTGGAAAACAGCTTAGGTTCGCATGTTTTGTTGGCATTCTGCTTCTGGAAAACACAAGCACTATTCAAAAGTGCAACAAAACGCTGACTTCCTGATCCCAAAGCACCAGGTGATACCCAAAAAATGATCATTTTTCTCAGACATATAAGCAACTACTGATCCCCAAACGCTGACTTCCAGATCCCCAAAGCAACAGGTCTACTTCCAAAAGGGAACATTGTTCTGTGCGCATCAGCTAATTTGTCCATAAAGTGTGGGTCTTAAACAATACGACCATTGTAGCAACTACTAGTGCATGGTACACAACACACAGCACCATAAAGATAGACCCAGTGCATATTACAGACTTTGGCTAAAAGGAACACATCTGCCACTTCATATCAGCAATGATCTGGAGATTGAGACTCATCAGAGTGAGTGGATGACTGCATCTAATACAAGACGAATTTCTTTCCTTCAAAATAGGTTAAGTTGCCAGATCGAGGTACAAACTTTTCCTCGTCATCAGATTCATACTCCTCAAAACAGTCAGGATGCCGCCAACGTGGCATGGGCACAGGCCACCTGCTCAGTTCAATGATATAAAGCAGGAAAAATTATAAGCTTGCTGATGAAAAAAAAAGTAAGATGATATCTCATGAACATAAAAAAAAGGGAAACCTTTTCACTTCATTTTGAAACAACAGATTATGCAACAATTTTTTACCAACCATTAACATATCATTACGATACTGAATAGTCAGAACTTTTGTGCATGCACGTTAGGGAGCAATTCAGTTCACTAGCATATATCCTGCCATAATAATAAATCATGTAACTAGACAACCAGCAATATTCATGCATAGACAGTACTAATAACACTAACAATTTTCCAAACAACAAAGATTAAGGAGGCCTCTATAATATTTATGAAAACTATTAGAAGTAATGAATTGTTTAGATCAACTAGAGATGCATATAACGAGATGCCTCAAGCTCAATATAAAGAGACATGAATTCGTACGAGGAAAAAAAAATAGACATGCATCAGTATACTTACATGTTTAATGTTTCTTTCTCATCTTCAGCAATTCTAGGGATCTTTCTGTCATTGTCAAACACAACAAAAGGAGGTTCAACTCAACGCAAACTTCTTATAAAATGTTGAAAAAAATGAATGTAAGATGCAGTTGAATACCTTTTCTTTGGATACCTTTTCTTCTCAAACAATGCTAGAATGGCACGAATATGCTTCCAATATAGGAAAGGGGTCCCTATATTTCTATTTCTATCATAAAAGTTCATGCCAATAACATTGCCATCCATTGTAACAAGCGGTCCTCCAATCCCAGCCTAGAAGGTGACATGGACAGATTGTCTCATTTCAATTCCAAATCAGGCAATGTCGCAACTCATTCTCATGCAACAATATGTTTACTATCACAATGAAAAAATAAGGAACAAACACAGGATTACCTTGGTGATTTTACATGAGGAGTGTACAAGAAAACCACAATCAAGTGCTCCAGACCAGGAAACTATCTCCCCAGTTTTAGCCATTAAGGTAGCTGATTCAAATAAACGCCCCACAGCTGCTACTCCAGACTTCTTCCAATAAACCACAGTATTTGCTGGACGAACATCAGTATAATCCTCGACACTGACTAGAGCAATGTTGTAATGTAGATTATAATGTTTTAATGTCCCTTTTTGGCGTTGTTTTTCTCGATGCAACACTTCAATCTGCAAATGATACAGTAATGAGACTTGAGCAGCACTTTGAGATAACAAGCAATGGCACAACAATGAGTAGCACCAACCCGCAAGCCAGCGACAACATCGTTCCCATCGCCAGAATTTCTAACCAAGCTTGCTGATGTCAAAACAATCATAGATCCATTCCATTCAATAAAAAAGCCCGTGCATGCAAAAAACCTCATTTCTCCTGAGTGCCAAGATTCTAGTTATCAGCAGTTGTGATCAAATCAAAACAAAGATGATATAGTACATGGCACATCAATATAACAATCACCAATGTATGAAGCCAGTGCAACAATAGTGTGATCTATGTTGGAAGCTTGTTCACTGAATTTGCTCCAGACACCTTCACCAAACTTGTCGCCAAATGGCTCCTCAAAAGTATTAACCAGAACCATACCAGCTGGAGAAATATTAGATTAGTTGTTAGTGGTACAGGAAATATAGAAATGGTCATCAGCAAATTTAGAATCACTGACTCACCACCCAACATGGCCGCTGGTAGCTTAGGGTAACCATTGGAGTCTACGTCTAGCTTTTCCTGGTTGACAAGATCTCTGTGTACTGGTGCAACGAGGTCATGAGCACCATCGTGACATACGCATACATTAATACTAAACAAGGAAAGTAAATTCAAATGAATTCTATGCATAATGATAGCCATGTAGAATTAGTTATAGATTTTTCACAATACCAACTTGTACAAAGTGATATGTGTATGATTGGTTCTTGAAAATCTGTCATCCTGCTTCTGTTTGGTTGAAATCATACCAACTTGTCCAGAATAGGCTGATATAAATTCTAGAAATATTTATTGAAAATGCTAAACCAAAACGTTGGTCAAATGCCCTTGTACAGGTTGTGTCAAGCTTTGCTAGTTAACCAAAATTAAATATTATTAGTTACACATTAAATTAAAGTCATTCTAACTATAGTTATAAAAATAAAAATCATGGATCTTAAAAACTTTCTGTGGATATAATCTTATATTGGTAACCATCAAACCCATTCATGTGATATCCTACACACTCAGCCAATCAAAGTTTCACGCCATCTCACTTAACTAGCGGGAATGTAATCCTAGAAACTGTTGGGGTGAGGTGTAGTTTGGGCTCTTGCCCTTTATTCTCTTCTTAATATAAGGAAGCGTAGCTCTCCTGAGTTTTTGAGAAAAAAATCTCATATATTGACCAAAACATTTTACGGTATACCATCTCTGCAGGACGATCACATGTTCACATCCAACCCACAAACGCCATAACTCCACTGAAGCAACAACACTGCCTATAGAAGTTGTCGTGTGCATGAACATACCCAAGAATGTAGTGCACATATGTTAATTGATAAGCACTACCAACATAACCATATAAGGCTAAACTGGTTGATAAACAAATGTAAAAGCAAAAAAACACCACAAATTAAAACTACAACAATTTGCATGATACCGCCAAGTTAAACAGTCTCGAGGAATGGTTGTGCCCTCACCTTCTGCATGGCTGATACGTTTTTCACCTATGGGTCTTGCTCCAAACATGCAGAAGAACATAACAATTACTAATCCGAAAAAACCAGTACACAAAATGGTGCCCAAAATTACGTGGATAGAATCATGCATGGGGAAAAAACCTAGAGAAATGAGGACCTGAAATTATGTGAATAATAAATGTTTCATGGAAAATATGACTTCTAGTATGCACATTCCAGTAAGAAACATACACAACATTGGCACAAGAAAATATGACTAATCTAGTACAGAGCAGCTGATACCCAAGAAGACAAAATATTTTGGTTGACGTGGCAAAGAAACAAATTAATGTTAAAAGGAAACGTTGCCGAACAGCAAATCGCAGATGCCAAATAAGCCAAGGAGCAGCAAAAGACAGTTCATATTATTGCATGCATATCTGAAGGCTATTCCCTACATTTCAAATTATAAGCCGTTTTGGCTTTTGTAGATACATAGCTTTTGCTATGCACTTAGATGTACACTATGTCTCGGTACATAGTAAAATAAATGTATCTAGAAAAGCTAAAACGTCTAATAAGCTCATGAGTATAGTCACAAGATTCGGGGTCGAAGCCGCGAACCACGTACCTGGTACGCCGACCCAAATCGAGGTACGGGGACGACATGGGTCGACGTCCCATTTATGGATGGGTCGCGCCCCAGTTACACCATGGGTTCAAGAAGGGACGAGTCCTCACGCCTCCTTGTGTCGCAGCAAGCGCCACGCGCGTGGAGGACGGATGACGATGCGATTAGGAGAGAAAGAGAGTGACAGGCGGCGGCTGCTTTGGTGTATCATACGGGCCAGAAATTGCAGCCCATCTCTATAATGGGCTCCTGATTGCACGGAATGGCTCAACTATTCTTTTGTTTTATTATTTTACTGATGAATAATATGCAATGTTCTTTGCATCCTTGCTCAATCAACAAATCAACCACTGCAATACATACGTGACTGCAAGCTTCGTACTGGGGGTCATCGACCCATATGCTACGGGTTCATGTACCAAATATTTGGTTCGCGTACCACAGGGGTATACCCCCTTCGTACCATATTTTTGTCAAGTGTCGACCCGCGTCCCTCGACCCCGTCCCTCGACCCGGTCGACCCAAAATTCTTGTGACTATGCTCATGAGCGAGAAGGTTATGTGTGGTAGAATAGAGTAGGTGAACTAATTAAGGGCATCATCGATTAGACATACCTGTTAATAACCTTAGAAATCTTTGACTGCGCAAGAGACAACGACTTTGGTGAGGATGTCCTGAAATGCTTCAGATGCTTGGAAATTGTACCCCATGGTAAGAACATGGCACTTCTCGTAGTGAAAGAGTGGTTCATACCAACAAATTTCCCATCAAAAGAAAAAAGGGGCCCACCTTCCCAAACCTAATAACACAACAAAGGTGACATGGCAACAAGGGTTACATTTGAAAAAAAAAATGTAGCGGTATGCAACAAGAGTTACATAAAACAATAACTTCTATAGCCTCTATGCTTACAATAACAGAAAAAGAACAAAACGTTCACCTTGTCAAGCAAATCCTCCTCCTCAGATGGCCTTAAATTATCAACACTTGAATTCATAATGCTTGCCACGAATTGGCCAGAGCTGCGACGTCCTACAGCTAGTAATTCCTCACCAGGGGGCAGAATATCCAGCACACATCTAACTACATCATGAGCATCGAGAAAGGCATAGACTTTTATAACTGCAAAGTTGCCATCTAAATCACTTTCACCCAAAAACCCATTGTACATTTCATTGTCTTCATGGCGCACTTCAATCTACAAAACAACAAGGTAACAACCTTGCAGAAGTCAGAAACCTTTAAGCCTTCATAATCAGATTAAATAGATTAGTAAAGGATGATTGTCAGCACTAACCTTTAAGTCGCCACAGTCTTTGTTCATAAGATCATTGTGAATTCTAGCCAAGCTTGCAGAAGTCAGAAACCTTGTAAGGCACCCTTCATGCTCTATAGCTATGCCGGAGCATGAAAATAAGGTTGTGTCTCCTACAGAACACAATTTAAATCATATACAACCACCTGGTGTGTCAAATATATACTAGTTATTAGAGAGCTGAGAAGACAAGAGCAGCATATATAATCACCATTGCACAAAGTAATTGAGGCGACACTTCTTGACAAAATATACTTTAGCCCATCACAAAGCCCAATCCAAACATCTTGATTACAGTCCCCACAGAGGTGACCTAGTTTAATTAAAAAAACAGTACGGCAACCGTAAACTGTGAAATGCTCAAATAGAGTAGTGAGGAGGGGGGGCTAGCAGAAAAGGGGAAGAATTACTGTACCTGAGACCAATGAATCAGGCTTGCAAGATTTAGTTTCCTTCGCAGAGCTTCTAGTGAGATCATCACCACGCCTCTTGGTTCTCCGCGTCATTTTCAAGCAGAGTTTCTTTTAGAAATTAAAAAAAAAAAAAACAGGCATCATATGCAGTAAAGCAAGTAAGCAACAGTGTAAAGTATAACTGACCAACCAATCAAAGAAATGCTACTATAATAGACTTATGTCAGGGCGGCTGGTCAAATAGCATCATTTCTTTGGTCAACTATCAACTGCAACATGGAGTGTGCAAATAAAAAATAAAAAATAAAAAAACTTGTACACTATACGCCTGGCTCATCAAAAGTATCTACCAGCTAGCCTATTCCTAAGTTCTGTCCAACTGTATTTAAAATGCCCTTGTCAAAAAAAAAAAAAAAACTGTATTTAAAATGCCACCTTGCTCCTGGAAAACATGGATATGCTATCTCAGAGCAAAGGGAAAAGAGCTCACAAATTAAGAAAAAGAGCGCACTTAATAAGCAAGGAAAAGAGCTAACTTACGCCTATCTTATTGCAGATTGTAGCATATTTATTATTTATATTAAGGTGTGTCAGGATTATGCTTTACCTCCTATTAGACTATTTGTAATATATCCTCCTACTGACTACCCAGTCTAGACAGGACATGCAAAATCACCACAGAAATCAATCAGCTGTATATATGCACAAAAACGAAACTATCGTTTTTAAAATTTCATCTTGTAACAGAAACGGGAGGGGAAGGCCCAATGGAGCTAAGAAACAAGGCTGCAGCTTCTAATGTGCTGCACTAAACATCGGATTAGAAATCAATACTGGAAGATTCTTTGAGCGGATTCCGGAATTCTAAACACCTGTATTAGAACAAAATATTCTTGCTGAAAGAAATCGACCCGCTAAAGTACAAGTTTCAGTTAGATGGACGTATGTAATCGGTTCGATCTACAACAAAAGTGGGATCTCACCGTACCCTTCTTCTGCCGCGTAGGGTTGAAGACTTGAAGTTGAAGGAGCCTGAAGTCACACAAGATTTCAGCAGCGAAGGCCACCTAACCCCAATTTTTTCTAGCGAGAATCGAGCACCGGCATGTTTTTCTGTCAATGCTGGCTGCGGCGGCGTTCTCCGCGTGGAAGACGAAGAGCTGATGAAGCGGTATGTGCTGTTGGGCCGGCCAGAATTTCATCGAGTGCAATGGCCCGATCTGGAGATAAGTACGGTAGCCCAAATTAGTTTGGTAGCTCATCATTAAAAAAAAATCCAGTTCCCCCATCCCTTGCTCTATGGTGTGGAACTAGGAAAATAATTAGTCTTCCTCAAAAAAAAAGAGGAAAATAATTAGTACTTATGTCTCATTCACTTTAGCGTCGGTGCTGGGATATACTGCGGCGTTACATATATATAGTACCAGGATTTTGTATTTGAATAATATTTCATATATGTCTATCAGGATAATCCATCGACCTTATTCTGTATAGTTTTAGAATTTTGTTTAGTGTATATGTAATGCATAGAGCGCCCATAGTAGACAAACTAAATTTGTGCAAGTTTGAAATTTATGTATGGTTTTTTAGAATAGTTTTGGAATATTCCTTCATATCTTTCACACGCATTGTGTACATGTGGCGGTCTCGCACTGAAGTTTAGTCTTAGTACATGTACGCAGTCCATCAGTGTTGTCCACCTTGTATACAATACGTACAAGCTCCGTCGCCAAGAGACCCAAGAGCGGGTCATGGCTCTGCCGCGCACGGTTTGCAGGAGGTCTCCGACTCAGATTCCCTTACACAGTTGTTACACCCTCCGGCACGATCTCACGGTGTCCAAGCGGGAAACCAAGTCGGCAAGCCACGGGCGCGCATACGTATAAACGCTGCCTGCCGCGCGTGCCGCATGCGTTTGATTCCTTACCAAAACCAATCGATCCAACTCGAACCAGCTAGCTCACCGTAGCGGCAATGGAGAAGCTCGTGTCCATGATAACCTTCGGCGAGGGGACGCTCGACGTGACCGTGGCTCCGTCGGGGGCCGCCAACGCAACCGGCGGTTGCAGCAACGTGGTGGCGTTTCTTGCCGCAGCCGCGAAGAAGTATCCGATGAAGAAGCTCGTGGCCACGATGGCCTTCTGCGAGGCGCCGTTCGACGGCACCTTCGACGGTACCACCTCGGCACCGTCGTCGGTTGCCGCCGCCTCCGCTACCACCGGCAGCGGCAGGTTGTTGGCGTTGCTGGCCACAGCCGCGAAGAAGCGGCCGATGGAGAAGCTCGTGGCCGCGATGGCCTTCTGCGAGGCGCCGTTCGACGGCACGTTCGACGGCACCACCTCGGCACCGTCGTCGGGTGCCGCCGGGGGCAGAGCACCCGGAACCAATGTCCCCGGGGATGGGGCCGGCGAAGACCCGGCGGCGTTGAGGCGGGCGCGGCTGGCCGACTACAAGAAGCAGTGGCCGTTGCGGGAGCACCCACTGCTGCTGCGCGAGATGGCTGGGAGCGTCGTCGTTGGGCTGGCGATCTTCGAGACCGTCGCCTTGCAGTGACCAAGCAGATTTCTTTTGCCTTTTTTGTTAAGTTGATTGATGATCTTCACGAGCAATTCAAGTACAAAACGCGTAGGTGTCTCCATTTACCGATTACTTGGCATGTTGAAGCTTGTTGCAGTTACTAGACTTTTTGCTATATAATTTTGTTCGAGTTCAAAAAATCCCAGTATTCAAAGTATTAGTTGTGCAGCTGCATTGTCAAATTCATGCTTGTGAGACCTGAGAACTGTGACATGAAACCTGTGTCGGATTTGAATCGTTCCCAACAACGGTTTACCTGCATATCTCGAGTTGTTTCTTTGCTCTGCATCACGGTCACGGCATAATTACTCGTTTCTTCTGCGAAAAGAATAGACCACTTCAAAATTCCGACATATGCAAAGTTCAAAAAAGTTCCGACCCGTACAAACAACGGGCCTAAAAGCAGGCCCAAACTACAAAAAATATTGGACACGAACTCTATTCCGCTGACATACAAAATCAAGAACATATTCAGTTTCAGGACTACCTGATCGAACGGTAGCAAATGTAGGTGTCACCAATTAGGCAACTACAGTACTACCATGAATTCGTAGCCTGTTGATCTGTTGAAGCTCATCATAAAGGCAGCAGGTACAAGTACTGAACTTTTGCTAAAGATTGTGCAAGTAAATGCGAGCATTCAGAGAGTCAGTTCTTCAATTGCCTCGCTTTTACGTCAAAGGCGACGACTATTCCACGAAACCGATCAGAATTTTCAATGAATAATAAACAAACTAAGAAAACCGTTCCGAACAACAGTTACATCCCCTAAAAAAACAGTTACATGTTCTTTCTCTGCACCTTTTGGCTTAGTCGGTTGCGGCAAGTTCAGATTTTTCACTGCTGCACGGACAAGTCCAAAAATTCCGGTACAGGACCAGTGGGCAGTTAACAGGAGGCCCAAGCTACATGAAACACTGGGGATACGATACTCCAGTAATATATATACACAAGCTGAAACCACATTCAGCACTGAATGCCTAACTGAGCAAGGAGGCCTCATCTGTTTTTGTGATGTCCACTTTGCTTTGGGGTTTTGGGGGATAGAGGTCCCACAATGCAACCGTTGTATCCGCCGAGCAGGAAGCCATGAGCTTGCTGTCAGATGAGAAAGTCACTGCATTGCACTGCGAAGAGGAAAAAAAGTATTACTATTAGATGCCTGCAGAAATTAACCGAGTGAACCTGAAGCGCTGTTCACTAACTGGGCTGAACATCAGCAGGCGCACAGGACAAAATACAAAGCACATTTCAGTTTTGGTAAATGAGAGGACGGCAATGTTATATAAGAGCAACTCCAACACTTTGGCAAACATCACTTGGCAAATCTCTAGTTTTGCCAAGTCTAAAACCCATTTGCAACAGTTTGCTATTTTGGACTTGGCAAATTGAAAATTAGTGGTCCACATGTCTTAATTTTTTGTGGGGACGCATGCAGCTTGGTGATTCCTCTTCCTCTCGCGTGAAGGAGATGATGCATGCACCATTTGCCAAGTGCCCCAGACGCGCGCATATATGTGCCGGTCAGCCCCCCTTATGCCAAGCTTGCTACTTTGCCAAGTGGTTTTAGGGTAGTGTTGGAGGAGCTTTTTTCTGGTTTTGCCAAAAAAATAGGATTTGCCAGGTGGTTTTAGGGTAGTGTTGGAGTTGCTCTTAGGTGCTAGCGGAGGGAGGTGAAGTCTATATCAATTGGCTTAGTTACACATACACACCGGATTATATGAAAAGAAAACGCAGAACGCAATCAGATGAACAAGTTGCATACCGAGGCACTGTGATACTTTAACACGGCTAAAGCATTTCCTTTGTTGTAGTTGTACACTCGAATCCTGCAAGGTTAAAACCACCAAAAAGGTCACAGATGCAACAACTAGAAGAGATGACGTTATGAGGTCCTCCAAACTCTTCCTGGGCATCCAGGATCACCAGAACCACATCAACATCGATTTTAATTACTGACAGACAAGTTTGGAAGTTATTAAGAATGGGTTAAATTGCTACCACCAGTAATAAACAGTAAAAACATGAAAATGGAGAAAAACCTGTGATCCCAACCAGCGGTTGCAGCGATCTTGTTGTCTGGCCGAATCGCTGTACCAGCTATACCCGGTCGCTCAAGTTCTATTTCTTTCCTAAGAATAAATGCGCCCTACAATCAGAAGGAAATATCATATCAACACAATGAGGCAACAGGAGCTACATACAAACTCAAAATTCGTAGTTTACCGCAAAATTCTAAGCACTCCTATATGGAATAAAAACACATCATCTTCAAATCAAGAAGGTACTTGTAATGATCCGCAAAACATTTAAATTATTAACACCAGAATAGCAACACCACAACATGATCTATATTCCACTTGCAAACCTTGTATATAGTCTATCACATAACTCACAGTATTGCACATTCATTAGATACAGAAAAATTAATCAATGTAAATCAACTAGCCCCAAACTAAGTTTTTCCTTTGTAATGATAAGTTCTTATAAGCACCTCTTGCATGTATTATGGCATTTGCATGCACCTAGGAAAAATTACTAATAATGCATTAACAAAGATATAACTTGGAAACCTGCAAGAAATACAAGGCACACTCAGGCTTGTAGTACACAGGGACAGACGAATATCATTATTCACAGCATAAACCTTCCATGACAATGACAGAGATGGGCAAACCTTTGGATAATCAAGCGTGAACATGACTACTTTATCATCAGCACCTCCTGATATTCCACCACTGCAAAACCCATCAATAGCAATGGATAAAGCTGCACACCTGCAACTTATTAGATCATGCTTTGTTCCATTCCATCCAAGGAAGATAAATGTAACTATTATTGAAGAATAGAAGTTGAACGGCTAAAGATAAACTGAAAGGGAGCTGCACGAGACCTGATTCTGAATGATATTTCACTGAAGATAAAGGTAACCCAGGCTTTCGTACATCCCACCAAAGAGTGCTTCCATCTTCGTAGCTAGTTTCAATAAATCCAGAGCTTTGTTACTAACACATTATGTAAACTTGAAATGCTAGCATACTTCAGTGGGAACAATCAAACTGACAATCAGCAAGATATACAATAAGAAATGACTGCATAATAAGATTTCTAGCGAATCATATGTGATGCGATTCTTTCTTAGATCAAGCACTTAGCTGACAGACAAGAATGAATAAAAAATGTGGTTACATTAGCAATCAAGGTACCATATTTAGGGGAACAATCAAACTGACGCTCAGCGAAGATATACAATAAGAAATGACTGGAAAAGAAGATTTCTAGTGAAACATATGTGATGTGATTCTTTCTTAGATCGAGTAATTAGCTGGCAGACCAAGAATGAAAAAACGATGAGGTTAGATTAGAGATCAAGGTACCATATTTAGTCCTCGACTTTTGATGGTTGCATAGACAGGTAATTAGCTGGCAGACCAAGAATGAACAAAAGCTTGATATACCTTGACAAGATATTTACATAGCCTGCAGATTCATGTGGGATGAAAGCTTGCACAGCCATGCATAATCCTACAATAAACAGGATAAGTTTGTTTGGTTACTTAAAGCATAAATAATGCCATCACAGTTTAAAGGGAATTTAATTACTGCCCTGCAGATGCAGAGCACTACACCACATTCTAGTATCATATATAATGGACCACATCGTATTGTCATATTATGAAACAGGGATCCATCCTAAATGGCTAACCATATCCGTAAATCCTAAAAGAGAAAAGGTCTTATACTCAAAATCAATTCTATATACCAGCATAGTGCAGCTCTTAATACTGTCATGAAGGGGCTAGCCCTAGGAAATAGGAGCACAATGACTGAAGGATCTACAAGAAAAGAGTACAAAATAGTACTTGATCAACATACTAGACTTAACCTGCACTTGATGCTTTCTCATGAGATAAAATAGCTAGAGCTGGCAAAGTGAAAACAAACCTTTTTTCTTAATAGGATGATTTGTCGTATGACTGCTACATGCTTGGGGCAAGGTTACGATTTTTCTAGCACTTGTAATGTCCCAAAGCTCAACCTGCAGATTTTTTTCTCCTTTGAGTTACAGCATGAAAACAAAACTCAGGCATTAAATAAATAGAAAAAAATAATACACATTGTTGTATCTCACAAGCTCATCCAAGCATTCTCTACTATACCAAGTAACAGTGTAAGTGTGGTACTAATATCATTCATTTAGCCTGCTTAATTACCTGGGATGATTCTTCGCCAGCAATTGCCAACATATTATGCCCATTAGAGGTAGTGCCTAGCCAATGAAAACGTTATTAAGGTCAGTTACACCAAAAAAAAAGTTATCTGACTTTACAAGAGCGACTAAGAGTTGGCTCAATACATTGATCATGTTCTTGAGGGGCTACTGTAGTGTTTACACCATGGCATTCTGTATTTTCAGATGACACTCTTTTTAGCTCTACGTCACAGGCTGAGCAGGTTGAGCCAGATTTTGTGGCATGTGCAAAAGAAGACTTCACCAGTGACATCTTGCAGAAATGATATGTGCTTGTTTTGACTGTAAATAGGGGCTTCCTACAAAAAAGTCAATAAGATGAATATAATTCTACATGAATCCATACAACACAGATCTCGCATCGCATGAACCATAAAGTCTTACTAAGAACCAAACAGATCAATAAGATGGATGCGTTGATGCACTAATTGATGATCAAAGGATAGTTACAGAATATGATTTGCATAATTGAAACCAGAGGGAGACCTGATGATAGTTGTTCTGCATTCAGGATTAAGATTGGAAGTTTTCTTGTAAAAGTACTGAATTTGATCGGCTATATGCTTCTCAGTTTTGCAAAATTTTCTGCCTATATATGTGTATAAATATGACAAAGGTTTTCCCTTTGCATTACATTCATGAGTTTATTTGCCACTAAACATGTCCCAGATTATCTTTCAAATTTAAGGTCCCATTTGTCATTTGGAAAGAAAAAAAATAGATGTGTATACCTGCCTCTGCTGAAGAAAAATAACTTTTGAGCAAAAAAGGAGTAATACCGTGAAAGCCCAGCTTCTTCAATCGCCCAACATTTACAAGTCCCGTCCCTGCCTTGGCTGCATCAACATGAGAAGCAAACCACATTGATCAAAATCATCAGAACAGGAAAATAATCTGGTCCAAATATGCTGCACCTAACAGCTCATCCATCTACAGTCAACAATGTTCTGACACAGTCTACTTGTCTGGAACACACCTGTCACTTTTCTCCTCAGGATCTAGTCCAAATCAATCCTAAATTCACTGACAAGTTGAAGAATCCCCCTTGAAGTACATTTCCAATTCTACATGTCAATGTTATGTAATTGAAGTTCAGACATGAATTATTACACTGAAATGGCCCTTCTTCGTTGGCAGCCTAATACATTAGGAGTTTGTAGTACCAATACTACAGAACAAACATGTCGAGTAGCCTGGTTAACATCGTAGATTGATCTAGTAAGTTCTGTGCAATCCTACGGAAAAGAACAAAATCAACTATCTGGTTCATGTCCACTCACCTGATGATCTTATTCCCAAGTCCAGCACCAGCAGCGACAGAGTACACTCCTGCCGACCCAGCATGAGCCCTACAAAAAATCGAATGCCATTACCGTCACACCAAGTCGTCTGGTACAAAACTGAATCGCCATAGTTACATAGTTGCAGAGAGAACAAGAGCAGAAGTGAACGAACCACACGGAGGAAGCGGTGCGGTGGCTCGCGGTGTCCCAGGCCCTGAGCTCCCCGTCGGCCGCGCTGGAAGAGGAGCACCAAAGACCATGCGTCACACACAGGTCGTACAGTACAGAACACAGGTTGCCGTGCTAGAGCGCGTGCTCGCTGCGGCAGAGGATCGGGGAGGGGTTTGGAGACGGGAGGGGAGCGGGGAGTCGGGGAGAGGGAGGGAGGGAGTACCCGGAGAAGAGGAGCGGGAGAGAGGGGTGGAAGCAGGCGTCGTTGACGGCGGCGCGGTGGCCGCGGAGCACGGCGACGGGGTCCGGGGGAGGGCGGCGGCGGGGCCGTTCGACAACTGCCATCTCGTCTCGCGCCGCCCTGAGCAAAGCGGGTCAGTTCTCCCTATCAAAAAAAAAAAAAAAAAAAAGGGTCAGTTCGAGGGGTGTCTAGGCCCACGGGCCCACTAGTCGGCCCCTAGGAGACGCTTCGTACATCTCCTAGAGCGGCTTCAGGAGCATATTCCGGCCCGGACCTCGCCAACCAAACGCAACTTCCAGAAATAGCTTCACGGCCGAAGCTCCAATCACGCTGAGTGGAGCGGCAGGGAAGCTAGCGACGGCCAGCGGCCAAGGCGAGGTGCGACGGCGCTGGGGAGGCTGGGGACTTGGTGCGAATAGCAAAGCTTTGGCGGGCAACGGCCGGCGGCCGGGACAAGACGTGGGAAGGAGACGAGGGAAAAAAAAGAAAGAGAGATAAACGGGGTGGAAAAAATGTAAAAAGAAAAAAAAAACGAACGGTGAAAGAAAAGGGAAAAGTTGGGGGGAAAGAAAGGGAAGGTATTCAAGACATTTCATGTATTTTACCTAGCAGTAGGAGTCGTTTTACCAGATGTTTTTCTCAGTGAAGCGCAAGCTAGAAATAGTTGAAGAAGTTGTTTTAGATAAAGTTTGAAGTTGTACCAAACGAGCTTAAGGCAGGAAGTTTTAGCTAAGGAAGAAGAGTAACCTCTCAAGGTCAAATGTCGATGAGACTATTTTTGTTATACCATTGTCTTAAAAAAAATCATAAGCATTTATAGATTTGAGCAGCAACTACGGCCAGCAAGCAGGATCAGCAAAAATATATATCCATACGGGTGGATCATGGATAAAAAGGTCTCATCAAAGTGGTATTTGAGTTTTCCAAGAATCTGCTAAATCCCTATGCTAGATTCATCTAAGCATGCTCAACAAAAAGGTTAGGCAAAATATAATGTAATCCCCTTCCCTTATTGTAGCAAGACTAGAATCAAGTATATTCGACAAATGTTCCTTTTTCAGAGCTATGAGGCCGACAACTGGGCTCTCATCTTGCATCTGCCCAAGGATAAGTAAGGGGTACAATAACACTCACACAGTGTCAGTACCTCATGCAGCAAAACGCAATGTGAAAAAGCATGTTATTCGACATAAGGAAGATAAAAAATGGATCAATTCAAAAGAGATGAACCCCAAGTGGAGGTTAAGAGCTCAATTTAAGCAACCCAAAATTCTTAGTTCCTTCCATTGCGTGCCTATCGTAGGCCTCGAGAGCTAAGGAGAGGAACATAGATTTCTAGCAAAAAAAAATATATATCATGCGTGGGAGAGTGCACTCGCTATTTGTGTGTACGAGTAAACCATTGCTCATACCAAATAACGTGTTTTTTTTTATCTCAAAGCGGCTCTCATGGCCTTGTATTGAAGGACGCAAACTCAGCTAAGTCATGAGTTACCACATCAATTACAAGTTCAGAGAGGGGGGTCAAACCATATGGGTGACTAACCCGGATCCCAACTTAGCGCAACCTTTGCAATCTCGTGCGCAGACGAGTTATATGACCGTGAAATATTAACAATCTTCGAACATATAAACTGGTCATGCAAAAGCTCCTCTATACCTTTGAAGAGAATGACATTAAGCGCCAAGTCCCTATCATCATAGGTGATCACCTCTCAGAGACTAGGGGGAACTCCATTTAGGGCAAAGAGCTCAGTTAAAAGGACATTAATACAATCATGATGGTGTTTCTATTGTCAGAGCAAATCCAATAACGTGTTTGTCTATTAGCCAAGTTGAAACAAATAAACTATACAATAGTCGGTCTCTTATTTATCTATAACAATTTCTCTATTATTACTTTAACCATGTCCAATCTTCTCTTTTTAATCCTCTTCACATTTATCTTATGTCTGAGCCCACCACTTCATAGGTTATCATGCTCAGTTGTGACTTGCCTAAGAAAGCTTTTTCCCCCTCTCATCCATATCAGTATTCGCTTGCCTATAATACCATCATTGTACTTGCACGTAGATTGAAGCTCTAAAGCATGTCAAGAAAAAACTGAAGTTTTGAACCTAGGGTTTAGGGTTTCAAACAAATTTTACCTATATAGTAGAGCAAGAGCACGTTTGGTTCCCAATCATATCTTGCTTAGCCTTGCCTCGCTCTTCGAGCACAAGCATCGACAAGCTTGCACAATCAAGAGAAACATGTTTGCTCACCTACATGAGCAAGCCAAAAAATGCCATCATGGACTCGAAGACACACAAGCAATGCAACCAGATTCATACATGCTCGCAAAGATCTGGAACCTCACTTGGCAAGCGAATAAACCAAACATGGCCTAAAATCATCTTTGATACGGTGTGTGCATGAGAAACTCTTTGCTATCGAAAAAAGATGAGGGTATACAATAATTTCATTCTATTTATAATAAGGTTTTTTATTACTATTTCTACTCATTTCCATCTTCTCTTTCTAATTCTCGTCCTGCTCACATTCAACTGAAGATTAAGTCTACCATCGCATTTGTTCTCATGCTCAGGTCGTCACCTTGTTTGCTTGGCTATAACACCATTGTTGTACTTGCTCTTAGATCTTAGATTGAAACACTAAAGCAGTATCAAGGTAATCCTAAAATTCTTGTAAGAGCACATTTAATTTGGTTCCCACTCATATTTTGGTTGCCCTTGGCCCTTGCCTCACTATACTAGCATAAGCACCAACAAGTTTGCCCAACCAAGAGAGTCATTTTTGCTCCCCTACACGAGCAAGCCAAAAATTGCCATCACGGGGAACCAAATTACTCTCTGGAACCTCTCTCTTGGCAAGACAATACAGCGCGAGACGAATAAAACCACACGTGCAGTAAATTTGTCTTTTTGTTATAGTGTGTACACGAGAAAATCCTTGATATCGAATAATTAAGTGTTTGCAATGAAAAGGAGGAGGCCTCAAATGCTCCTTTTTTATTTGTGTGGCCAGTCATTGAAGCTTTTGCTAGCCATAACAAAGGGAAGGAGTTCATTGCTGTGATTTTGATATTAATATTTTTATATTTAGTTCGCCGGACGTACTAAAAATTCAAATTTCTCCTGTTTTGCAATTCGATTTGAATTCTGAAAGCAAAAACAATTCTAAACAGAAACAAGTGGAGCGTGCTGAACGAGGCCCAAAACACAACGGCAGTTTCCGTCTCCCTCACACGGAGTCCAAAACCGACTCCACCACCACCGCGGCCGTGCCCACCAGCCCAGCCCACGAGACGCGCACCGCCATGACGTTGGTCGCTGCCAGCCCAGGCCCACCCCTTACCGCCACGTCACCGATCCGTGCCTCCCCTCCCGTCCACCAATCACCGCCTCGCCTGGCCCCTCCCACGGATCCTGTGTTTTCTCCCGGCCACCCTGCGCCGTCCGATCCCGCCTCGCATCCCGGATCCACTTTCCCAACGGTCACACGAGACCCGCCCTCGGTCCACGCGTCTCCTGCCGCCCGTTCCCCTCGGTCTCCCGTGACTATATAAATCGCCCCCGCGCCCCACCTTCCTCCCACTATTCGCATCCCGCAACCACAGCTTCGTCTGCCTTCGAGTTCCGTCGCAGAGAAGAGAAAAGTCGCAGAGCAGAGGAAACACCGCCGCGACGAGATGGCCCGTACGAAGCAGACTGCCCGCAAGTCCACCGGCGGCAAGGCCCCGCGCAAGCAGCTCGCCACCAAGGTTCGTCCGCCCGTTCCTCTTCTCCTCCCGTTCCGTTCCGATCTGTGGATCTGCTCTCTAGGGTTCCGTTCTGATCCCCATCTCCGTGCTTGTTGTTCCCTTGCAGGCGGCGAGGAAGTCGGCGCCGACGACGGGCGGCGTGAAGAAGCCGCACAGGTACAGGCCGGGGACCGTGGCGCTGCGCGAGATCCGCAAGTACCAGAAGAGCACGGAGCTGCTGATCCGGAAGCTCCCCTTCCAGCGCCTGGTCCGCGAGATCGCGCAGGACTTCAAGACGGACCTGCGGTTCCAGAGCCACGCCGTGCTGGCGCTCCAGGAGGCCGCCGAGGCCTACCTCGTCGGCCTCTTCGAGGACACCAACCTCTGCGCCATCCACGCCAAGCGCGTCACCATCATGCCCAAGGACATCCAGCTCGCACGCCGCATCCGCGGCGAGCGCGCGTAGGCGTGTCGTCGCCGTCGCCAGGTTCTAGGAAGTCCAGAAATCGCTGAAGTTGTGTGGAAGAGGTTCTAGAAGTCCAGAGTACCGTTGAAATTGTGGAAGATGGAGGAGGCCAATTTGGAATCGTTGGCTTGTTGATCTCCTCCAGCCGTGTTTAGTGGATCTGATTAAGAATTAGTAGTTGGCTGTAATGTGTGTTAGGGTCGTCGGTTGAGTTGGTTAGCAGTGTAAAAACAGCTTTACAAGTCTCTTGTGCTGTGGTTATTTTGTTCAGGTCGCTTCGTCCTGAAGCGATCCTGATCCTCCTGTTAAAAGACCATATTATTAGTTAAATTATATTATAATTCGTGCTGCAAATATCACTGTTTTTGTGCTGTGGTGTCGTGGTTGGCACTGTTGTTTATTGTGGGGTGGTGGTTGGTCGCCGGAATCTGCGGACGCGGATGCTGCCGAGCCGTCCTGTATTTTGCGTGTTTTCACCGTGTCACGGGCGTGTCGCCTTGCTGCCGTATTAACTTTTAGTGACAGCCAACTAGTGGTTGTGAATCGGTCATGCATTTTGCCCAGGCCGTATGGTTTGGACTGCGATTGCAATTTGTCCTCGTTCGGTTGAATTGGAATGGCTGGTCTGGCTTAATGTGTTGGCGACTCAGGATTGGGATAACTTGTCCAAATGGGCAACTGGGGAAAGCACGTGCAACACGCTAACCCTTTTTGGTCGGTCGGTTTTCGAATTTTTGGTCGAAGGGCCGAAGTTGATTGATTTGGGCCTGTCGCCCAGTTCGTTATTCCACGGTCACGGGCTGCCCGACTGCACGTCAAGATGAAGATCTATCTCAGCAGCATAGTCTTGGCCCGCCGCCGGGTTACGAACTCCAGCCGGCCCGCTAGGCCCGCTGTGAGGGTGCCGTCAGGAGCTTAACCGCTGCATATACGTAAATATGAATTGTACCACATTGTCTACTATAGCTAGGGTGCAAGTCCTATGCACAGTATATAATCAGTTCATAGGGCTTCATGTAATTAATATATCTATACCTGCGTGGCATACCTTTTATTACAATTTCATTAATTTAAGTTGCTTCCGTGACGATACATGATGACGACTAGGTGTTGCAACGGCCTGGTGTACATGTGCTTGTTGCTCATTGTAGTCCTATCTGCATCGCCAACACAATGTAACTAGTGTGTAAATACAATCCTTAGCTTTGTTCTCGTTTCATTGACTTCATATGTGCATTTGGGAACTGAAATATTATTGTGTGCTAATAATTAACAACATATTATTGCTAAAGGTAGCCGACAACTTGAGGCTGCAAGGGACTCCACTACAATAGATGAGGGCAAGTTCAAGGTCAAGTTTTGCCTTTTAAGATCGTGTAGTCTTGACGGTCGATACTATGGAGACTGCTACTGTTGCGAAAATGATGGTTCAAATATATGTTATACCACATTGGCCGAATGTCAAGCGACCTGCCCCAACTGCAACCCCAAATGTCCTGCTTCTGCTGCCGTCAGCCCTACAGAGCATCAACTGCTGAACTCTTCCTTACACAATTAGGATGTTTTGCGTGCCTTGTAATGGAATAAACATATGTATGCAAAACTATATATAATTATCTGAATAATCATTTGCTTTATCTATGATTTGTTTTCAGATAGCGATTTTGACACAGTTTTTTTTTTCCGAAACTGCTGACACATAGATTCTAGTAGGAAAAAAAAGGGCTCAGTTCCTCACTATCTGTCCTTCGCTTGTATTCAGCACCTGAGCCACACGGCAGCCCACTGGAAATTCACCTGCCCTCCTCACCTCCCTTATTTTTTTTCCTGTTCGATCCGTACGTGTTGGTCTTCTTTTGGACACGTTCACATCCGTACGTGTTGGTCTTCTTTTGGACACTATATGCAATGTACTAAATGTATTAAACTAAATCGTACGTACTCGTCCTCGCTCACTTAACCAAGAGTCGGACGGATCTCGCTGACGCCACACCCAGCATAAATCGGCCTCCCTCGCTTTTTAGAGACATTTGCGGTCTTTGGCAGTCAAGAGCAGGGTTTTTTTATCGTGGTAAGATCGGTTTTTTACAGGAAAAAACCAGACGATTTACCGGTAAAACCGACCGTTTATCGGTAAGACCGGTTTTTTTACCATGCATGTGTCGGTTAGGGTCCGGTTACCGCCGGTTTTTACTACCGGGCCGGACCGGTAAGATCGGTTACCGGACCGATTCGTGGTAACCGGACCGGTAAAAAAATCCCTGATCAAGAGTGCCTATCACGAATTACTGGCCGTTAGATGCCGGATGCGAATGGTGCACGCACTTTGATCGGCGGCAGCAGCAGGCTTCATCGCAAGGTCTGGTCAGTTAATTTTAAAAGAGTAAAATGCACCGGGGGTACCTAAACTATTTGGCTTTTCCCATGTAGGTACTCGAACTTTCAAAACGACTATCCAGGTACCTCAACTTTCACCGCAGCGCATCATGGTCCTCAGACAGACACACCAGCCACTTAATCCTACGTGGCCGTGCCACGGTGGCACCTAAACACTGGGTCCATGTCAAATTCTTAAAAAACACCCTACTCCATTTCTCTTTCTCGCTTCGAAGTCCATCTTCTCCCTCCCTAATCTCGTCCCTACCCACCGCGCCGCCGCCGCAAGCTCTGCGCGTCGCGGCTGCTCCTCCGCCGGCCGTGCTGCTTCTCCACGCGTGACGCCTCGCCGCGAGCGCTCCGAGGGCTGGCCGGCCGCGCTGCACTGCTCCTCCGTGGGTCGTGAGCTCTGCGCGTGCCCGCGCCGCCGCGAGCGCTCCTCCGTCGGCCGGCCGCGATGCGCTGCTCCTCCGCCGGTCGCGGCCTCCACCCGACGCCCCCAAGCCTGGCAGGACTACTACCGGAGCTTGCTGGACACGGTGTCCCGGCCCGGAGCGAGCGCGATGTCCGCGTGCGAGCGCGCACGCTGGGAACGTCGAGGATGGGACACGCGGGCGAGCGCGGACACGGCCAGCCTTCCATGCTCGAGTGCGCACGCTGGGAACGCGAGGCGTAGCGGCGCTCTCCGGTGGCGGCGCGCACGGCGTTCGCCCTGGTGTCGCGAAGGCAAAGCGGGGCGGCTTCGCGGACGGCGCGCCGGTGTCGTGAGGCCGTGGGACACCGGCACGAGGCCACGGGTCAGCCGGAACCCGTCAGCGCACTGGTGCTCGTCGCCGAGGTCGCGGCCGCGGACGACGACTCGTCCCGGTCCGTGACGACAATGGAGGCCGGCGGCGCAAAATCCACCAAATTGAGCAATTATCTTTGTTGGTCTTGCAAGCAGCCGGCTCAGTGATGTCACTAGGGAGGTCAGGGGGCCATGTCTATGAGGAATCAAAGAAGGATACAGCGAGGCCGACAAATTTTTGGAAGGGGCGGCAGACGTCCAGGTGCAGGTGGTCACAGCGATGTGCCTAGCATGCCTGTGCTGCCCCAGCAAGTGTTTGAACGTCCGGCTGCTCACATGTGCTCGCCCGTATTCGTGGCGCTGGCACGCACGGACGTCCGCGCGGCGGTGTGGCGGCGGCCCGAGTGCCCGACCATGGTCACCTGCTCAAGCGCTCGCGTGCCATGGCGGCGCCTCGCACGCACGCCTGCAACCACGGCGACGACCTACCCACCCGCGCGTACATGGGGTACATGGCGCGGCGGCACCCACCCGCACGTACATGGCGTACATGGCGCGGCCGCACGCCGCGGAGGGAGCTCGAGACGGTCAGAGAATGGCGCAAAGCACAGGGAAGAGGATGGCTAGACTTGGGAGTGAGGAATAGAGTAAACGAGGGGGGTTTATGCTAAATTTAGTGGGGACCAGCCACGGTGGCACGGCCACGTAGGATTAAGTGGCTGGCGTGTCTGCTCGAGGACCTAATTTGCGGTGAAAGTTGAGAATGATCTGGATAGTCGTTTTGAAAGTTCGAGACTACATGGAAAAGCCAAATAGTTTAGGTCCGGTGCATTTTACTCATTTTAAAATTTTACTTTGGTATAGTCAATCAATTTGGATTGGACGACTTGATGTATGTAGCCACAAATCCTTGACTACGATGCAATAATCCTTCGACAATCTTTATTTAGAATGACATTTTATGTATCGACAAAATTATTAGATTTTTACAATATATGCATAGCTATCGATAATTTTAGTGGTATATATTTTGATATTAATATTGTATTATACATTTTTGTGGTTGTCTGGCCGTCGCTATATTTAATTTTTCCGACTTCCGTGGAGGCAATTTACAGAGGCTGGTGGCGAGACGTGGCAAGAGCACGGTGCTGCATACAGTACATTAACTATACATTTTTCTGGGCAAGGTAGTATGGTGACCATATGCAGATACTACTATACTCTGTGCAAGACTATCAAGATGTGCGGCCCATTTGTGTGCATGTGCATATCCAATCGATATATACCAGCTGCCTCGTTAGCTTTAGCTTCTGAAAAAAGTTTTTTTTTTAAAAAGCTCCTCTGAAAAAAAAAAGTAGTAGCTTTAGCTTATACAGTACTCCCTCCGTTCCACAAATAAAAAAATGTTTTTGACTTTAACATTTCCTGTTTGACTGCTCATCTTATTTAAAAAAATTTAATAAGTAATATTTATTTTATTATAACTTACTTTATCATTAGAGATATTTTCATAATAATTAATTTATTTTGTTATTTGTATAAAAAATTTAAATAAGGCAGAATGGTCAAACGAGAAAGTGTTGAAGTCAAAAACGTTCTTTTATTTGTGGAACGGAGGGAGTAGCTTATATTCAGAGCATTTGGCACAGGTTAACTTGCTCCATCAAGCGTTATGTAAGTTTTCGGCCCCAAAATGGGAGTTTTTGATTCACTGTCAATCGAATCAACTTGTACTCGAGTAACAAGTTGTATAGGATGCTCTGACTAGTTACAGTTTGTTCGGGTTTAACGCTTTTCTTCAAGTTATCTTTCTTTGCCTGTCATATCTTTTTTCGCCTGTCATCTTTCCTTGCAGTTGCTTTTCATCAAAGAAAAAATCTTGCAATTCTCACTTTCTTGCTCGACCATTGTCGTTAGTTTGCAAAGGGCCTGTTTAATCACTAACATTAAAATTGGAGTGGACTAAAAATCAATCAGAATAAATTTTAGGTGAGGTAAGTAAAATTCAGTCCATTGCCATTTCGATAAATAGATTAAAAGTGAAAGTAAGAGCATGGTGAAACAAAAACTCGTGTGTACCTCTTAGTCCATATTCATTCAAAATTACCATTATCTAAAAAAAATCAAAATTACCAAGTAATAACACAGATTACTAGTCGAATTGGAAACTAAACATTAACTTGGTTTTAGTCCACCGATCTAGGTTTAGACACCTAGTAAAAAAATGTTAATTAAAATTCAGTTTATGTTATTCAAGTTTGGACAAAAACGGGCAATGATATGCGTCAACCAACTAGCACAAACACATGTGATAAAAAAAAAAAAAAACTAGCACAAACACGACGTGGCTAACCGTCCCCAAACCGTACATGCCTTCACTCCTTCAGCCCCTATTCCCAACACAAACACAAAAAAGCACACCCTTTGACAAACCTCCAAAATTCTCCCTCAAATCAAAACCATTTTCCGAAATTCGAAATCCCCAGCACCTATCTGACTTCGAATTTCACGGAAACCCCAAATCCCCCAACCAAACGCCCAAAATTCATGCCAAATTCGTCGTCCAAAACCACGCACCAAAAACACGCGAAAACACACCTTCTGAAGCCAAGGCGTCCACGCACGGGCGCGCGAAAAGTCGAGAACCATCCAGGGGGCAGGCCACCGCATCGCGCGGCCACGTGTACGCCCCGGATGCTCCGTCCGAGGATCCCGATCCGCGTGCGGCCGCGGCCGGCCAATCGGAGCCCGCCGTCGCCGCCTATAAAATGGCGCGCCTTGGACCAGCTCGGCTCGTCATCGAGCCACTGAAAGAGTATCCGCTTGCGTCAGCAGCACACTGAAACAGAGAGTGGAGTGAGTGATCTGATCATGGCCACTGTGACTAAGGAGGTTGCTCCGGCCGTCGCCGTCGCCGAGGAGCCGGTGACGGAGAAGACGGAGGAGGCGAAGGAGGTGGTGGAGAAGCCGGAGGAGAAAGTGGAGGAGGCGAAGAAGCCCGAGGAGGAGGGCGGCGAGGCGAAGAAGCCCGCCGCCGGCGCCGAGAAGGAGAAGAAGGCGAGGAAGCCCCGGAGCAGGAAGCCCAAGTCCGCCGGGCCGCACCACCCGCCATACTTCGAGGTGAGCAAAGATTCCATCGTCTCGCCTTCTTGGTTCTCATGATCACGCGATTCTGATTCTGATGGTGGACTCTGTTTACTGTGATGTGGTGGATGATCGATCAGATGATCAAGGAGGCGATCCTGTCGACGCAGGACGGCGGCAAGGCCGGGGCGAGCCCGTACGCGATCGCGAAGCACATGGGGGAGAAGCACCGGGACGTGCTGCCGGCCAACTACCGCAAGGTGCTGGCCGTGCAGCTGCGCGGGTTCGCCGCCAAGGGCCGCCTCGTCAAGGTCAAGGCCTCCTTCAAGCTCGCCGCGGCCGAGGAGAAGAAGGCCTTCGCCTCCAAGACCAAGAAGAAGGCGGTGGCACCGGCGCCGACGCCGGCCAAGCGCAAGAGGCCCGCCGCCTCCGCCGCGCCGGCCAAGAAGAAGCCGGCGATCGCCGCCGCGGCGCCGCCGCCGGCCAGGGAGGCGCGGAAGGCGCGCGCGAAGCGGGCCAGGAAGGTGGCGGCCCCCGCCCCCGCGCAGCCCAAGCCCAAGTCCGCCCGCGCCGCCGCCGCCGCTGGCAAGAAAGCCGCCAACAAGGCCAGCGCTTGATTGGCGATGAGCAGCTGCCGTCCTGGTCTCCCCGCGCGCGCGCCGCCGTGTATGTATTATACTAGCTGGTAGTGGTAGTGGTAGGAACTAGGAAGTACTACTAGAAGCGTGGAACTCTTTGTGGTGTCGTCGTCGTCGTCTCGGCCGGCTCGATCGATCGGGCGTCCTGCTCTGCTCTGCCGTGTGGGCAGAGTTTTGTAAATATCAGGACCGTAACCAGTGTCAGTGTGGTGTGATGGCAATAAAGCGCGCGCTTTGAGCTTCCTGTGTTGATGATTCTTGGATTTGACCGCGTTTGTATGTATTGTGATGAGGATGATGAATTTGAATGTTGGTTCGATCACGCTGGCGCTAGCTCGTCTTCCTCAGCCTCTCCTCTGGGCGATGCTGTCAAGGTTGAGCCGTTGAGGAGTCTCCGTTGATATGGATGTGGTGGTTCGATCTTGATGCTGCTTGGGAGGGAGGAGGAACAGAACATTACCACCTGGACCGGTTCAGTGATGAGGGTATTCATAGTGTACGGACGGGACGAGATCGAGAAGCTTCTGGATTTATTCGGTGCCAACGGATAAGCATAAGCAGCAGCAGAACCGAGGGATAAATCTTGGCGAGTGTTCGGATTGGCATTGTACCGTGTTTGCCCTACACTATCCCGTGCGTCGGGGGCTCGGCAATGCGAATTTTTAATCCTTGGCTCGTGGAATTATTCTCAACGGATAAAACCAAATCATCATCCTCTGCACGAATCGGTACGACAAAAATTTCTATCGTCAATAGGGATGTCAGGGCACACACACGTCTTGAACGCGGATTTTTTTTTCGTGTTTTTATATTTTTGTTTTTCAAATTACACTGATTTATCTTTTCTGTAAAAAAATAAACTGATTTATACGAAGTTTCTACAAATTTTTTGAACCTATTCCAAACAGGTCACAACAACACTAGTTTATGACCCATGCGAATTTTTCTTGCACCTAGAATCAAATTATCCTTGGTAGAAAATTCTTATCATGAAAAATAATATCAACGACATCAGGAATGGCGGGACAAGAATTATTCTCGTGTCTATGTCTCTGTTTCCCGCTACCGTGCCACACTTTATATGTCGTCCCCCGTCTTAAAATAAATTACATTACATATCTCGTTTGAGATGCCAAAATATTAAAATTTGACCAAAATTAGAAAAGTAGTATCAACATTCGTATCTTTTAATTAATGAATTCATCATGTAATTATACTGCATACTCAATATAATGATATTTATCATGCAAGCCGTATGTATACAATGAATTAGCTTTAACCTTGTTCGCTCCTCACTTCCTCCTAATACCACTCACCACACACAAACACCAGCAATCATTATCTACTCTGAGGAACATTAGATCTTGTTTTAATTTATTTGGTTTGGCGTTAATTCACATAAATTAGGCGGATTGGTGGGTGTAATTTAATAAAACTTTCACTCCAATCCACCTCAATTAACGTCAAATGGAATACTCCTTCAAACAAGAACCTAGTGATGAAACGATCTAGATGCGCCTTTAAAAACGCTGATGAGACATTGAGACGTACCAAACTGTAATATTACGTGACATCGATACAGTCAGTGTTATTCACTTAGTCAACAAGTATTACAATCTACAACATACAAGGATGTAAAGGTATTACAAATTGACAGTACGTATGGAAAAGGAAGCGTGTTTTTTCAACCATACTACAGTGCATCGTTTGTTTTCTAATTTTTTGACAACAGCCATTCATCGTTGGATCCGCCCTGGAGGGCTGAGGTGCCACGCGAGCCGCAGCCGTGAAGTGACGTCGCGCTGTGGCCACAGTGTGCACCGGAGAGACTGGCAAAGGCCCGGCGCATTCGCGTTCCACGTCTCCCGCCCCTCCTGACCTGTGGGCCATCCGTCCCCACGCACTGTCGCACCATTTCCTCCAGACTCCTACCCGATTCCGTTGTATCCGTTGTTGGTACACAGATTTTTTTTTACCCCCACCCATTCTATGTTTACCTCCCAAAAGGCTATGGCCATGTTGCTCCAGTTTCCCTGGTCTATCCATGTCGCCGAATTAGCGATGGCCACATGTTCCCACGCTAAATACCCACCTTCTTCTCTACCAAAAAAAAAAAATACATGTTGTGCCCGCCATGAAAGATCGGGTGATGTCGTTTGGTTCACCTCCCGAGGCTACTCTTATTTGTTAGATCCTTTCGGTTTACAAATGATAGATTAAATGATGTCGTTTTTGTTCAAGTTCGACACTTCTTTTTATTCTATAGATTCTTCCTATTTTCGCATTGTCGTGCCCTTTAGACGGCATGGTCGTTCTCCTTGCTTTTGAAGTTCGAGGATGCTTATATTTTCCCTTCGTTACAAAAAAAAAAAAAAATGTTGTTCCTGGGAGTCGTTAGTTCATTATGTCTTGTTTACTACTTTTTTAAAAACAAAATGGTCTTCGGAGTTTCTTGGTCTTTTGCACTATTGATGGTTTCCTAGGATTGCCTTCACGCTGGTTCCCGTGCTCCTTACATCAGGTACAACCACTCACTTCCTTTATAGCTCTTTCTCTCATAATCCATCGAATATGTTACCGTGAACTCATGATTACAAAGTGACCATTCTCTTCAACTATTTATAAACTATGTATTGCCAACCGTATAGCCTGCTTTCGATGTAAACTTTGTTGCTCCCTCCGGACGATCCATTTTGACGAGGCAAATGACAATACCTTAACCGACATTGTTAAGTTCTTGGTAGAGGTCGGAGCTAATCCCAACCTTGTTGATAGGGTAATGATGGCTCGGGCTTTGCTTTTTATTTGTTGCTCTAATGATAAGTTACCTCTCGTCCATTCATGAAAATTTTATAATCTGTTTCCATCAAATTTCGCGCTCAGGATCATGTATCTCGATTGTCTACACTAGAACAGTAAAATTCTAATGGTGAAGTGTTAGGGCGTTTGCGCCTTATCGTTAATTAGAATTTGCCTATGTTTCCTTCATGATCATGCCATTCCTCTTATCTAGAACTATTATTTCTGTTGGTAAAAATTCAATAAATAACTCTTAATGTTTTCAGCAAAAACAATTGCAGTTATATATCATTATTGCATAACAACTCCGATGCCCGGTTTAAAAGCTATATCCGAATATCTGCCAAACTTTTTGACAATCTATTCCACCTTCCAGTGTATAAAGCTAGCTATTGTTAATTTGGTTCCTCTATGTTCCTTTAATGACACCTTGGATATAAAACATTATGGAGGGAACTTATGTTGTTTTTTCCATTCCCTTTTATCATATATAATAATGTCGCCCCTGAGTCCCATTAGTTCTAGGTTCGAGGTTCCTCCGCTGTTGGTGTTCAAAGACAAAATTGTGGATATCACAGGATAGGAATCTTGCTCCACATAACATTCTCCTGATCACATGGAAGAGGTTGCTTTGTACTCCACTTCATCGTGTATTCATGTCTCAACATTTTTTTCCTCCTTCGTTCGCATCACAATTCACAAACATTTGTTATGTGCCGTGATATATTCCTCAAACAATTGATTGGTTAAAAATGATAAATAGGTGTTAGATAGCGATTGAATAATCAAAACGCAGAAAAAGAGCCACCAATATTTGGTGTCAAATAGGTGAGATCTGATTTCCATGAATCTAATTATACTTCAGAAAGTTTGATCAGGAGCAGCCTACTATGTGTTTTTTTGTTTACGTGATTCAGCTTGCCATGCCGTATATATGAGGGGTTAGTATCAGTACATTGTGGATTTTCATCTTTTTTATTGGGTGAAGAAAAGGTAATGAATTAATGAATCACCATTGTTGTAGATGTAGTTAATTACAAAATTTATTGTCCCTTAGTCCGCACACGGTGAAGTGGGAGCATTAATGACCGAATCAACCCACCTAAACGGGTGATCGGTAAGTACATCGAGACACAGACCGGGGTTTGCTTTTGTCTCATGGTTTAGTTTGCGTATTAAGTTGTTAGAGCATAGTCCCTAGAGATCCGCGATGCTTTAGTCACTTAGAATGGATGTCCGTATTTCAGCTGCTTTCTTCTTTGCTGCATTAGTTGTTGTTTATATTAGCTATATATATGTGTCTTCAGCTTCCACTATTGTAAGAATAAACAGTAGACATTCTCTTAGTATTAGTGCATTGTGGCCCTAGGCTCTAGAGCTAAGAAAATATAGATGCTTCTTTTCTCCTGTGTAATATATAGTGTCTAAATTTAGCAACAACATTCACTTATTTTGGTTCCAATAAATTTTAGAATCTGTGAAGCATAACATGTGTTGCGTGTTATTTTTCCATGGTTATTGACAAAACCCGTATGTGCTTCTAGGTTCATTCCGATTTTACTTAGTTAGCCAAAGACTACCGCATTTTAGCTAATTAATATTTGTTAACCCTTGTATAGCTGCTTCGAGATGTTGCTTCCTTTCCTGTATGCATCTACGGCACATAATGCGAGCATTGCACTTTCCAATTTTGTTCTTGCAAAGATTTGGAGCCTCTTAAATTTTGTACTGTATTACAGATGGGATCAATTGCATCAAGGCTCGATTGTAGATTTAAATGTTACGCTTCCCAAGCAATATCATCTTCGGAGGCAAGGATAATTGTTTGTTCGCTCACGGTGACTATATACATTCCCATGCTCAAAAGTTGCAATATATATTTACAAGAAATGCTTCCTCTCTGGCTTAAACCTTATCTATATGGCCTATTTGTATCAATCAATGTTAATATTTGTGCTTTATCACACTTTTATACATATAAAAATTAGTGATGCAATGGCTGGCGTGTGCTCTGCAATGAGAGCACATTGAGATTTCTAAACTGATTATATATGTGTGCTTATATAAAATAGATCCATCTTTGTGCCTATTTTAGGATCCCCCCCTTGCATACGTGAGTTCGAAGTTCTACCATATTGCGATGAAGTTGGGAGTGCTAACTAATGCTTACCGGTTCGTAGAAGCGAAAGAAAAGAAAAAAAAAGAAAAAAGCCATATGCATACATATCCTTTCTAGATTACTTGCGATGATGCAAAAGATAATGCCTCGAACATTGTTGTTGTTGACTCCATCTATGATCCCTTTAATTATTACTCTACTATGTTGATTGTAATATATAGGTTGCAAAATTATAACCTATGGTATACCACATTAAAACGAACTATTTGAGTAAATTTATTGCTCACTCACTAGGAGATGTATCTCTTGAATTATCTCAGATCAACCTTACATGTAAATTGCAAGCCGCCTTGAGCATCCCTTTGTCAAGAAGTGTCATAAGAAATTAAGAATTATTCAATGTGCTGGCTACATTATAGGTGAGCAATTAGTTGTGTGATAAGATAGTGGAATAAATGGAACATTCTAAACATGTTCACTATTGGCATACATCGGGTTTTTTTTGCTTTTACTATTCTCTTACATTGTCTAAAATTGTCGTCACTGCGTATACTATGGTATCATACATATATATCTTTGTGTACGTTGAGCTTGCGGAGAACTCATTGATTTCTGTGGTTTCTGTAGTGCTTCATTGGCCTCATCAAATCTCTATCCTAATTAACTCATGTTTTTGTTTGCTTATATGTAGTTAAGAACATAAAGGATTTGACGACCTAAGATAGCTAAGGCATAGGCATTTTGTCTCGGGGTTCGTAAGCATGTCTCTGGCGATAAATATGAAAATATGAACCGCTCTAGAAGATGTGGCTTTCTAAGCTTGGATGGCATGGTATGTCAGAACCAGCTTCTCGCTTTTTAGTTCTCAAGCAAGAGAAACGGCGTGGCGGTTTGTAATTCGGAATTTCAGGATGATGTTGAAGGGCTTAAGATTTAGTCACTCTAAACAAAAAGGTTGAAGATGGATTTCAAAATGCTATGATAATTTATATGCACATATACTCAATTGCTTTGGTGATTGTCGCTCCAATTTCCCTTTGCGAGAATGACTATAAATACCAACGTAGATGGATTATTGCATATCTGTTGCTTATAACCGCTTATACGCTACAATAAGTTTCGCTACACCATTCCATTAGTGTATACAATGAATTAGCTTTAACCTTGTTCGTCTTCACTTCCTCCTAATACCACTCACCACAATAAAACAGCAATCATTATCTACTCTGAGGAACATTAGATCTTGTTTTAATTTATTTGGTTTGGCGTTAATTCACATAAATTAGGCGGATTGGTGGGTGTAATTTAATAAAACTTTCACTCCAATCCACCTCAATTAACGTCAAATGGAATACTCCTTCAAACAAGAACCTAGTGATGAAATTGATCTAGATGCGCCTTAAAAACGCTGATGGAGACATTGAGACGTACCAAACTGTAATATTACGTGACATCGATACAGTCAGTGTTATTCACTTAGTCAACAAGTATTATGATCTAAGCAACATACAAGGATGTAAAGGTATTACAAATTGACAGTACGTATGGAAAAGGAAGCGTGTTTTTTCAACCATACTACAGTGCATCGTTTGTTTTCTGGAATTGGACAACAGCCATTCATCGTTGGATCCGGTCTTGAGGAGGGCTGAGGTGCCACGCGAGCTGCAGCCGTGAAGTGACGTCGCGCTGTGGCCACAGTGTGCACCGGAGAGACTGGCAAAGGCCCTGTGGACTAAGTCGCGTTCCACGTCTCCCCGCCCTCCTGACCTGTGGGCCATCCCGTCCCCACGCACTGTCGCACCATTTCCTCCAGACTCTACACGGACCGCAAGTCCGCACTGCAATTCCCCCGCGCTGCTCCCGCAACCCCACACCAGCCAAAAAAAAAAAAAAAAAAAAAAAAAAAAAAAAAAAAAAAAAAAAAAAAAAAAAAAACCAGAGAGGTGAACGAGAGAGTGGACGAGCGAGAGGCAGCCGTTAGCCAGCAGGCAGCTACCCCGGAGCCCGCCTCAGACGACCCACGGCCGCTTCCCCCGCCGGTGCTCGCTCGCTCGCCGGCGGCGGCAGACTGGCGGAGCGCCGGGACCGGTAGGCCAGCCGGCCGCCCGGTCCTCCGAAGCCGTTCCGCAAGGGACGACAACGCTGCTGACAGCGTGCGTAACGCCCCCTCCCCCCATCCAACCCCGATGACTGACGCGGATTGCGATTGATTCGTTTACCAGCAGCGATTCCCCACGAACTCCTCCGCGTCGCGGGGAGCCGGGCCGCATTGTATGGGCCGCGGCTCCGCCCGGGGACTCCTCGCTTCCCACCGAACCGAACCCCCACCCGAGGCGTTTGGGGCTGCACGGGATTGGGGTGGGGTGACTAGGGTTCAGCGCTTCGTCTGGTTCGTGCCTCTGCGGTTCGGTCCTGTTTATGGTGCGGCTTCCTGCCCTGATTTCAGGAGGGAGGGATGGGGCCGGTTGAGCTGCTGCTCGTCGTCTGTCATGTGATTGCGATGCCCTCCCTGTGGTGTTAGTGTGACTGTGTGAGTGAGCCGTGAGTTGCATGTGGGGTTTGCATCGGTGAAATGGCAGCAGGACAGTAGTGCTGCTGGTACCATTAGAGTTGGTGGTAGGATGGGGATTTGGTGTGCCTTCGAGTAGTCCGGAGCTGAAGCGCCATTGCAGCTCCCTATGCCACGCTGTAGTGGTGATCCCAAAGGTGTTTGGATAGTGTAGTATTAGTACGAGCATTGACTGATTTGAGGTTTGAATACCTGGTAGGGTTTGTCGGTTCCCCGCGCTGAACCACCACCTGTCGAAGGTTCATCGTAGGTGGAGATTGCGTGCCGCTGCTTTGTCAGCTATGCTGCCGCTAAGCCGCCATGAGGATTTGCAAAAGGCTTCAACGCCTTTCGGTTACTCTTGTTAACTCAGCTATGTCAGCTATGTCGTGACATGGTGTGCAAATCTACTTAGCCACTGGATTTCCTGGTGACCATTTGGAACACAAAACACTTGTAGACATTGCATGCTGTTTTACTGTCGGGACTTGGGAGTACGCCAGCATGCATTATTCGTCCTGCTGTCACAAAGTGTATGCAACTGATGTTAGGTACTAGCATATTTGATGCTAAACTTTATGACCATCCAGATTGAGGTCATGTTTCAGTTAATAGAGCTTTTGATCCAGTGCATATTAATTCCAAACATGTTGGGATAGTATTGTATGAGCTTTGGCTGAGTTGGCGACTGATTGTCTGGTAGGGTTATCAGGCCCATCTATAAAAGGTTGAAAAACGCATGGTGATTGTTTGCCATTGCTTCAGCTGGAGAGTTTTTGGTGCTTTAGACATGTGAAAATTTAGGTTTGGCCTCATGCCTATAATACTTCCTCAGACAGCCATTGTTCACACGTTAATGGCTTTGTTATCAGGTGTTTGATTAACGTGCATGCCATTAGTCTGAGTGTACACTGCCATACGTGGCTGGTGCATGCATGGATTGCTTTTGTTGTACTGTGTAAAACCAGTTGCTTTTGGGGTAGGTTGTAAGATGCTTCAATGTCTTTTAGAGAAGACACTACATTTAATTTTCTCAGCTTTGTTGAGGTATGGCATGTGAGCCATTGGAATTCCTGGTTACTATTTGGAACAAGCTCTTCTAGATGTTGCACGCTCTTCTAGATGTTGCACACTATTTTACTGTTCTGGGTAGTACATGTTACATGCATTTGTTCACGCCGTGTTACAAAGGGTATACAGGTGATGATAGGGACTAGTATATTTTGCTGCATTTTTTTTCAACAATCCAGATTGAGCTCATGTTTCAGTTAATAGTGTTCTCGGATCCGTAGTCAATCCATAGCTCTCTTTTGTAGGCATTCTCAATAATTAACATGATACAAATGTTTTCATATCATACCATACCCCTGGTGGTGGGCCTGGATCCATACATGTGTAGTTTCTTGTTTGTCCATATCCCATTTTTGCTGTGGCCTTCTATTCTCACAAATTTCCATTTTTGAACTTGCTGCCATTGAGATAACGTTTATTTATTCCTTTCTGCATTTAATCTCTTCCCTGTTCCAGATTGGCAAATTGCTATGGAGCTATAAACTTGCAACATCTAGCTAGGTTTTTGTTTGGCAAACTTTTTTTTGGCCGTTGATTTTGATCCTTGCATTTTGCAGGTGATCCACTGATATCATAGCTACCCTATTTTCCGGCTGCAAGCAGATGCTTTATAATGGACAACCTTGGGCATAGAGAAAATGGCAGGCAAAGG
>JAENPR010001043.1:0-232088 GCA_018135685.1 Themeda triandra
TTTGTCATAATTGATGCAGAAATATTCAGATCATTTGGCACAGGTTAACTTGCTCCATCAAGCGTTATGTAAGTTTTCGGCCCCAAAAGGAGGTTTTGATTCACTGTCAATCGAATCAACTTGTACTCGAGTAACAAGTTGTATAGGATGCTCTGACTAGTTACAGTTTGTTCGGGTTTAACGCTTTTCTTCAAGTTATCTTTCTTTGCCTGTCATATCTTTTTCGCCTGTCATCTTTCCTTGCAGTTGCTTTTCATCAAAGAAAAAATCTTGCAATTCTCACTTTCTTGCTCGACCATTGTCGTTAGTTTGCAAAGGGCCTGTTTAATCACTAACATTAAAATTGGAGTGGACTATAAATTTTAGGTGAGGTAAGTAAAATTCAGTCCATTGCCATTTCGATAAATAGATTAAAAGTGAAAGTAAGAGCATGGTGAAACAAAACTCGTGTGTACCTCTTAGTCCATATTCATTCTAAATTACCATTATCTAAAAAAAAATCAAAATTACCAAGTAATAACACAGATTACTAGTCGAATTGGAAACTAAACATTAACTTGGTTTAGTCCACCGATCTAGGTTTAGACACCTAGTAAAAAAATGTTAATTAAAATTCAGTTTATGTTATTCAAGTTTGGACAAAAACGGGCAATGATATGCGTCAACCAACTAGCACAAACACATGTGATAAAAAAAAAAACTAGCACAAACACGACGTGGCTAACCGTCCCCAAACCGTACATGCCTTCACTCCTTCAGCCCCTATTCCCAACACAAACACAAAAAGCACACCCTTTGACAAACCTCCAAAATTCTCCTCAAATCAAAACCATTTTCCGAAATTCGAAATCCCCAGCACCTATCTGACTTCGAATTTCACGGAAACCCCAAATCCCCCAACCAAACGCCCAAAATTCATGCCAAATTCGTCGTCCAAAACCACGCACCAAAAACACGCGAAAACACACCTTCTGAAGCCAAGGCGTCCACGCACGGGCACGCGAAAAGTCGAGAACCATCCAGGGGGCAGGCCACCGCATCGCGCGGCCACGTGTACGCCCCGGATGCTCCGTCCGAGGATCCCGATCCGCGTGCGGCCGCGCCCGGCCAATCGGAGCGCGCCGTCGCCGGCTATAAATGGCGCGCCTTGGACCAGCTCGGCTCGTCATCAAGCCACTGAAAGAGTATCCGCTTGCGTCAGCAGCACACTGAAACAGAGAGTGAACTAGTGGAGTGATCTGATCATGGCCACTGTGACTAAGGAGGTTGCTCCGGCCGTCGCCGTCGCCGAGGAGCCGGTGACGGAGAAGACGGAGGAGGCGAAGGAGGTGGTGGAGAAGCCGGAGGAGAAAGTGGAGGAGGCGAAGAAGCCCGAGGAGGAGGGCGGCGAGGCGAAGAAGCCTGCCGCCGGCGCCGAGAAGGAGAAGAAGGCGAGGAAGCCCCGGAGCAGGAAGCCCAAGTCCGCCGGGCCGCACCACCCGCCATACTTCGAGGTGAGCAAAGATTCCATCGTCTCGCCTTCTTGGTTCTCATGATCACGCGATTCTGATTCTGATGGTGGACTCTGTTTACTGTGATGTGGTGGATGATCGATCAGATGATCAAGGAGGCGATCCTGTCGACGCAGGACGGCGGCAAGGCCGGGGCGAGCCCGTACGCGATCGCGAAGCACATGGGGGAGAAGCACCGGGACGTGCTGCCGGCCAACTACCGCAAGGTGCTGGCCGTGCAGCTGCGCGGGTTCGCCGCCAAGGGCCGCCTCGTCAAGGTCAAGGCCTCCTTCAAGCTCGCCGCGGCCGAGGAGAAGAAGGCCTTCGCCTCCAAGACCAAGAAGAAGGCGGTGGCACCGGCGCCGACGCCGGCCAAGCGCAAGAGGCCCGCCGCCTCCGCCGCGCCGGCCAAGAAGAAGCCGGCGATCGCCGCCGCGGCGCCGCCGCCGGCCAGGGAGCGCGGAAGGCGCGCGCGAAGCGGGCCAGGAAGGTGGCGGCCCCCGCCCCCGCGCAGCCAAGCCCAAGTCCGCCCGCGCCGCCGCCGCCGCTGGCAAGAAAGCCGCCAACAAGGCCAGCGCTTGATTGGCGATGAGCAGCTGCCGTCCTGGTCTCCCCGCGCGCGCCGCCGTGTATGTATTATACTAGCTGGTAGTGGTAGTGGTAGTGGTAGGAACTAGGAAGTACTACTAGAAGCGTGGAACTCTTTGTGGTGTCGTCGTCGTCGTCTCGGCCGGCTCGATCGATCGGGCGTCCTGCTCTGCTCTGCCGTGTGGGCAGAGTTTTGTAAATATCAGGACCGTAACCAGTGTCAGTGTGGTGTGATGGCAATAAAGCGCGCGCTTTGAGCTTCCTGTGTTGATGATTCTTGGATTTGACCGCGTTTTATGTATTGTGATGAGGATGATGAATTTGAATGTTGGTTCGATCACGCTGGCGCTAGCTCGTCTTCCTCAGCCTCTCCTCTGGGCGATGCTGTCAAGGTTGAGCCGTTGAGGAGTCTCCGTTGATATGGATGTGGTGGTTCGATCTTGATGCTGCTTGGGAGGGAGGAGGAACAGAACATTACCACCTGGACCGGTTCAGTGATGAGGGTATTCATGGTGTACGGACGGGACGAGATCGAGAAGCTTCTGGATTTATTCGGTGCCAACGGATAAGCATAAGCAGCAGCAGAACCGAGGGATAAATCTTGGCGAGTGTTCGGATTGGCATTGTACCGTGTTTGCCCTATACTATCCCGTGCGTCGGGGGCTCGGCAATGCGAATTTTTAATCCTTGGCTCGTGGAATTATTCTCAACGGATAAAACCAAATCATCATCCTCTGCACGAATCGGTACGACAAAAATTTCTATCGTCAATAGGGATGTCAGGGCACACACACGTCTTGAACGCGGATTTTTTTTTGTGTTTTTATATTTTTTGTTTTTCAAATTACACTGATTTATCTTTTCTGTAAAAAAATAAACTGATTTATACGAAGTTTCTACAAATTTTTTGAACCTATTCCAAACAGGTCACAACAACACTAGTTTATGACCCATGCGAATTTTTCTTGCACCTAGAATCAAATTATCCTTGGTAGAAAATTCTTATCATGAAAAATAATATCAACGACATCAGGAATGGCGGGACAAGAATTATTCTCGTGTCTATGTCTCTGTTTCCCGCTACCGTGCCACACTTTATATGTCGTCCCCGTCTTAAAATAAATCACATTACATATCTCGTTTGAGATGCCAAAATATTAAAATTTGACCAAAATTAGAAAAGTAGTATCAACATTCGTATCTTTTAATTAATGAATTCATCATGTAATTATACTGCATACTCAATATAATGATATTTATCATGGAAGCCGTATTATTACCTATATCCATCCAGTGATGTTTGCTGGAAGGGGAGGCTATACACGTCGCTCCAAATTCATTCAGACCATCCACGTCGTTCTAAATAGTTTTGCAGAAAAGCCCCTCCATTTTCTGGAAATAACGGTCCGCTCCACTCAGGTCCCCGAGAATGCAGTTCCAACGGTAATTTTTTTATCCTTTTTGCCCTGTAAAAGTAAGAACCTTCGCCGGAGAAGACAAAATTCCACTTACCGTCGTTTTACATTTACCCGCCCGCGTGCAGCTTTTCCATATAACCCCGCCGCCCCCTCCGTATAAATTGGCCCCTCCCGTTAGGGCAAAAAAAAAAAAAAAAAAAAGAAAAAAATCCCCTCCCTCCCTCCCCCTCACTTTCTCCCCGCCCACCCCCACTTCAACAACCTCCTCCGGATCTAGCAGCATGGAGCGGCGAGCGGCGGCGGGGCGAGGAGGCGCGCTGGGCTCGGCGCCATTCGGGTCCGCCGGTCATGAAGACGAGGCATGCCGGCGGCGACCGGAGCCGGCCGTCGCTCGCGAGCTTGCTTGCTCTTGCGCCGCCATGCCGGCTGGGCGCGGCGGCGGGCGATGGAGGTGCGCTTCGGGCCGCGCGGCGGCCCTCCTCCTCCCCGGGTCCGGCAAGAAAAACTCCTCCCCTCCCTCCCGTCCCTTTCCCCGTGCCCTCCTCCACCTTCTCCGGATCCGCACTAGGGCGGCCGCTGGCCGTCGGGCGGCGGGCTGGGCCTGCTCGCGGCCGGGCTGGGCGGGCGGAAGCGGCGCGGCGGCAATGACGGCGGCGAGAGGCCCGTCTTTGCTCGCCCGGGCGGGAGCCCCCGGTGGCACCAGCGAGCGGCCGAGCGGGCGGCATCGAGGTCATGCGGCGGGCCGACTCGCGGAAGCTCCACTCCCGTCGCCCTCGTGGGCGCGCTCCAGCGCGGCCGGCTCCCGCGGGACGCTCGAGCGAGCGGCCGAGCGGGCGGCGTCGAGGGCACGCGGCGGCTGGGCCGCAAGCTCCGCCTCCGTCGCCCCTCGCGGCGCCTCTCCTTCCTCTCGCGGTGGCTCGGGCGGGCGGGCTTGGCGCTCGGCGCGGCACGGCCGAGCGAGCGTGCACGTGCGCCATCCCGCTCGACGGGCCGCGGGCGCAGCGACCGCGCCGGCGGCCGCCCCCGACTGGCCGGCGGGTTTCGCCGACGCGGCTCCCTCTCCATCTCCGCTCAACTCCCGCGCAACGCCGCTCCCGGGTGAGGTTGACGATGTGCCTTAAGTTAGGGTTAGGGTTAGGGTTAGGGTCCTCCCCGCCTCTCCCTCGGTCTCGACCGCTCTGACTATGGCCGACCTCGCGGCACGGGTGCTCGGAGGGGCGACCGCCCCGGCACTTTCGCGTTGCTTTGCCCGGTGCGCCCCCTTTGCCCGCACGACGGCCTCGTCGTCGCTATTGGTGGCGGCAGATCCGTTAGGGCCCGACTGGGCGGCGGAGTCACCATTTCCTCCTCCCCCGTCCCCTGGTCCCCTCTCTCCCTCCCTCTCTCCCTTTACGCGAGATGATTGGGCGTGGTTGTAGGCTAAGGTACCTTCCCCGTGTGAAGGAGTTGGCCTCCCATTGCTTCCTGTCAAGGAGACAGAGGTCTCTATCTTGCCTCGAGTTTCATCTTACTTTGGCCAAGTGCCTCTTTTTTTGTTTCCCATCGCTTCCTATGCACAAGTGTTTTCCATGATTTATGTGTTCCGCCTATGACCACATGTTGTTTTTCCCTTGATGCTTGGTGGAAGTGACGGAATAGCCGGTGATGAAAATAGACTCCCATGTAAGCCCAAGTATGGACTCGATGATCTTCAAAGGCTTACGGCACCTTCATGTACATATATATTAACCCAATCCACTCTATGTTGGTTCTTGGAAGGGTGGCGTACACGTCGCCTCAAATTCATCCGGCCCCAGCTAGGTTCGTTGCAATTCCATGTGTTGACACTACCCGATTCCGTTGTATCCGTTGTTGGTACAGATTTTTTTACCCCCACCCATTCTATGTTTACCTCCGGTACAAGGCTATGGCCATGTTGCTCCGAGCTTCCCTCGGTCTATCCATGTCGGTTGAATTAGCGATGGCCACATGTTCCCACGCTAAATACCCCACCTTCTTCTCTACCAAAAAAAAAAAAATACATGTTGTGCACCTCGCCTATGAAAGATCAGGTGATGTCGTTTGGTTCAATTCTCGAGGCTACTCTTATTTGTTAGATCCTTTCGGTTTACAAATGATAGATTAAATGATGTCGTTTTGTTCGTTTCGACACTTCTTTTATTCTATAGATTCTTCCTATTTTCGCATTGTCGTGCCCTTTAGACGGCATGGTCGTTCTCCTTGCTTTTGAAGTTCGAGGATGCTTATATTTTCCCTTCGTTACAAAATGTTGTTCCTCAGTCGTTAGTTCATTACTGCTTGTTTACTACTTTTTTAAAAAACAAAATGGTCTTCTCGGAGTTTCTTGGTCTTTTGCACTATTGATGGTTTCCTAGGATTGCCTTCACGCTGGTTCCCGTGCTCCTTACATCGAGGTACAACCACTCACTTCCTTTATAGCTCTTTCTCTCATAATCCATCGAATATGTTACCAGTGAACTCATGATTACAAAGTGACCATTCTCTCTTCAACTATTTATAAACTATGTATTGCCAACCTGTATAGCCTCGTTGCCGATGTAAACTTTGTTGCTCCCTCGGACGATCCATTTTGACGGAGGCAAATGACAATACCTTAACTCGACATTGTTAAGTTCTTGGTAGAGAGTGGAGCTAATCCCAACCTTGTTGATAGGGTAATGATGGCTACGGCTTTGCTTTTTATTTGTTGCTCTAATGATAAGTTACCTCTGTCCATTCATGAAAATTTTATAATCTGTTTCCATCAAATTCAACGCCTCGGGATCATGTATCGATTGTCTACACTAGAACAGTAAAATTCTAATGGTGAAGTGTTAGGGCGTTTGCGCCTTATCGTTAATTAGAATTTGCCTATGTTTCCTTCAGATCATGCCATTCCTCTTATCTAGAACTATTATTTCTGTTGGTAAAAATTCAATAAATAACTCTTAATGTTTTCAGCAAAAACAATTGCAGTTATATATCATTATTGCATAACAACCGATGCCCGGGCCGATCTAAAAGCTATATCCGAATATCTCGCCAAACTTTTGACAATCTATTCCACCTTCCAGTGTATAAAGCTAGCTATTGTTAATTTGGTTCCTCTATGTTCCTTTAATGACACCTTGGATATAAAACATTATGGAGGGAACTTATGTTGTTTTTTCCATTCCCTCTTTATCATATAATAATGTCGTCCCTTGAGTCCCATTAGTTCTAGGTTCGAGGTTCCTCCGCTGTTGGTGTTCGGACAAAATTGTGGATATCACGGGATAGGAATCTTGCTGCACATAACATTCTCCACGATCACATGGAAGAGAGTTGCTTTGTACTCCACTTCATCAGGTATTCATGTCTCAACATTTTTTCCTCCTTCGTTCAGTATCACAATTCACAAACATTTGTTATGTGCTGCATATATTCCTCAAACAATTGATTGGTTAAAAATGATAAATAGGTGTTAGATAGCGATTGAATAATCAAAACGCAGAAAAGAGCCACCAATATTTGGTGTCAAATAGGTGAGATCTGATTTCCATGAATCTAATTATACTTGAAAGTTTGATCAGGGAGCAGCTACTATGTGTTTTTTTGTTTACAGATTCAGTTGCCATGCTGATATATGAGGGGTTAGTAACAAGTACAGGGGATTTTTTCATCTTTTTTATTGGGTGTGGTGAAGAAAAGGTAATGAATTAATGAATCACCGATTGTTGTAGATGTAGTTAATTACAAAATTTATTGTCCCTTAGTCTGCACATGGTGAAGGGAGCATTAATGACGAACTGAACCCACCTAAACGGGTGATGGTGACTGGCAAGTACATCGAGACAACGGGACCGGTTTGCTTGTCTCAGATGGTTTAGTCGGTGTATTACAGTGTTAGAGCATAGTCCCTAGAGATCCGCTTTACAGTTTAGTCACTTAGAATGGATGTCTGTATTTCAGCGAAGCTTTCTTCTTCAGATTAGTTGTTGTTTATATTAGCTATATATATGTGTTCAGCTCTCACTATTGTAAGAATAAACAGTAGACATTCTCTTAGTATTAGTGCATTGTGGCCCTAGGCTCTAGAGCTAAGAAAAATATAGATGCTTCTTTTCTCCTGTGTAATATATAGTGTCTACCTAGCAACAACATTCACTTATTTTGGTTCCAATAAATTTTAGAATCCGTAAGCATAACATGTGTTGCGTGTTATTTTTCCATGGTTGCTTGGACAAAACCAGATGTGCTTCTAGGTTCATTCTGATTTTACTTAGTTAGCCAAAGACTACTGCATTTTAGCTAATTAATATTTGTTAACCCTTGCTAGCTTTCGCTTCGAGATGTTGCTTCCTTCTCCTGTATGCATCTACGGCACATAATGCGAGCATTGCATCAGTCTTTCCAATTTTGTTCTTGCAGCATTTGGAGCTCTAATTTTGTATGCGTACGGGATGGGATCAACAGACCAAGGCCGATTGTAGACCGAAATGTTCTGCCCCAAGCAATATCATCTTCGGAGGCAAGTGATAATTGTTTGTTCGTTCACGGTGACTATATACATTCCCATGCTCAAAAGTTGCAACATATATTTACAAGAAATGCTCCTCTCTGTCTCGCTAAACCTTATCTATATGGCCTATTTGTATCAATCAATGTTAATATTTGTGCTTTATCACACTTTTATACATATAAAAATTAGTGATGCAATGGCGATGCGTGTGCTCTGCAATGAGAGTACATTGAGATTTCTAAACTGATTATATATGTGTGCTTATATAAAATAGTATCTCACTTTGTTTGTACAGCTATTTGTGATCCCCCTTGCATACGAGTTCAGAGTTCTACCATATTGCAGATTTAGTTAGGATGCTAACTACTGAAGCTTACCGGTTTCGCCAGAAGCGATAGAAAAGAAAAAAAAGAAAAGCCATATGCATACATATCCTTTCAGTATCACTTATGATGCAAAAGATAATGCCTGGAACATTGTTGTTGTTGACTCCATCTATGATCCCTTTAATTATTACTCTACTATGTTGATTGTAATATATAGGTTGCAAAAATTATAACCTATGGTGCATACCACATTGCTCGCAGCGCATTGAGTAAATTTATTGCTCACTCACGCAAGGAGATGTATCTCTTGAATTATCCGTATCAACCTACATGTAAATTGCAAAGCGTCTTGAGCATCCCTTTGTCAGTGAAGTGCTTTTGCTAAGAAATTAAGAAATTATTCAATGTGCTGGCTACATTATAGGTGAGCAATTAGTTGTGCTGATGGTGATAGTGGCCCAATGGAACATTCTGAAACATGTTCGACTATTGGTACACTGTCTTTTTTTTTTTTGCTTTTTACTATTCTCTTACATTGTCTAAAATTGTCGGTCAGTGCAGAATACTATGGTATCATACATATATATCTTTGTGTACGAGCTATGGAGAACTGCTGGATTTCTCGTGGTTTCTGTAGTGCTTCATTGGCCTCATCAAATCTCTCTATCCCTAATTAACTCATGTTTTTGTTTGCTTATATGTAGTTAAGAACATAAAGGATTTGACGACCGAAGATAGCCATGCATAGGTATTTTGTCTCGGTGGTTCGCAAGCATGTCTCGGTGGCGATAAATATGTTAAGGAACCGTTCTAGAAGATGTGGCTTTCTAAGCTTGGATGGCATGGTATGTCAGAACCAGCTTTCGGCTTTTTAGTTCGGCGCATGAAACGTGTATGCAAGGTTTGGTAATTCAGAATTTCAGGATGATGTTGAAGGGCTAAGATTTAGTCACTCTAAACAAAAAGGTTGAAGATGATTTCAAAATGCTATGATAATTTATATGCACATATACTCAATTGCTTCGTGTGACAGTGTCGTTCCAATTTCCTGGTGTGAGTTGACTATAAATACCAATGTATTTGCTTCATATCTTAATGTTTGTCTTATTTTGTTTTGTCTTGGCTACAGCCTTGGTCATGCGCATGCAAGCCGTATGTATACAATGAATTAGCTTTAACCTTGTTCGCTCCTCACTTCCTCCTAATACCACTCACCACACACAAACACCAGCAATCATTATCTACTCTGAGGAACATTAGATCTTGTTTTAATTTATTTGGTTTGGCGTTAATTCACATAAATTAGGCGGATTGGTGGGTGTAATTTAATAAAACTTTCACTCCAATCCACCTCAATTAACGTCAAATGGAATACTCCTTCAAACAAGAACCTAGTGATGAAACGATCTAGATGCGCCTTTAAAAACGCTGATGAGACATTGAGACGTACCAAACTGTAATATTACGTGACATCGATACAGTCAGTGTTATTCACTTAGTCAACAAGTATTACAATCTACAACATACAAGGATGTAAAGGTATTACAAATTGACAGTACGTATGGAAAAGGAAGCGTGTTTTTTCAACCATACTACAGTGCATCGTTTGTTTTCTAATTTTTTGACAACAGCCATTCATCGTTGGATCCGCCCTGGAGGGCTGAGGTGCCACGCGAGCCGCAGCCGTGAAGTGACGTCGCGCTGTGGCCACAGTGTGCACCGGAGAGACTGGCAAAGGCCCTGCGCATTCGCGTTCCACGTCTCCCGCCCCTCCTGACCTGTGGGCCATCCCGTCCCCACGCACTGTCGCACCATTTCCTCCAGACTCTACACGGACCGCAAGTCCGCACTGCAATTCCCCCGCGCTGCTCCCGCAACCACCCACCAGCCAAAAAAAAAAAAAAAAAAAAAAACCAGAGAGGTGAACGAGAGAGAGGACAAGAGCGAGAGGCAGCCGCAGCAGGCCAGCAGGCAGCTACCCCGGAGCCTCGCCTCAGACGACCCACGGCCGCTTCCCCCGCCGGTGCTCGCTCGCTCGCCGGCGGCGGCAGACTGGCGGAGCGCCGGGACCGGTAGGCCAGCCGGCCGCCCGTCCTCCGGAAGCGTCTCCGCAAGGGACGACAACGCTGCTGACAGTGTGCGTAACCGCCCCCTCTCCCCCCATCCAACCCTGATGACTGATTGTGATTGGTGATTGATTCGTTTACCAGCAGCGATTCCCCACGAATTCCCTCCGCGTCGCGCGGGGGAGGCCGGCCGCATTGTATTGGCCGCGGCTCCGCTCCCGGGACTCCTCGCTCCCCACCGAACCGAACCCCCCACCCGAGGCGTTTGGGCCGGCCGATTGGGGTGGGGTGATCTAGGGTTCAGCGCTTCGTCTGGTTCGTGCCTCTGCGGTTCGGTCCCGTTTATGGTGCGGCTTCCTGCCCCGATTTCAGGAGGGAGGGGATGGGGCCGGTTGAGCTGCTGCTCGTCGTCTGTCATGTGATTGCGATGCCCCTCCCTGTGGTGTTAGTGTGACTGTGTGAGTGAGCCGTGAGTTGCATGTGTGGGGTTTGCACGGTGAAATGGCAGCAGGACAGTAGTGCTGCTGGTACCATTAGAGTTGGTGGTAGGATGGGGATTTGGTGTGCTCGAGTAGTCCGAGCTAGCGCCGCTGCAGCTCCCTATGCCACGCTGTAGTGGTGATCCCAAAGGTGTTTGGATAGTGTAGTATTAGTACGAGCATTGACTGATTTGAGGTTTGAATACCTGGTAGGGTTTGTCGGTTCCCGCGCTGAACCACCACCTGTCGAAGGTTCATCGCAGGTGGAGATTGCGTGCCGCTGCTTTGTCAGCTATGTTGCCGTTGCCGTTGCGATAGGATTTGCAAAAGGCTTCAACGCCTTTCGGTTACTCTTGTTAACTCAGCTATGTCAGCTATGTCGTGGACATGGTGTGCAAATCTACTTAGCCACTGGATTTCCTGGTGACCATTTGGAACACAAAACACTTGTAGACATTGCATGCTGTTTTACTGTCGGGACTTGGGAGTACGCGTTACATGCATTTATTCGTCCTGCTGTCACAAAGTGTATGCAACTGATGTTAGGTACTAGCATATTTGGATGCTAAACTTTTATGACCATCCAGATTGAGGTCATGTTTCAGTTAATAGAGCTTTTGATCCAGTGCATATTAATTCCAAACATGTTGGGATAGTATTGTATGAGCTTTGGCTGAGTTGGCGATTGATTGTCTGGTAGGGTTATCAGGCCCATCTATAAAAGGTTGAAAAACGCATGGTGATTGTTTGCCATTGCTTCAGCTGGAGAGTTTTTGGTGCTTTAGACATGTGAAAATTTAGGTTTGGCCTCATGCCTATAATACTTCCTCAGACAGCCATTGTTCACACGTTAATGGCTTTGTTATCAGGTGTTTGATTAACGTGCATGCCATTAGTCTGAGTGTACACTTGCCATACGTGGCTGGTGCATGCATGGATTGCTTTTGTTGTACTGTGTAAAACCAGTTGCTTTTGGGGTAGGTTGTAAGATGCTTCAATGTCTTTTAGGAGAAGACACTACATTTAATTCTCTCAGCTTTGTTGAGGTATGGCATGTGAGCCATTGGAATTCCTGGTTACTATTTGGAACAAGCTCTTCTAGATGTTGCACGCTCTTCTAGATGTTGCACACTATTTTACTGTTCTGGGTAGTACATGTTACATGCATTTGTTCACGCCTCGTGTTACAAAGGGTATACAGGTGATGATAGGGACTAGTATATTTTGCTGCATTTTTTTTTCAACAATCCAGATTGAGCTCATGTTTCAGTTAATAGTGTTCTCGATCCGTAGTCAATCCATAGCTCTCTTTTGTAGGCATTCCTCAATAATTAACATGATACAAATGTTTTCATATCATACCATACCCCTGGTGGTAGGTGGGCCTGGATCCATACATGTGTAGTTTCTTGTTTGTCCATATCCCATTTTTGCTGTGGCCTTCTATTCTCACAAATTTCCATTTTTGAACTTGCTGCCATTGAGATAACGTTTATTTATTCCTTTCTGCATTTAATCTCTTCCCTGTTCCAGATTGGCAAATTGCTATGGAGCTATAAACTTGCAACATCTAGCTAGGTTTTTGTTTGGCAAACTTTTTTTTTGGCCGTTGATTTTGATCCTTGCATTTTGCAGGTGATCCACTGATATCATAGCTACCCTATTTTCCGGCTGCAAGCAGATGCGATAATGGACAACCTTGGGCATAGAGAAAATGGCAGGCAAAGGCCTGACCAATATAAAGCGGTTCATCATGCTCAGGTTTGTGTAATTCGTCATCTAGAATTCTTGTGCAGCATGTAATGTTTACACTTGTTACTTCAATATATGAAAGACAGACTAGACGTGGCCTAGGGCATCTATTCAACTGTTATCACCACTGGATGTTTTGGTGCTTTGAACCTGGATGTGTGTCCCAAACATTTATACGAATATCCAAAAATCTTAAATGTCTTTTCTGCACCAAAAGCATATAATTCCAGCTTTAATTGGTAGCTTAAAGTCTGATTATACTAAAACAGAGAAAGATAGAGACTAGTCTACCAGTTGTTCATCTTTACCGATCTAATGGTTAAGGTTAACAAGCCAACGAGATTTTTTTTAGAAAACTCAAAGTATATATAGAAAAAGCTCTACAGAAATATATAACTGAACTGCTTAACTTCTACATGGGGAAGGTTGTTATGATGGTGCATTTTTATTGCTTCTTTCTGTACAGCTAGTTATAGGCTCAGAGTTCTTATGAGTATGAGGTTGCATCTGGGCCAATGTATCCAATCAGTTCTGCCATTTCTGTGTTGATCATATCTGCTATATTGTTTTGCAACTTATTGTTAATGTGTCAAAACACATTTGCTGTTCCTTGTTTTGGAATGAATTATTAGAGACGCAATCATGCAACTACCTGTACCTTAATGTTGCTGGAGGGAAGTCTGAACTTACAAACACCTCTCATTCATCTTCCCCCAGTCATCTAGATTAGACTTGTCTCGTAGTAACTTCTTTCTGCCGGTCATGTATCGTACTTCAGTGCCTTTGGCTTCTCTTGTTGGGAGTGCCTTTATCATGGGCCATGTTTATTGTATCAACAAGTACTCAACCTCGATACTATGAATTTTATATAATCTAAATTTTGAAGTTTTTTGAAATTTTGAAGTTATTCTGTGACAAGCAATATTACTAGTTTTTTGCTGTTATAAAATATTTGGTTTCTTCTGCTATATAACTTCATAGCAAGCGGTAGGGCTATATTTGCAGTGTGGAAATTTGTGTTAAATTTCAGCATAGATGACTATAGGTTACCTGCTAGCTATTTTTGTTTAATGCAAGCATTATTTCCTAAAGACAATGGACTTATAATTTATGTTCTGTGTTTCAGTGGATGATGCCTCAAAGGCAGTTAAAAGACCATCATAGTATGAATCTCCTGGCACTGATGAATGAGAAGGACAGTGCAATCCGAGAAAGAGACCATGCTCTCGCTGAGAAGAAAGCTGCTATAGCTGAGCGAGATATGGCATTTGCTCAGCGGGACGCTGCAATGGCTGAGAGGAATGCTGCAATTGTGGAGAGGGACAATGCCCTTGCTGCACTTGAACTCACCCGTACAAATGGGTTTAATATGAATAATGTGAATGGATTTCACCAAGGACCTCTCAATGGAACAAAGAACATCCACCACCATGACCAGCTATCTCATGTCCAAACATCCCCACTGCAGCTGGCCGATGCTCCATACGACCATGTCAGGGAGATGCACATATCAGAAGCATACCCTATCGCAGCAGCTCCCGGAAACATCGGGAAGACTAAGAAGCCAAGGAAGAGTAATTCTCAAGCTTCTCCATTGAAGAGGCCATCTGGTGTACTCCGCAAAACCAAGAAAGCAACCGGTGATTGGAAGAATGGGGGGATGACTAATGTAGCAGGAGATTCGGCCCGTGCTGCTGTGATGAAGAATGAGTGGAAAGACCAAGACCTTGGCCTGAACCAGGTCACGTTCGACGAGTCAACCATGCCTGCACCCGCCTGCTCATGCACAGGGGAGCTCCATCAGTGCTACAAATGGGGCAATGGTGGGTGGCAGTCATCTTGCTGCACCACGAACATGTCCATGTACCCACTCCCAGTGATGCCCAACAGGCGCCACGCTCGCATGGGGGGAAGGAAGATGAGCGGTGGTGCATTCACAAAGCTGCTCAGCCGGCTGGCAGCAGAAGGCCATGATCTCTCGATTCCGGTGGACCTCAAGGACCACTGGGCCAAGCATGGCACAAACAGGTACATCACCATCCGGTAGCCCCCGGCGGCCACCGCCGCTGTATCTGCCATTCAAGCTGGAAGGGGGAGATATCACAAGCTTCTCCTGCATCCCCTAAAGCCTCACCTTTGCCATGTTCTGTAATGTCATTGGTTTGTAGTGGATGGAGGTAGAGTTTTGCGTTGATGAAATCACAGCGCTGTAGGTTCTCCTCTGGTTTTGCTGGGCTGTTAAACTGTGCTCGCAAAGCTGGAATGCTGTAGTTCGTGAGAATTGAAGTGTAATTGTAGCTGTACAGTTTAACATCTGGATTCGAGTGGTGGTAGTGGAAGGTCTACTATATATAATTAGCTTCAGGATCATGGTCGTCGTTAGTCTGATGCTGTCGTTCCGGACTGGCACTTTTTTTGGTGGCTCTGCTGACTTATTTGCAGAACTGTGTAGTCTTTAGGATGCAACCTATGCAAGTATCCAGAACTAGAACTCCAGCTCCAGCGAGAACAATGACCAGCGCAAATCTGGAGTGTTCGACCCAGAAGTCAGTATAGTCTAGGCCATTGCAAATCTGAAGTGCTGAACGCCGGTACTCTTGCAATCACATACCAACATTCAGGTAGGTCAGATATTGACATTCAGGCAGGCCAGATCACTACTAAGAACTCGGAAGCAAAACAAAGATACTACTCTCTCCGTCCCCAAAGAAATGCTAGCCAAAAAGTTTAAATTCGGCACCGAATCTATAAAAGAGCAATAACCTAATAAATTGCATCAGATTAATTATAAAACATAAACATATTTAGATACATAAAAGTTAATACTTTTTTTTTGTGAAATGTCAATACTATTTTCTATATACTTGATTTAAACTTAACAAAATTTGACTTGTTTGAAACATAGAATTGCTAGAATTAGCTCCATTCAGGCCTTCTTTGACAGGGCTTCAACTTAGCTTCTTCATTGCAGAAGGGAGAAACCGTTGTTTGTAGTGAAGCCACCTAAAACGTTGGTTCTCTGGCATCTTAGGCGGAGCCGTTTTAGGGGGTGGGAATCCATGGCAAACAGGCCCGACTAATAAGGTTTTAAAGGTTCAGAAATCAGAAGCAAAAAATCAGGCAAAACAAAGCTAGCCAATACCCAAAAGGTTACATGTCACAGCATCATCATCAGTAAGTAAATTAGAGAGCTACATATTGATGTTTCAAAAATCAACGCTTCCTCGCAAGATTACTCTCCTCATATAGTCATATCATCCGAATTTCACTGATCCAATTACATGCCGTTGCATTTGCAGTGGAAATCAATGTTCATCCATGACACACAATGCAACCAGAATACCAGATTCATCAGGCAGTAGTAGGAGTTGAGTTGAGACTTCAGACTGCGAGCGGGTTGGCGTGGATGGTGACGCGGTTGAGCCTGATCTCGGCGAGCGGCCTGTCCCCTGGCCCCGTCTGCGCCTTCTCCATGAGGTCCAGCACCTCGAAGCCGTGGATGACCTTGGCGAAGACGGTGTAGTGGCCGTTGAGGTGCGGCTGCTTGGCGTAGGTGATGAAGAACTGGCTGCCGTTGGTGTTCGGCCCGCTGTTGGCCATCGACATGATCCCCCTCGCGTTGTGCTGAGCAATTTCAGTAATCGAGGGCGAGGGTTCAGCTCGCTCGTCGTCAGAGGATGAATCAAATCAATCGAGAAACAAACCAAGGAAGCAATCGAGAAGGCAGCCAAGCAAGCCAAACCACTACTGACCTTGAGGGACTCCCTGAACTCGTCGGCGAACTTGGCGCCCCAGATGGAGGCGCCGCCCTTGCCGGTGCCGGTGGGGTCGCCGCCCTGGATCATGAAGCCCTTGATGTTGCGGTGGAAGACGGTGCCGTCGTAGTAGCCGCTGGCGCAGAGCGCCAGGAAGTTCTCCGCCGTGCGGGGCACCTGGTCGCAGAATACCTCGCACTTGATGTCCCCCAGGTTCGTGTGCAGCGTCACCGACTGCAACAGCCACAACCGTCCGTCGATTCAGGGAGTCAGCGCGGGGCACGATAGCATACGGATCGAGCGGGGGGACGGGAGAGAAGGCTCACCATGGCGACGGGCGGCGCGTGGGAAGAGGCGCGGAGAAGGCCGGTGAGGGACGGCGGCGCGGCGGGTTTAGGAGGCGGCCCGGCGAGGGGATTGGAGGTCTGTGCTGTGCTCGGGGCCTCGGGCCGGGGAAGGCGACGACGAATCTGGTGGAGTCTGGAAGAAGGCGACGTGGGCCGTGTTGGGCTCGTGAGTTGTTGGGCCACACTATGTGGGCCGGCCAGAATTCCTTTGCTTCCCAGCCCAGCCGCCTCGAGGCTCGAGGTCAAACTGTCAAACACTGGTGGTTCAGGTCGGCTCCCTCGGGGGCCGTCGGCGCGGAGTCTCTACTCTTCCATGTCGCAGATGCTCCCGGGCCAGCGTTGCGCAGCGGGGTGGCGAGCAAGCAGGAGGTGCTTGCTATTCGTGGCCTGTGGCTACACTGGAGAGCGGAGACCGACACCGTCGTCACCCAGTCATGGTGTTGTTGCTCTGTAAATGAGGCACCATAGCTCATGGTCGCAACTTGTTCGACAGAATGCCTCGCCGCCTGTTTGGCAAGTGGCATCACAAAAGCAAGAGGCAGCCATGGGCCTCGAACCAAAGGTATATCAAGTGTTTTATATTTTGCATCAATAGCCTAACATTTTTTGTTTTTGTTTTTTTGTGGCAGTCGACATTGCCATGCCAGGCACGTGCTTCTTCCTTGCAGTCGTCAAGGACACTCATGGTGGCCACGGCTCTTTCAATTGGCTTGCCACCGTTACATCAGCCATGCTTGGTGCTCCCGGTGGCTGATGGCTGCTCACTGTGTGGCAAAAAGGCAGTCAAGAACCGGGTGGGCACTGGGCAGGGTACAGCAGAGCCAACATTCCTTTGGCCTCCCACCGAAGCAAAGAATCTGTGCTTTCCTTCAGCATGCACCTTCCAAATTGAGTGCCCATCAAATCTGCTGAATGACCCCTTGCACTGTACTTTGTTGTAAGCAGACTTGTCCCCGATTCTCTAGCGTGGAGAAGCCATAGACAGGGCACGAGTCATGGGGATCAAGAACACCACCACAAGTTTTGCCGAGAGCTGGGGCAGCACTCAAGGCAAGCTGGTGCGTGTGGAGGTCCTTGTCCTCTTCAGTGCCTTCATCTGGATCCTCGTCGAGTTTTTTGGCTCACGCCGGCGGCGGCATAGCCATGGCTTCTTCCGCTTCTTCGTGTGGGCGGTCACGCTCCTCACCGTGCTGGGCCCCTACACTATCGGATTGTTGCAGGATGGTCTCTTCCATGACCAGACGTTCGTCCTGTGGGGCACCATCCTCCTCCTCATCCAAGTGAGTGCCGATTCCCTTTCAGTCTACAGCATCCATGATATTGAGCAGAGGAAGAGGGTGCTTGTGCAACACATGTTACAGATCATTCTCGTGCTATGGCTGATTGTGAGCTGCAAAGGTCACGATGGAAGCTACACTGCAACCATCTGGATAATCTGGATTCAGAGCATCATTTTGACACACAGAAAGTATGTGACTTTAAGCAACGCGAGCAAAAATGGAAGTTTGCTAAGGCAGACTAAAGTGGTTGCTGATTACATGATGATTGAGCATGAGCAGGTAGCTCAGGACTTTCTGAATCCTAAAACCTTGGATGGGTACAGGTACATATTCACCGGCGAAGAAGAAGTAGCTTCCCAGCTTCCCATGGCTCCTGAATATAGAGTTGAGTTTAAAGAGGTGAGAAGGACAACGATCAACATTTTTTTGAAAAGAAGGAAGGTGACCATGGAATGCACCACCATTGATTCTGTGTGGCGATGGATCGAGACTCAGAGCGGTTACCCAAAGAAAGGTATGGAAACAGTGAAGGATGTTACACTCTCCTTCACATTGCTTAAATTGTTGAAGCGGAGATTGTGTGGATACTGGGCTGGTGAAGCAGGCCGTGACAAGACATTACGTTTTGTGCTTGATGGGCTCCTCTCTGAAGAAGGTAACTATATTCGTGCTTTTCGAGTTATAGAGATGGAGTTGGCATTCCTTTATGATTTCCTCTATACAAGGTTTGATACGAAGTCATTTCAGTATAAGGGCTGGACATTATACTTCTTTGCAGTAACTGTTACTGTTTTGAATAATATCTCTGGAACATTTAGCAGGCACTACCATCGTAGTAATTTGGAACAGAGAGTTCATAACACTGATCTTACTCACTGGGTAACTATTGTCCTGCTTACCATTGTGTTGCCGTTGTCTGTTATACCTTTTGGCATGGACATGAGGTGGCAGATAGTGTTGAACCTCCAAGATGTAACTAATCTCCTTTTTAGATGGAAATGAACCATGGGGATTTCGAAGGATGGTACTGTTTCTGTAAAACGTGAGGCAAAAAAATCCTGGCAGAGAGCGCTTGGACAGTACTCCCTGTTACTCAATTTTGATTATCACCCATGGAATGTATTACACTTTTTGTCACTGGGTTTAATCGACGCAACAAGAGAAGGACAAAAGGCTGATAAAAAGATCAGGTTGACAGATGAAGTTATCGTGCGTGTCCTTTCTGGGTTCAAAGAGAGCAACGGGCAGTTACAAGATGGTCAGTCGGCTCTAGCCAGAAATCAGCTGGGAAGCCAATTCTCATGGGCTTGCGTTCTGTCCACACATATCCACAAGATTCTCGTATGGCACATCGGGACAACCATTGCTATGGATAGTCCCCAGGATCCCCTGACTGGCAGCGACGACTACCATGTCGCCAAGACCCTGTCGGACTACTGTGCCTATCTGGTAGCATTTGTTCCGGATATGCTGCCCGGCCATGGCTATGACACCCAACGCATCTTCGATGCCGTGGTCATGGAAGCTCGGGAAGGCAGCAGGTGCGAGAAGTTGACAATGATGGTCCTACCAAACAACAACAGCTGCAACATCCTGGAGCTGGGGGGCAGGCTTGGTAGAGAGCTCAGAGGTGTGATTCCAGAGGCGCGGAGATGGAAGGTGCTGGCTGACTTCTGGGCCAACTTCATACTCTTCCTCGCGCCGTCAAGCAATGTTGACATCCACACCGAGAAGCTTGCCGCCGGTGGGGAGTTCATGACCCACCTCTGGGCACTACTGACACATGCCGGCATCCTGGAGCGCCCCTCTAACGCTGACGGTGTGGGAGCTAATCATGGTACCCCTGCACATGATTCTCCTGTTTGAGTAATCAGAGCATTCTGGTCTGAAGGATGTTGCTTCGGCCTGTGCTGGAGTAACTCTTGTATTATGAATGTTTGTTCGTCAGATTTGAAGTTCATTTAGGTACAGGCTGAATCTTGTTTTCACATGTCCTAGTGTAACACTGGAGTGTGCCCCTTTTCCTTCAGCTTCCCTTTCTTTCTTTACTTTCGTTCTTTTGTTGCGGGAAGCAGTGTGCTATTTGTGTAAGAATAAAGCAATTGTTGCTGTCTGATGTACTTTTATTTATGTGATTCCTCAGCCGAAGATGCATTCCCCAATTTGTTGTCATGAATTGTTGTAACTGTTAATTGGCTGGACAAGAGTTTGTGGTGGTTTACAGCAGTTGAGTTGCACAAGTACCTTGTTTTACTACACTGTTGCACTATAAGCAGAGTTTTTGGTGGGCATCTGGAGGCCTCAGGATGGAGTCCTCATCACCAAGAGTTGAATGTTTATAAGCACATCTGATAGCAGTAGTTTAAGAATCAGGTATTTTGCCTAGGCAACTATCTGTATGTTCTGATCAGTGTTGCTCTTTTGAATCAAGCTGCTGGCGAAGGATTTGGGGACTATGACAATTTAGATCGTGGCGGTAATACTAATGCACCCGGGGCTCCCTTGAACTCAAAAATGTTTGTCGATAGATAGTCAATAGACATCAGATTTCAAGGTCAGATATCTGTCAGAAAACATATGCTAATGATGACATTATGAGACTCCAACAAAGAGGGATGAGTCTTCTCTGCAATACCGTGGAGGATCTGCTTGAAATCTTCGTTGTTAGAGGGGAGCTAGCTACCAGATGGAAGCTAAAGCTTCTACCTAGTTATTATGCTTCACAGTAGGCCCTATACGTACGCTATAATTTTTCATTTTGTTTTGTTAATGTCTCATTTCTTCATCTCAGTAAGACATTTCTTTTATTTCCTCCCCATTACTAAGCACAAAATCATTTCCACAAAATGACATTAGGATGCCAGGGGCATTTTTGCCAACCTACAAGCAGACTACAGGGAAATGATGCAAAATATGATGACTGCATTTTCATTCCACAACTCACAGAATTCTTCTCATTTCTCCGACCCATCGTTGACAGACTTTTTTTTCGATGAAAGATGAATTATATTATATGATAGCTAGGTACATCAAAGTATTACAAGCACTCTTGAATACAAGAAAGTACTCACGCTGTGAAAAGCACAACTTAAGATCTAACCTGTTAGATGCTTTGCAGTATGGATGACCGCACAAGCAAACACTCGGCAACGAAAGCCGGCCTGAGAACAGATGCCCAACGAACGACGGCCAACATTCATGTAGGCGGAATTGAGGATCTTCTTCTTCTTTCTGGTGTCTTTCTTCTTCTTCTTTCTGCCACCGAAGAATGAGGAAGACTGATTTGAAAATTGTTCTCCCTAGTCATTTATTGTGACCAGATCTAACCATAGCAAAAAGAAAAAGAGACTGGAGAAAATTATTTCGTGGCGGCGACATCATCTCCGCCTTGATGCCGTCGTCCGAATATAAAAGTCTCTATGCCGTCATGTCGATGAAGATGCATCATTGTTGACAGACTTGTTCTGTTCAAATGAACCTGCTGGAGTCTGAAGAAGGCTGGTGTTGGGCTTGCGCCTTGAGCCTAGTTTGCTGGGCTTCCCAACCGCCTCGCAGGCCATTGCGTCACAAACTCACATCACGCTGATGCCACTCATCCTGTCGGTGGGCTGAGTGTTCGGAACGAAGCGCGCCCAGAGGACCTTCCGTTTCGTTTCGGCCTTGGGGAGTTGGGCATGGGGCTGGCGGCCGGCCAGCCACCGCTCCCCACTCCGACCGCCCCAGAATTTTCATGCCCCGCGGTCCGCCAGCCGCAGCCGCGTCCCCGCGTGCTGCCTCCTCTATGCGTACGTCCGCACAACGCCGTGCCGCCGACCGAACCAGCTAGCGTTGCCCACTAAGCGCGGCGGCGGGCGAGCAGGTGCGACGTGCGTGCGTTCCGTCGCTGGTTCCTCCGCAGTCCGCACTGGCAACCTATACTATACTGGAGACTTGGAGAGTGGAGACCGACGCCATCGCCACAATCACAAACTCCCCCTCGTCCCTCTCTAAACGAGGCACCATAGGTTCTGCTCGCAATGTGTTCGACAAAATGCTGCTCACTGTCTGTTCGGCAAGGCTTTTCTCCTCCGTGAAGTCTAGGGCTTGAGAGCTTCTTTTTGTTTGTTGAGAAAATTCTAGGGCATGAGAGCTGGCACGTGTGAGGCCCAACAAAATGTGACCGTGTTCGAAAAGAGGCAAGGGGGCCAAGTGGCTTTGTTTACTTTGAACAATGTGGTCCTAGTTGCAAACCTCGCCAAGTGGTGTATAGGCATCATATATGATTCTGTTTGAAAACATTGTACATACTGTGATTGCAGGCCATTATTCTGCAAATTTTTGAAAATGAAAATGTTTTCTATTTGATCTCAGAAAATAAAATTTTGTACATTTTTAATGTTGGGAAAATATCACTAGTGCCATAATTTGGAAATGGATGTTTTCTGTGTTCGGTTGTAGAAACAAAGAAAAAAAATGGTATAAAAAGATTGGGCCCATGTTAAAATAAGCATCCCTTCCGTTTGAAATTAGTAAGTGTATTTCATTTTGTGAAAAACACTTACTTGTGATAATAAATTATAGGGATTTTGTTGTTTATACCCCTACTCCATAGTCCAATGGTGATTTTGCCCCTAGCACAATGAAATAGGCATACCCAATGTTTATTAATATCTTTTGCCAGCTTAGGTGTACTAATCAATAAGCATCTTGCCTGCCAGGCTGGTTTTCGCCTATCTTTTGTGAGCTGACCCAATGTTTATTTTTATTTTTTGGTCACTTCCCACCGCCTACTACACCGCCATCCTGGGCGGTGAGGTGCCCATGACCTGGAACTACGACATCGACTCCCTCTACGTTGGTGCTGCCCGGGCCGATCCCGCCCCCCTCGTTGCGCCCTTCACCGAGCGGGAGGCGCACAATGCCGTGCGCGCCATGGCAGCGGACAGTGCCCCTGGCCCGGATGGTGTCGGCCCCGGCTTCTACGCCGCCGCCTGGCCGACGGTGAAAGGGGACATCCTTGCCTTCCTGGAAGCGTTCCGCCATGGCGAGGCGCAGCTAGAGCGGATCAACAGGGCCTACATTGTCTTGATCCCCAAGACGGAGGCTGCTGCGACGCCGGCCGCTTTCCGGCCCGTCTCCCTGCAGAATTGCCCTGTTAAAATACTAACAAAAATTCTGACAACCAGGTTGCAGGCGCAGATCGGGCGCTTGGTCGATCCAGACCAAACTGGCTTCATCCAGGGCCGGTCCATATCGGAGAACTTCGTGCTCGCCACCGAGTTGGTGCAATGTTGCCATAAACGCAGGGCCCCGACCCTTGTCATCAAGCTGGACTTTGCTAAAGCGTTCGACTCGGTCAACTGGAATAGTCTCCTCAAGGTGCTGGAAGCTCGGGGGTTCCCTCTCCAATGGCTGGCATGGATGCGCACTCTCCTGGATACCTCCAAGTCCGCGGTGCTCGTGAATGGAGCCCCCGGCCCCTGGATCCCCTGCAAGCGCGGCCTGCGGCAAGGGGATGCGCTGTCCCCCTACCTCTTCATCATCGTGGCAGACATCCTCCAGCGCCTGGTGAAGAGGGAAGCGGAGATCAAGCACCCGTTGGTGGAGGCCCCCGCGCCGGTGCTGAAGTATGCCGATGATACGATCATCCTACTGCGCGCCGACATGGATGGTGTGCGCCGCCTACGGTCCGTCCTGGACGGCTTCGCGGCGAGCACAGGCCTGGTGATCAACTTCGGGAAGAGTACGACAACGCCGATGCATGTGAGCCAGGAGGTCGTCGACGGAGCCCTGGAGACGCTGCAGTGCAGGCTGGGGTCTTTTCCCCAGACTTACCTCGGTCTGCCCCTCTCCAATGTCAAGCTCTCGCTCTCCGCGTTCGACCCCTTGATCGCAAGGGTCGACCGGTACCTGGCCGGCTGGGTAGCCCTCCTCCTCAGCACAGCAGGGCGCGTGGAGCTGGTGAACGCCGTCCTGAGCGGCCTGCCGACCTACGCCATGGGGGCCATGGTGCTGCCGCCTGGTGTGGTGAAGGCCATCGACGCAAGACGGCGGGCCTTTCTCTGGACTGGAACGGGCATTGCGTCTGGAGCACAATGCCTTGTGGCATGGGAGGAAGTGTGCAGGGACAAAGAAGATGGTGGCCTGGGGATCGCTCGTCTCGACACCAGGAATGCTTGTCTTCTTCTCAAGCTCATCCATAGGCTGCATCACCCAGATGGGTCGGCTTGGGCGACATGGGTGCGTGAATCCACCGACCTGTCGACCCTCGTCGGCCCCCTCGCCGGCTCCCACTGGAGTGCGCTCCGTTCCCTTCTTCCAGCCTACCAACACATCTCCCGCTCGGAGGTCGGGGACGGCAGGCACACGGCGTTCTGGGATGACTGTTGGCTGGGGGATGCCCCGTTGAAGCTTCGTCTGCCGGCGCTGCACAGCCACTTTGACTCCAAACTTGCCTCAGTTCACGACATTCTGGGGGCTGATCTGCGGCAACTCTTCCGTCGACGCCTGACTCCGCAAGCCGGAGCTGAGCTAGAAGAGCTCACGGTGCTGATCCAGGAGGTAACGCTCAACACAGAGCAGGACAGTCGCTCCTGCTACTTCGAGGATGGCAAGCACAAGCTGTTGTCAGGGCTCATCTACAAAGCTTCTGTGCAAGGGGACCGGGACTGCGCCTCCTACCGGTTCGTGTGGAAAAACTTCGCGCCCCCGAGAGTGAAATTCTTCGGCTGGCTCCTCACCAAGGGAAGGATCCACTGCCGACGTAACTTGGCGCGCAAAAACGTGGTGGAGGATGACACCTGTGAGATCTGCAGATCGGCGGTGGAGACGGTAGATCACATCTTCAGCGAATGCCCCTTCGCCATCAGTTTCTGGACGAGGATCGGATGGAACCCAGCTAATATTGCCAAGGCAAGCGAGATATGGAACTCCTCCCCACCCCCGAGCGTCGCCAAAAAGGTCCTTCACCCTCTACTCCTTCTCTTGTGCTGGGAAATCTGGAAACACAGGAACGATGTCATCTTCAACTCTCGCCCGCCAAGTGTGTCTCGCCTAGTTGCGGCCTGCAGGGAATCAGCTAGAGGATCGGTCTGCAGGATACCAAAGAAGAGCCCGGACCTTGCTCAGCTATGGAGTTTAGCCACTCATCTGTAATCTAATCCTCTCCTCTTGCTGTGTGTAAACTTTCTGTAAACCGTGCAAGGTCATCACCTTCCACCGACCGGGGGGCCACCCCAGGCATTTGTGGAATAAAATGCAGGTGGGGATCATGTTGATCCCCCCCGAAGTTGCCTAAAAAAAAAATTTTGGTCACTTGACCCGATGTTTATTAGGAGCTCGTTTTCGTTGCTACACAAATGGCAAATGAAACCAAGTCACCATCATGGCTACCCAGTACCCACTGACACACTGGCCCCGTGACCGTAGAGTTAAATGTCAACGCAGATGGGTGTTGGACTTAATTAACGCTAGAAACGTTGCCGCGCCCCACTGTATGTGACCAGTGTAATTAGAAAAAAGATTATTTCTGGTATTGAATAGGTTTAGAGCCTCTCTGAAAATTCACCTATTTTCTTAAATATAGATCCACACTAAACTGTACAAGCAAAGACACTCCAAAGGAGGGTTTAAGGCCCCCCGGAGCAGGGACACTCCCCAAAGGCAAAATAGCGCCTAAACATAAGTGAAAGCTCCCTTCCTTTGCTCTGTGTCTTCCTTTATTCTTGTGACCATTTGCGACACTGTTTCTGCAGTGTTGTTGAAGAATCTCCTATTTCTCTCTTTCCAAATATTCTAAAAAATTTTGTTCATGATTTTGTCTGTGTCACTTTATGATGAGATTAAAGTTATGAAGTAACTTGATACTGTGATCCATAATTTATGGGCTATAAAAGCGTTTGGACTTGGTTTAATAACTAATATATATTATGTGTTTCTCAACAATCAAATTAGTGTTTAATGAAAATGGTTCCATACACTACTAATCCACCTCTTGCTTCCTGCGGCTTGTCAAAATTGTGTGGCCCTATTCAGCAATCTGCTCAATCAATAAGAGGCAGCAGCTGCGTGTCGTTATATTATTTTACAGAAGCTAGCTAATCTTCTATGGGAGCATCGCAGTTAGCCATGCATGTACTGGTAAGTACAATACGTGTATGTATGAATAGACGCCCTGCATACAAAAGCGATAAAATGACCGGCATATGTTCTTCCAGAAGCTTCTCGAGGGAAGCGGAGGTTTGTGCGCTGCTTCATTAGTTGTGAATGATGTCCAGCCGTCGAGGGAATAGAAGAAGCAGGGGCATGACGGCGAGACAGAGGTGGGGCGGCGGCCAGCGATTCTTGGCCGTCGCCCGAGCTTTATGTCTTGTGGCCAACGACGATGTGCTTCTCAACTCGAAAATGGATCTCTTATTGTTAGCTCGATCGGTTGCTGTAGGTTTGGCACTGGACGTTAGTTCGCGAGGAAGGGAGATTAACTGGACGACGAGCGACCGGGACGTGGTGAGCGATACCAGGATGTTTCTGGATATCTTGCTTGATTATATGATATATAGGTGGACGGTCCGATGTAAATCGACGGTCAGGAATTCAGTGTGACGTGGCCCAATCCTGGCTTGAGAATTGTCCGCTGGATTCGTCATGTAGAGATGAGCTCACTCCTCTAGCATCATTAACAAAACATGATGGACTGACGAACTGCGGTCTTCTAGATACCTGCTTAATCCCCACCTCTAGCGAGGACTAGTTTGGAGAACCAACACACACCGGAGAAACCATGGGGATCAAGAACACCACCACAGGTTTTGCCCAAAGCTGGGGCAGCACTCAAGGCAAGCTGGTGCGCGTGGAGGTCCTCGTCCTCTTCAGCGCCTTCATCTGGATCCTTGTCGAGTTGTTTGGCTCACGCCGGCGGCGGCATAGCCATGGTTTCTTCCGGTTCTTCATGTGGGCTGTGTACACGCTCTTCTCCGTGCTGGGCCCCTACACCATCGGGCTGCTGCAGGATGATCCCTTCCGTGATCAGACGTTCGTCATGTGGGGCACCATCCTCCTCCTCAGCCAAGTGAGTGCCGATTCCCTCTCGGTCTACAGCATCCATGACATTGAGCAGAGGAAGAGGGTGCTTGTACAGCAGGTGTTACAGATCATTCTCGTGCTATGGCTGATTGTGAACTGCAAAGGTCGAAACAGAAGCTACGCTGCAACCATATGGATACTCTGGATTCAGAGTGTCATTTTGACATACCGAAAGTTTGAGACTTTAAGCAACGCGAGCAAAAAAGGAGGTTTGCTAAAGCAGTCTAAAGTTGTTGCTGACTATATGAGGATTGAGCATGAGCAAATAGCTCAGGACGACGTCACTCCGGATCCTAAAACCATGCAGGGTTATAGGTACATATTCCACGGCGAAGAAGAAGTAGCTTCCCTACTTCCCACCGCACCTGAATATGGAGTTGTATTAAAAGAGGTGACCGAAAAATGCACCACCATTGATTCCATGTGGCAATGGATTGAGGGCCAGAGTGATTATACCATGGAAGCTGTGGAAACATTGAAGGATGTCGCACTTTCCTTCACATTGTTTAAATTGTTGAAGCGAAGATTGTGTGGATACTGGATTCGTGAAGCTGGCCTCACCAAGACATTACATTTCGTGCTTCATGGGCTCATCTCTGAAGAAGGAAACTATGATCGTGCTTTTGGAGTTATAGAGACGGAGTTGGCATTCCTATATGATTTCCTCTATACAAGGTTCGATTCGAAGACTCTTGGTTATAAGGTCTGGACATTCTGTTTTTTCCTAATAAATGTGACTGTTTGGAATTGTATCTCTGGAGCATTTAGCAGGCACTATCATCGTAGTAATTTGGAACAGAGAATTCATAAAACCGATGTTACTCACTGGGTAACCATTGTGTTGCTTACCATTGTGCTGCTGTTGTCCTGCATACCTACCGGCTACCACGATAGGTGGGACATTGTGGACGATCTCCAGGAAAAATCTAGGATTATGGAATTGAATTTAGCTATTTCTAATGTAAAAGATGAAAGGTCCTGGCAGAGAGCGCTTGGACAGTACTCGCTGTTGCTCAAATTTGACTACCACCCGTGGAATTTGCTACCACTGCTGTCATTGGGTTTGGTCGACGCAACAAGAGAAGGACAAAAAACTGGGAAAAAGATCAGGTTGAGAAAATCAGTCATCGTACGCGTGCTTTCTGGGATCAAAGAGAGCAATGGACAGTTACAAGATGGGCAGTCGGCTCTAGCCAGAAATCAGCTGGGAAGCCACTTCTCATGGGCCTGCACGCTACCTACACACATCCATAAGATTCTCGTATGGCACATTGGCACAACCATCGCCATGGATGGTCACCAGGTTCCCCTAACTGGTGACGACGATGTCCGTATTGCCAAGACCCTATCGGACTACTGTGCCTACCTGGTAGCTTTTGTTCCAGACATGCTGCCCGGCCATGGCTATGACAACCAGCGCATCTTCGACGCCGTGGTCATGGAAGCTCGGGAATGCCTCACTGGGTGTGATACTTTGAGCAGCAGATGCGAGAAGCTGACAATGATGGTCCTACCAAACAACAGCAGCTGCAACATCCTGGAGCTGGGGGCCAGGCTTGGTAGAGAGCTCAGAGGCGTGGTTCCAGAGGAGCGGCGATGGAAGGTGCTGGCTGATTTCTGGGCCGACTTCATACTCTTCCTCGCGCCGTCAAGCAATGTTGACATCCACACCGAGATGCTCGCCGCCGGCGGGGAGTTCATGACCCACCTCTGGGCATTGCTCACACATGCCGGCATTCTGGAGCGCCCCACTAACGCTGATGATGTGGGAGGTAACCCTGGTAACCTTGGACGTGATTCTCCTGTCTGAGTAATCAGAGCATTCTGGTCTGAAGGATATTGCTCCGGCTTCTGCTGGAGCAACAGCCCACCTGACAGTGCAAATTCAAACTCACCCCTGCCCACACGCGCCCACGGAAAGGAAAACGCCCCTGGCCGTCGATGCTATAATCACGGAGATGAAAAAGGAACGAGCAGTAACACCGCCGCCGTCTTCTCCGTGGTCGCTCCCATCCTCCGAAGTAAAGGGACCTCCACGGCGGCGTGGCCCTGCAGGAGGACGTCAGGACGTGCGCCCGGATCACCATCGGCCAGGTGCAGCTCTTTGTGTGCCTCCGGAATCAGCCCTCCACGGTGGGCCCCCCTTCGTCGCGATCTGGACGCGAGCACAGGGCAAGGCGAGGTGATCCCGCCGGCGACCATCTCCTCCCGGAACAGGACGCGAGTGCCATTAGCATCCTTCCAACGGCAACGCTACTCCGCACCGTTTCCGTCAAAGTGTTGCCCTGCGTGGCTCCTCTTCCCCACCAAAGCCGCTCTTCGATCCAATCCCCTGGGAGGGAGCACAGCGACAAGGGGCGGAGGAAGAGAGGAGGTGGTGCTGTTGTGGTTGTGGAAGTGCAGAGATCGTTGATCGATTGCTGTTGTTCGTTGACGATGATGTCGATGGACTGTCCACACCATGCACGCTCCTCTTCGGGGCCACGATCTTGGGCAGCACAAGCGACGAGCCTCGTGACGAGTGGCAAGACGACCAGCTCCGTGGCCGCGTGGGGCATTTCATATCATCAGGTGTCTCATATAGTTAATAACTTAGAATGTAATTATCTTCCAGTTCGTGCTCTGGACCCTGAAGTGATTTTAGTTAATTTCATCATCAACTACAGATGTTTGTGCTTACTACATTTGTTCTTTACGTTTACTCAGGCAAGATAATAGTGGCCAAGTTAATTTCATCTACAAATGTTTGTCCTTACGATATTTGCTCCTTGTGTTTACTTTCAGGCAAGATAATAGTGGCCATAGTGCAGAGCGGATTGCTTCTCCTCAAATGCAATAGCAGAACAGAACGTGGAGAGAGGTTCAGAAGACAAGAGACATGACATTTTTACATTTCCATGACTTATACAGCCACCACAGACTGATCGATTCTATAGAAAGAAAGGCAATGGGCTAAAAAAATATAGAGGGAATGGGACTGAGACAAGTATGATGAGCAGGTTGTTATTCAATGTTCAGGTACTGACTACCATCTATTGTCGGTTCATCACATTGAAAGATGTTTATTTATTTGTGCTATAGATTGGGAGATGTCATTATCTAAGAAAGACAGTAGTAGCCAACCTATACTATCTTTGATTCGCAAATCATAATTGCTGATTTGTCAAGCTTTCATCAGTGCAAATACGCAACTAATTTTATGAAAGAAGAATACAGTGAGGAAACGAAATCTTTGAACAAACAGTACTTCCGTGCTTCTTGGTTCATTCAGTCCATATCCTAGCTTCTATACTTCCCAGAATATTGAAAGCACGCACTTGGTTTTCTTATTTGGTTAGACATCAGGAGTAATTATCTTAAAGCACACTTTTGGGTTTAAGTTCCGTACTTGCTTTAATTCTTACAAGAATATTTTCTTTTGACAGTATGACAGTATAATTAGAAGAGTGAGATCAGTAAAGATAAGTAAGTTAACATTTAGGGGTGTGAAGTTATGTGGCCTTTGCAAGATAAACTATAGGCTATGGTACAATGGCTGTCAGTCTATAGATTTTTTTAGCATTGGCTGTCAGTCTCATAGTTCTGCAGTTAACTGTGCAACGTCTTTGTCAAAGGGGACATTGTAACTGATCGGAAGTTCAGTGTCTCTACAAGTTTGTTGTACATATCCTATTGAATCATATTACTCTGTATGTTAATCCTACTGATTATCATTCTTTTCTTTTTCTTCTTTGGGATGCAGAATTAACCACAAAAATTGAGGGTCTCAGTGTGTGACTTCAAATACATTCTATACTGTGTGGTTACATCATATATTGATTTATGTGATACACTGATAGTGAAGTAACTTGATAGTTCAATAGTTAGTCGGCTTAGTTCTGCTCTTATGAAGAAATCTTCATAAATTGTCATATAACTCATGGACGTTTTATTTTTTAGAGACACAGAAACCAAATAAATTGAGTACTATGAAGTGCACTGTGGAGACATTACTTTAGGATCCAGAAGAAATTTAGGATTGCTCTTTCTTAATCTTACACAGTTGGAGACATTACTTTGAAGAAAAAGATTGGAGAGTGGTGTGGTGCACGTGCCAAATAAGTTGAATATATGGGAATTCTTGGTGTATTTTCAAGATGAATGTTTGTTCTTTAAGGTCTTAGGCAAATTGTAAATTAGATTTGAAATAATTTTATAATGCCTTGATGATTTGGGTACAGAGTGAATGTTGTTTTCACCATGTCCTAGTGTAACATATCAGTGTGCCTTTTTCTTCTGCTGCTTCTTTTGTTTTATTTCTTTCTTTTGTTGCGGACAGCAGTGTGCTATTTGTGTAATAATAAATCAATTGTTGTTGTCTGAGGTATTTATGTGGTTCCTCAGCCGAAGATGCATTCTCCTGTTCGTTGTCATGAATTGTTATTACTGTTAATGAGTTTGTAATGGAATACAGCAGTTGCACAAACCTTATTTTACTAGAGCTGTTGCGCTAATACTTGATTACCTTAGTTATGCTTCACAGTAGGCCCTGTACGTACTTTTTTTCATTTTGTTTTGTTAATGTGTCATTTCTTCCCCTCTTAGAAAGAGATTTCTTTTACTTCTTCCCCAGTTACCAAACACAAAATCATTATGACAAAATGACGTTAGGATGGCAGGGGCATTTTTTGTAAACCTGCAAGCAAACTACAGGGAAAAGGTACAAAGCATGATGACTGCATTTTCAGTCCACAAGACCACAACCAAAGTAGATGTCACCCCCACGGAATTCTCATTTCTCCGACCCTCCATTGACAGACTTGTTCTGTTCAAATGAACCCCAAAAAAATAAGTTACCGAGTGACAAAGTATGAACAGCGTTCAAAATTCTGGCACATGCAGGAACCATTGCTTTACAAAACCTGAACCTGAACACTAGCTTATGTAACCAAAGAACCAAAAAGAAGATAAAAAGGAAAAGGAGAACATGGTCGGATCTGGATCCAAAGATCAGCTCAGCACGCCTCATCACCAGATGGGCAATTCGTCTTCTGAGTCACCAAGTGCTACAAAGGAAGCAAGTGACACCAACAGGATATAACCATCCAGAGTGCTGCGGCATCATGGCTCATAAGAAGCAGCAGACAGTCTTTTCGTAGACATCAAATAAGAAGCAGCAGACAGCTGACCACCATGAACAAGTTTCCCAAATCCCATTCATTCTTCCACCAGCCCAGGGGCTTCCAGCAATTGTTGCGCAGCTGTAGCAAGAAGCCGCTGAATATCTACGAACTAAAATAAATGGACTGTCCAACCTTTGCCTGAGTGCCCTGCAATCCACTGCGGAGCATCTGCCCAGATATGGTTATTTCAATACCGTAGGGGTTCACAAAAACTACTCTAGCATTTCAACGGTTTAATTTGTGGCTATCTGTGACCCTCCTCAGCCTTTCCACCAAGACAGGAATGTCCTCCTCGCTCAATGCTGTGAAGCAACACCTGAACCATCCAGGCTCAATGCAATGGCAAGAAGAACCTGGGGTGGCATTGACCTTTGCCTCCTCCAACAGCCTGTCCCAGAGCTTGCGCTCTCCTTTCTCACTGTAAGATCGGATGTACCTGCTCATGTCTGCCCAGCAATAGAACCCTCCGCTGCTCTTGAAGCATTCGATCCCAACTTGTTTCAAAGCATCGGCAAACAGAAGGTACATTTTCCGGAGCCTCTCTCTGTTAACCTTTATGTATTCTGAAATGAACTTTTCATCTGAAAGCATGGAAACAAGCAAACGTTGTGTTGGACTTGAGACAGATGAAAATCGAGCAATCTTAGCAGCAGCTGATACAATGTGTTCATTGTAGGAATATATCACTCCCACTCGAAACCCAGCAAGAGATAGGTCTTTTGAGAGCCCATATATGATATGAACCCTGCCTTTATCAAAGTCCTCTAGTTCATCCACAACCTCTGCCACGCTGACAAACTTGTCACTTCCATATGTTGAACCAGCAAATATTTCATCAGAAATTAAGTGTATATTCTTCTCTGCAGCAAACTCTAGAAGGTCATGTAGTGTTTCCCTTGGCACAATGCCTCCAGTTGGGTTGGATGGGTTAGATATGAGAATCCCACGAACTCTTACTCCTCGCTTTTTTGCCTGCTTGTAAGCTATTTCAAGAGCAGTGATACTGATGTTAAAGTTATCAGTGCTACGACAAGGAACAGGTATCAACTCAACACCAGTTCTCCATTTTATGTCCCTATCCCAACTGCAGAAACATAGTGATGAAGTCAGTTCATCATTTTAAAATCAAAAGCATGCCATAGAATGTATCAACAGATCAACATAGACAAAATTACCCCGGGTAGTAAGGTGATGGCACAAGAAATGCATTTCCTGGATCAGCAATACAGAAACTCAGTATTTCCATTGCAGGAGTTGCCCCAGATGTAATCACCATTTGAGATGTTTCAAAGGATACTGATCCATGCATGATTTGCCGCATGAATCCAGCAAGAGCCTGGAAAAGAAATTGAGTTCATATTGGAAATTACCACACCTTAAGATAATATGAATCGGCATTCATGGAAGTTGAGCACTAAACCGCACATGCACTGGTTCCAGTTTTCCATGAAGCATTCACAGAACAGGTCAATTAGTTTCCTGAAGGTACCAATTGGAATTAAGTTCACCAGATAACAATGAGAAAAAACTGAAAAATAAGCTAAAAGACAAATATAAATGGTTCCAATACAGTAAGCGGAATCATACTGACCAGCTTCAGCTGGGAAGTAGGTGTTTTGGCAGCATAGCACTCAACACTAGACAATATCATATGAAACAGCAGTGGAATGGAAGTCACAGAACATGTAACTAGGATGCTTCAAATATTCGCAGCTATAGGAACTAGCTCATCAAAATGAAAAGGTCTACGTCTACTAAAGGAGATTCAAGATTTGACAACTGGTGCAATTCCAGCCACCGTGGATCCATATGCCTAGAATGGTGACTCTTTGTCATATCTGCTTCAGATAACACATATATGGCTAGGAAAAATCAGGAGGAACAAGAAACAAACAAAATTACACGATATTTATGAGAGTTGAGTACAATAATACCCCACCTCGGGTTCAGACACTGACTTGAGTTGTTTGATTTTTCAGAAATTCAATTATTAACCGATACTGTTATCTGACGGAGATATCTGTGCCTAGGACAATCTGTTAGATGAACACAGTAGCCTAAAAAGTGCCAATACTACAGGCACTGCTTGTCAAAGATGAAAGAAGCAATCCATCATGCTACTCCACAGGATGAATGAAGCAGTATAAGTTGCGAAGAAGATCGGCAGGTTTTTTCATTGTCGTTGGAACCGAGGCATCGACAGAAGGGCAGAACAGCAATATTTTAGCACACAACACACATGGAACGCTTGTATATTTGCACAGAATAATCACAGATGGATGCTTTATGGACGGAGGGACTCACGAATACACAAAAGAAGGAAAGGTGAATCAGAGCGGAATCCGTTAGCGTACCATCTTCAAGGCAAGTATCCCGTCGTAGGGCTGGTAGGTTGCGAGCCCCCTGATGGTGAGGTCCCTGACCTCCTCGCCGGCTCCCGCGAGGCCGTCCAGCATGGCCGCCCCCGCGTGCTCCGCCATCCACCGCCCCACCAAATCCAGCGACAGCTGCACGGGGTCAGGTCGCGGGGTCAGGGAAGGAAGGAGGGAGGGAGGGATAAATAAAAAACGACAGGGTATTCATGAGAGGGACGATCGATCCGTACGTGGTTTTCGGCGAGGCCGAGGTTGATGACGCCGGCGGGGTTGTTCTCGGGGTGGTACGGGTCGTCGGCGCAGCGGCGGAGGCCAGCGTAGTAGAGCGAGTCCTCGTCGCCGGCCCGCACGACGGCGCCGCGCGCGGAGAGCGACGGCCGCGAGTGGGAGCGGTGGATCGGGGTGGAGGCGGCGGCGCGGGCGGGGAGCCCGGGGGCGCCGCCGCGGGCGGCGCGGGGGGGCGGTTGCGCTTGATGTAGAGCTGGAAGAAGTAGAAGAGCGCGCAGGGGATGAGGGAGCCGAGCACGAGGCCGCCCCGGCCCTGCACCACCCCCTGCAGCGGCACCACGATGCGCATCCCGCCGTCGGCGCGCGGCCGCTGCCGGTCGCGTGACGGCGACGGCGACGGCGGCTTCCTCCTCGTCGTCGTCGCGCGGGATGTCGCGTCGTCGTCGACGTCGTCCCTCATCGGCGCGTGGCGTCGTGGTGAGGGAGGGCGCGCGGCGGCGCGGGGCGGCAGCATAGGCGGGGCGGCGGTGTGGTCGGAGGGAGAGAGGCGGGATTGGGGCGGCGCGGACGGGCGAACGGGCGGGCGGGGGATTTGGGGGTTTGGGTGCCAAGCCAACTGGCGCGGGGCTGGGTGGTGGTGGTGGCCGAGGACGGACGGACGGAGGCAACCGGGGTGAGGACACGCCGGGTTTGGCGTCTTGCTTGCCGCCGCTTCTGCCGGCCCGCGGCCGTGTGGTCTTCCTCTTGTGGTGGGGTGAAATCGGGGGGAGGGAGCCGCCAGTCCCGTCTCCCGTGGATCCCGCCCCGTTGATTTGGGCGAAGCGCGAAACGGAAGGAAGCAGCGGCCCGGAGAGTGGATTTTTTTTCGCATCTCCGACCCGGCATCAAGATTCGCGCTGGGTAAGAAATGAAAATAAGTCATGCTGCCACAACCGTGCACGGCTCCACCGTGTCACGTTAGGGTCTTACCAACTTCATTCACAACCGTACACCGATCCATCGTGTGTCACGTTAGAGCTCCACGGTCACGCTCAATAGTGCGCCACCACCACATACCATACCAGCAACGGCAGTTGCAGAGCTACAACGAGCGAGTCTGTGGAATTCAATCATAGGAGTTGTGGTCAATGAAAAAAAAGAAAGAAAAGTCTTCTTCAAACAACTCTAGTATATATATAATATAATTGTGGTTGTTTTGCTCGATGCAGGAAGCGTATATATATAATATAATTGTGGTTGTTTTGCTCGATGCAGGAAGCGAGTACTCCAAGTTGAGTAGTACTTGGCTCGATTCAGGAAGCGAAGTCGTCCAAGTTACGGCAGTGTTTCTCAGGTCGCTTTAACGAGGAAAGCCGAGTGGCGCGCGCCGTGCTGCCTTGCCTTGCCGCGGCCGCCAACGCCAAGTGAGGTCGCCGTTCCGTTTAACGTGCCGTCCGTTGGGTCTTGCACTGTGAACGTGACACACCACGCGACAGCGAGATGGGGAGCTGGGCCAAAAAAGGCATCGAACTCTCGGCGCCATCGGAACGGACGAACAAGGTGCAACAAGGAATCTCCCCCTTCCCTTTGCACCTGCGGCCGAGGATTCCAGGCGCCCAGCTGCCACTCTTGTTCGCATCCGCCGCCCGTCGTACTACTGGCCAGAACCGTCACCCGTGGCCGTCAGCGTGACCGAGGTAGCCCCAGCCCCGGGCGCGCAACTCTCTTCTGTTGCGGAAAACGACGACGGGGCGCGCAACTCTCTTCTGTTGCGGAAAACGACGACGGGGCGCGCAACTCTCTTCTGTTGGCGCGTTGGCCGTTCCAGAATTTCTCCCCAAATTCCACTATGCAAAAAGAAGATTCGCCATCACATCAAAAATGTTGGCCGCATTTGTCGTAAATCTTAAATATAGATGAAATCAAAAACTAATTACACAGTTTTATTGTACTTTGTGAGACGAATCTTTTGAGTCTAATTAATCAATATTTGGATAATATTTTACAAATACAAACGAAATTCTTCAACAATCTTATTCTGATGTGTGAACACCCGAATTTGGCATACCAAATTCGGGATCTAAACAAGGCCCTGGCAGCCGATGGAGAGCCATGGCGGGCTCCGCAAGGAAGCGGCGGACCGGAGGCAGCTGGACGAGGACCTGAGCTGCCACTGAGATCCCAAAGCTGGCCCTTGGACGTGCTCTGGCACTGGGATGCCTCCCACCGTTTTCTTTATCTCCGTGGGTCAACCTGGGCACATTTTAACCGAATAAACCGAACCGAAACCGAGCCGAACCGAAACCGAGCCGAAATATCGGTTTTTCGATTTTTCGGTTCGGTGTCGGTTTCTGTTTTTGTAGTGTTCGGTGTTCGGCGTCGACTTCGGTTTCAGGGTCACGCCGAACCGAACAACCGTTGAACCGAACAGGCAGGAGGCAGCCATGCAGAGCACAGAGCAGGAGGCGGCCCATTCGGCCCATTAGTGATTAGTCCAGCGGGAGCGCAGTGCCCATCCTCAATTCCTCATCCTTTCCACTCGACATTCATCTCATCCTCTCCCCTTCTAACCCTAACTGAGGCGGCGGTAGACTGTGGCGGCGCGCCGGCGTCCGTCCTCCTCCATCCTCCCCGGCGCAGCCGCGCAGGCGCAGCGTCCCCGCACCGGCGTCCTCGTCCATCCTCGTCCGTCCTCCTTCGTCCTCCCCGGCGCAGGCGCAACGTTCCCGCACTGGCGTCCTCAGGCTCGTCCATCCTCGTCCGTCGTTCTCGTCCCCGCACCGGCTGACGGCGCACACAGCATCCACGGCGGTCGTCAGGTGGAGAGGAGGTGCGTGTGCGTGGCTCGAGTCTGCAGCAGCTGGGCAGCGGGCGGTGCCGGGCGGCGGCCGGCGGCAGTGAAGTTCCTCAGTTACTTTTATTTGTCATCGATTTGTACTTGCTGTTGGAGATATCAGTTCATGTTCATCTGTTCATGATTCGTTGGCTGTCCTCTGCTGTGTTTGCATCGGTTTAAACCGAAAAACCGAACTTAAAAACCGAAACCGAACTCGTCGGTTTCTTGTTTTTTCTCAAACCGATCGGTGTCCCTTTTCTGGAAACCGAAGTTTAGGCAAACCGAACAAACCGAACCGAATCGTCGGTTTAAACCGAACGCCCAGACTGATCCGTGGGCTAGAAGTGATCCGTGGGCTAGAAGTGTTATGCATGTTTCGCCCCCCCCAAAAAAAAAAAAAAAAAGTAGTGTTATGCATTGGCGGCCATACGTGGACGACTGACTGGTGAAGGCGCAAAAGATTGCCAAAATAGTACAGTATTCCTCACTTCCTCTCGTGGGTACGGTGATTGTACCATTTCTTTTTTAATCGAGCGGTATGTTCATTGCCTGATTCCCCTACCATTTTTTATTTTGAATAGAGTGAACCTGTTTTTGTTACATATCTAGATATACGGTAAAATCTCTATCTAGAAAAACCACGATGACTTACCACTTGGAACAGAGAGTGTCACTATAACTCATGAGGTTTTGTTTAGATTAAGCTAATAGGTGAGGTAATATCATAGCTACCACCGACCTAACTATTAATAATTAGATAGTTCAACGGAAACAAAATTCTAGGTACTCCTTCCATCCTAAAAAAATATAATTGTAGGTTTAAAATTTGTCAGAAATAAATAAATAAATTGCAACCGTAGAGATTTCAAGAGAATTCTGAGTGACAAAGCTTCCGGAGAAGCAGTTGGACCAAATAGTGAGGATTGGTTGGGCTAATCTTTACGAGAAGTAATTTAGTAATTTACTATCAGTTCTTGTATCTGTGTCTACAATTACGGTATTTAGACACAGAGAGAGTACAAAATTTGGATAAATGGTTGTGAGAGCTGTATGTTTTAGTAGAAAGTAATAGTCAAAGACGCACAACGCGGAGGTAACAATAAGAAGTCAAGAGTGTCAATCACAGTAACAATTCTCTTGGCACGATAGATTAGCGTTGCTGTCGCGGACGCTCTTCTTTTTTTTAAGAAAATATTTTTTTTTGACAAATTTTGTTAAGAAAATGTTGTCGTTGCTCGCCCTGTGCCGGGGCGCAATGCTGGAATAAGCGAAACACAAACACGGCGAGCCTGCTAGCGTGGAAAGGAAGAATCCGAACCCCCAGAAATGGAGAAACGGGACAAATATCTGCCCGTTTCTGCTGTTTCTGATTCCACGAGGAATCTGGGTCACACGATCAGATTGCGCCTTGTCCGCGCGCTGTCTCGGCCACACACACGACGCCCACGGCCGTGGCCGTGGCCGTGCCCACGGCTGCCCCACCGTCCACCGGCAGTCCTGGTTCGCACACGACCGGCGACCGCACATGCCACGCGATGCTTGACTGCTTGACTGCTTGCTGCCCCGGCCACGATCTGCGATCTCCCATCACCCCCCGCTGCCGCCGGGCCCCGAGCACCGGATGGGCGGGCGGCCTCCGTCGGTAACCAGTGTCCGCCGCCATCAGCATGGATGGATGCATCCGGACTCCGGAGGCAGGCAAGCGTCTGCATCGGCTTTGGCTGTCCATGTCCACGGAAAGGAAGCCCTGGACCTGTCCGTCTCTCGGCGCGTAGTAAGGCTCGCCGTCGCTGATGGGGAAAAAAAAAGGTTTTGAGTGTTTCGACTAGCGAAACCTTGTGCTTTCTCGCCATTTGACTGACTGACAGAGGAGAAAGGGGGGAGGGACTGACTCTTCTCCAGCAAGACGTTGAGCGGAAGTGCCGTGCAGGGCTCAAGTGGTGAACGAACGCAAAGCCGAAAGTGGGCAGGAAATCCGGCTGCCGTCGGTCCGCTGGCACGCTAACTAGGCACTTTCGCTTTCCCTCTCTGCGCAAAACCTAGCGAGAACAAACAAGCGAAGCAAGATGCATCTAATCTCGCCTTTGCCTTGCTGTGCCGTCGATCGCCAACACGTACTCGAGCTGAGCTATTAGCTGCAGGATTAAATTTTGCGAAAAAAAAGTTGCATGATTAATTCAGGGCTCAGCTAACATCCAGTGGCAGGCTATGAGTGAGCTACCGCGCGGTGGACCCAAAGACGACACAGCACAGCCCACGGCCCATCACCAGACGTATACTAAATGGGCCTGCATCCATCTAAACACCAAGGTTCGGCCCAACCGACGCGCTCGGACGCTGGGCCGTCGAACTTGCTCCCATGGGGAATGAATGATGGGGTCCTAGCCTCTCACGCTGGCACATCGATCTGGAGGTGCCGAGCTGGAGCCTGACCGGAGCAATCTCGAGCCCCGTGCCTGTCGCGGTGTCGCCTCCAGCTCCGGCTACCGCCGGGCACCGGTCCAGTGGCCACAGCTACTGAGCTCCTCAGATTTTGTCCCGTCCAATCAGCTCTCAGCTGGGCGCAGCGCCGCGCTGGCCTCGGCAGACGCCAGTCGGCACTGTAGGAGACGGTACGACCGCCGCGCCCTGCGCGTATCTAATTGCTTGGCAGAGAGGGCTACTGCGACGGGCATCAATGGCGATCAGACCGTGGTGGACCGCCGATCCGCCGCAGAAGCCTCCGGCGGGGACGGACGGGCCGACGGGGAGCAATCAAAGCCGCCTCGGCGCCGCGGATGGTACCTAGAGGGCGCAGGGCCTGGCCGGCCACCGGACCACCGCCGCCAGGCGCCAGGCCGGCCACCGGACCACCACCGCCAGGCGCCAGGGTGCAATTCAATCACAACCACGTCATGTTTCCTTCTGTACAGGATGTGTATTTTTGCCCTGCCGATTGAATTAATATACTCAGATTAACGAGCTAGGGACCCATTAAGCAAGCAATATGAGCATTCAATGTTATTATTATGGATCCAACAACTCAATTTTATCCGACTAAATTTAGCTGCGAGGGATCCAAATGATTCAGCTAAAAGACCAACAAAAGTTTAGCTAGCTAGAATCCAAACTGTTCAACTAAAATACCAGTTAAAATTTAAAGCTGGCTAAACTTTAATTGGTTGGATCTAAAGTCTGTATGTATATAATTATTATATATATAGTTTTAGCCTTCTCGCCGTTTGCTGTGGAGAAGCCATAAATAAAAATATAAAGATGGAGAGACTGATCTAGTTGTGAGAAAGAAAAGCATACACTCCTCCATCTGTTTTCAAATTCCCTTTTATAGGATGCACTTCAGGAAAATCAGTTCCGCACGTTGACGTGCTAGGAATGACTGACTCATGTGACTCCACTCTCGCACGGTGCATTGCGGAGCCAGGAATGTTAGGTAAGAGATGCTACGGAGTATGGATTAGACAAAGGTTGTTGGATTAAAAATGGTAATGAATTGAATTTCAATTTTTAATCTATTCTTTTATCGTACCTAGTCCTTACGCTCGAACTATTAACCATTGTATTGTGTTTTTCTCTCTTAATAAAGTAGTATCATCTGGCTTATAAATCGTAAAAACTATCAGTCTGAACAATCCAAATATAATGTCGAAGTGGCATTGTCCAACAACTATTGCGTGAAATCCATGGCCCTCCCGGCTTGACGTAAATTCATTATTTGAGACCATATGCGCCTCTTTCAACTCCAATTCACAGTTACGGTGTCTATGAATGCAAAACATAACAATGCTCTTGAATGTAAAGTCTTGGGCCTATTTTATTTTCGTGTATAATCAGATTGTCGATGAAAAAAGGCGAGAATTTCGACAAACGTTTCGATTTCATGATTGTTTTGACTATCACTTCATAACTTTGAACTAATACACAATCGAGAATTGAAAAAATTCCCGATGGTATGATGATTGTAAACGAATCAGTTGTAAGTGAAAACAAATAGGGCCATAATATGACATCCGACTATTTTGTTTTTGGAGTAAATGTGACATCCGAGGAGTGTTCATTTTTAACTAAAAATGGATTGCGGTCACCCCACCGTGAGAACGAATAAAAAAATGTCCTTCAGCTAATAGAAGGGGGGAAAAAAGCTTTATTATGCTTTTCACCGTTATGCTTGCTTTTAATACTCAATTATCGCTCAAATACGAATGAGAATGGCAATCTAGTGTAATCACATAACTCTCGAACAACCAACCACAAGTCAGAGATGGTTTACGCTCAGTACTTCGAAATTAAAGCTAACCAATCTTTGCAGCCACCACGGAGGCATACGTATAGCTCGATCGACCATGTGTTTTGTTCTAATACACACGGCGGCAACACGCCATCGATTCCAACTTTCTACGGCGGCTGTCCTAATTTTACCTGTACCGTCTGACTCGGTCATTTCTCTCGTCATCAATTCAAGAAAGAGACGTAGTCTACGCGGGCAACAGTAGCCGTGCTCGGCGCTCGTACACTCAACTTTCGAAAAACGTGGCAGCACGCGTATAAATCCGCATGACCCAGTCTAGCGCGTCGCGATACTAGGGAGCTACGGTGTACTCCGTAGGTACGTGTACAGTAAGCTCTGCATCGCCGGAGGGGCGCACGCGCCACGTAGCACGTGTACGTTAGGCACGCTGCCGCCGCCAACAGTGCCGGCCGTTTCGTTTGCTCTAGCCGGTCGAGCACGCGTTCCGTAGCCGCAGACGTCATACCACACCACGTGGCCGTCGCATCGCAGTCCCAAACATTGCCTAGCGAAAAAGTAGAATATTATCGCTTAAATATAAGAAAAAGAAAAGGCACATTTTCTATACTTTTCACCGTTATTATGCTCAATTTGTAAATCTCAACCACCACTCAAATACGAAAGAGAGCGCTGTTAAAATATGAGATTAACTCCCATGTATTTAGATGATATCGGCTGATATCTTTGGTAGTACTCGGTTGTATAGATAAGGATAGTTAGATCCTTGACTTGTAATCTAAGATAACTTGTACCACAATCCTTGGGATTGATTTGTTGTAATCGCCACGCCTGGGGCTGTTCCAGTGCATATATAACATGCAACCGAGACCCTGAGAGGGGCAACTTGTTTCAGCCTTTTCACATGGTATCTAGAGCCTCATTCCTCACGGAAAGAATCCATGGCGTTCCCACATCTCGCTTCTTCATCCTCCAGTGCGCCTGCTGCTCCATCCTTCGGCTTCTCCGTGATAGAGAAGCTCGCAAAGAACAACTACCAGTTGTGGAAGCTGCAGATCACCTCGGCTCTCAGGGGTGCCCAAGTGGCATCCTTCATCCTGCCTACCGCCGAGCCGCCGCCGGCCTTCATCAAGATTGAAGAAGGGACCGGCGATGAGAAGAAGCAAGTCGACAAGCCAAACCCTGAGTATGAGACTTGGGTAGCCAAAGATCAATCTGTCCTGTTCTTCCTGATCGGATCTCTCTCCAAAGAGATCTCTGGGCATATCCCCACCACGCTCACGTCTGCAAAGGAAGCATGGTCAGCCATTGAGGGAATGTTCGCGGGACAATCTCATGCCCGCGTCATTGCCACTCGCATGGCGCTGACCACGGCGAGCAAGGGCACGTCCTCCATTGCGGAGTTCTACCAGAAGATCAAGACCCTGGCTGACCATATGGCGTCAGCTGGGAGGAAACTTGAAGATGAAGAGATCATCTCCTACATCCTCACCGGACTGGGTGAGGAATACGACTCTGTGGTGTCCGCGGTGGCATCTCGGGTTGAACCGATCTCCCTCGGTGAGCTCTATGCACAGCTCACCGCATTTGAGTCTCGTATGGAGATTCGTTCCGGTGGAGGACAACAGTCCACCGTGAACTTGGCGGCGAAAGGAGGCCGCAACAACAACCAGTACCGCGGAGGCGGTCGCGGCAATGGACATGGCGGGTTCGTCCGAGGCGGCAAGGGAGGCCGCAATGGTGCACGTCCTCAAGGCAGTGGATTCCTGCAGGGAGTCTTTTGCCAACTCTGCCAGAAAGAAGGTCACATGGTGGTCAAGTGCTTCAAGAGGTTTGACCAGAACTTCTCCGATCCGGTGCAGAAGTCCGTGTCGTCGGTGACCACTGCATCCTACGGCGTCGACTCCAACTGGTACATGGATACCGGTGCAACAGATCACATCACCGGTGATCTGGAACCATTGACGATGCGCGACAAGTACCACGGTGGTGATCAGGTCCATGCCGCCAACGGGTCAGGTATGGAAATTGCTCACATTGGTGATAGTATTTTGCACTCCCCTTCCACAAAACTCTACCTTCGAAATATTCTTCATGTTCCTAATGCTCATAAGAGTCTTGCATCTGTTCATCGACTTACTCGTAATAACAATGTCTTTCTTGAGTTTCACCCAAATTATTTTGATGTTAAGGAGGAGGAGACGAGGAGAACACTCCTCAGAGGCAGATGTAAGGGAGGCCTCTACCCACTGCGATCATCATCATTGAATAAGTCGTCCTCGAATAAATAAACACTCGGCGCCATTCGGCCGACTGCATCCCTGTGGCATAATAGGCTAGGTCATGCTTCGGCTCCTGTAGTTCGGCAGATTCTTAGCCGCCACAAACTTTCTTTTGTCAAAGATCAGAATAAAGATCACGTGTGTAATGCGTGTCAGCAAGGCAAAGCTCATCAATTGCCTTATGCTAGGTCTAGTAGCGTGTCAACTAGGCCTCTAGAACTTATTTTTTCCGATGTTTGGGGTCCTGCTCCCGCATCTGTTGGACGACACAAATTTTATGTTAGTTTTATTGATGATCACAGTAAGTTTGTTTGGATCTATTTCTTGCGTCATAAATCTGAAGTATTCCAATGTTTTCATGATTTCCAATCACTTGTTGAAAGACAATTTGATAGCAAAATCCTCACTGTCCAAACAGATTAGGGTGGGGAGTATCAAGCCCTTAATTCTTTCTTTAAACACATTGGAATAAGTCATCATGTATCTTGTCCACATGCTCATCAGCAAAATGGGTCGGCAGAAAGAAAACATAGACACATTGTAGAAGTTGGTCTCACCCTTCTATCCCACGCTTCAATGCCATTAAAATTCTGGGATGAGGCCTTTTCTACAGCAATTTATTTGATCAATAGATTACCTTCTCGAGTTATAGATAATGATACACCATATCTTTGTTTGCATGGCAAAGATCCTGACTACACGTTCCTCCGAACCTTTGGCTGCGCTTGCTGGCCAAATCTTAGGCCCTATAACTCCAGAAAATTAGAATTTCGTTCCAAGCCATGTGTCTTTCTTGGTTATAGTCCTTTGCATAAAGGTTTCAAGTGTCTTGACCCTGCTGAAGGACATATCTATGTTTCAAGAGATGTCGTCTTCGATGAGCATGTCTTTCCCTTTGCTGCAATGCATCCCAATGCTGGTGCGCAGCTTCGAGCTGAACTCAAACTTCTACCAGATATTCTCCTAAACCCATCTTCATTCGGGAGTAGCAACTTACTTAATCCTAATGTGCAATCTTTGTATCTACTGACTCTTCACAAGGTATGTCTGGAGATGTATTGTTTGCAGGAGAAAACTCGGGTGACATTGGAACAGAAACGGGGCCAAATGACGATGAGAATGGCCTTCATCGCATGTATTCCCCAGCGGGGGACAACAACGGGGCGACAGGATCGGGCGCGCGATCCGAGCCTGATGCTGGTGGCAGCGCTCCTGAATCTGCCGGCGCATCGTCCTCGCCTGCCGTGCCGCGCGCGAGTGGGAGCGATCTGTCCCCGCCGCGTCCAGGATCTTCTGCGGCCACAACCACCGCTACTTCGGCGTCGACCAGCCACACTCAGCCACAGACGGATCCAAGCGGGGGAGCGGGGCCACATCGGTCGCCGTCAGGCTCCCGATCCCAGGCAGATACGTCTGGATCCATTGTGGCACAGCCGGGATCGTCTGCGTCAAGTTCTGGTATGGCTCATCTTGTATCCGAACAAGTTGCATCTTCACGCCCTGTTACCCGGTTGCAGCGAGGGATTACACAGCCCAAGACACGCACAGATGGCACTGTGCGGTGGTGCAACCATGCTATTGTTGAAGCAGAAGAGCCCACGTCAGTCGGAGAAGCCCTTCAAGATTCAAGATGGGTAACGGCAATGAATGTGGAACATCAAGCCTTGCTTAGGAACAAGACATGGAGACTTGTTCCCCGACCACGAGGGAAGAATGTGATCGGTTGTAAGTGGGTGTACAAGGTAAAACGGAAAGCAGATGGCACTGTTGAAAGGTATAAGGCCCGGTTGGTTGCTAAAGGATTTAAGCAACGATACGGGATTGATTATGAGGACACCTTCAGTCCTGTTGTCAAAGCGGCAACGAACGTCTCATCCTATCAATTGCAGTCTCACAAGGGTGGAGTTTGTGACAATTGGATGTACAGAATGCATTTTTGCATGGCGTACTTGATGAGGAGGTATATATGGATCAGCCACCAGGGTACACAGATAAGTCTCATCCCAACTATGTGTGTAAGTTAGATAAAGCAATATATGGGTTAAAACAAGCACCACGTGCATGGTATGCACGTCTCTGCGAGAAGTTAATATCTCTCGATTTTAAACCTTCAAGGGCAGATACATCTTTGTTTTATTTTAGCAAGGGAGGGCATACTATATTTGTTCTGGTTTATGTAGATGATATCATAGTTGCAAGCTCATCTACTGATGCTACTAAAGCATTGCTCTCAGATTTGCAGAAAGATTTTCCCTTGAAAGACTTGGGAGACCTTCATTATTTTTTGGGTATGGAGGTCAAGAGAGACAAGAATGGTTTGGTGCTATCACAGTTGAGATATGCCAAGGATATATTGGCACGGTCAGGGATGAAAAATTGTAAGGCTGTTGATACCCCTTTGCCAAGTACTCAGAAGCTAAGTGTGACTGAAGGAACTAAGCTTGGTCCAGAAGATTGTACAAGGTACAGGAGTTTAGTTGGAGCATTGCAGTATCTCACATTAACAAGACTGGATATATCTTTTTCAGTTAACAAGGTTTGCCAGTTTTTACATGCTCCAACCACAACTCACTTTAGTGCTGTTAAGAGGATACTTCGATATATTAGTGGGACTGTTAATCTTGGCTTGAGGATTCGTTGGTCTAAAACCATGATGGTAAGCGCCTTTTCAGATGCCGATTGGGCAGGGTGCGTAGATGACAGAAGGTCAACAGGAGGCTTCGCTGTTTTTCTTGGAGAAAACTTGGTTTCATGGACTGCACGCAAGCAAGCCACGGTGTCCCGTTCAAGTACTGAAGCTGAGTATAAAGCTTTAGCAAATGCCACAGCTGAAATGATGTGGATATAAAAGTTGTTGACAGAACTGAAGGTTCCACATCCCACCTAGACTTTGGTGTGACAATATGGGTGCTAAGTATCTCTTTGCTAACCCTGTTTTTCATGCTAGAACTAAGCATATAGAAATTGATTTTCATTTTGTTAGAGAAAGGGTAGCACAGAGATTACTAGACATTCGGTTTATATCTACAAATGATCAGGTAGCAGATGGTTTCACCAAGTCACTGCTGGTTCAGAAGCTGGTTAAGTTTAGGAACAATCTCAACCTTATTAGTGGCTGAGATTGAGGGAGGGTGTTAAAATATGAGATTAACTCCCATGTATTTAGATCATATCGGCTGATATCTTTGGTAGTACTCGGTTGTATAGATAAGGATAGTTAGATCCTTTGTAATCTAAGATAACTTGTACCACAATCCTTGGGATTGATTTGTTGTAATCGCTACGCCTGGGGCTATTTCAGTGCATATATAACATGCAACCGAGATCCTGAGAGGGGCAACTCGTTTCAGCCTTTTCACAAGCGCCACACAGCAAAATATGTAGTGGGACTCGCCGTTGCCTTAATTACAATATTTTCAGTTACGGGGAGACGGTGGGAGAGTGAATAAAAATTTAGGATGGACAAAATTACGTAAAGCTTCTGCTGTACGTACAGTATTAGTCATCGATTCCATTTTTCTAGAGCGGTGCGCGGCGGTACTAATTTTGACTGTACCGACTGAATCGGTCATTCATTTCTCTCGTCATCAGTTCAAGAAAAGACGTACTCTACGGTCTACGCGGCAACAGTAGCCGCTCTCGTAGCCTCGTACACCCAATTTTCGAACAACGTACGTAGCCGTGCGCGTACAAATCCGCATGGCCCGTCTGGCGCATCGCAATACTACGATACAGGTGTGGAGTACGTATACAGCGAGCTCTACATGGTAGGGGCGCGCGCGACGTACTAGTACGTTACGCACGCTACTACCGCTGCCAGGCCTGCCAACAGTGCCGGCCGTTTGCTGCAGGCCGATCCGAGCACGCGGAGCCGTATGTTGGCGGCAGAATTCATACTCGTACGCCTCTACAGTACTGTACTCCCTCTGCCACCGGAATTTATACGCCTCTGTCGTCTCCTCCGACGAGCCTGCCTGCGTCTTTGTCTCGTAGCGGGTAAAGGATCGGCCGTGTACGACTGTACGGCGAACGCTGCGTCGAGGAGGCGGCAGGTCCAGGAGGAACGGACGGACGAAAAAGGGCCGCCGTGTACGCTGGACGAAAAAGGACTGGCGTGTACGTACTACGCTTGCTTCATTTGCGTGTCGCAGCGTTCTGCAGAGGCACGCGAGTCGCGAGCGTCATAGGCTCAAAGCTGCCAAAAGGCAGCGCCATCTCGCGTGCCATGCCGGTTCAGCTTCGGTGTCTGTCTTGACTCTTCGGCGTGCCGGCCGCCGGCACGCCGTCAAAACTGGCCAAACGACCGCGTCACTCGACTCCGTGCACGAATACTACAGTACAGTACTGGTACCAAGGCGTGGTGGAGTTCAAATTGTTCGAGGGTTCAAGTTTTGAATCCGGGCAAATTTGGTCCCGAACCGATGCGTTGGTAGTGCTGGCTGCTGGGCTGTGCGACCTCGAGAGAACCGGGATCTCATCTCGGTGCGTGCGACCGCTGCCCTGCACTATACTACGGCAGCCGGCCGGCAGCGCGACGGAATGGAAGAAGAGAAGCCGACAAGCAACGCGCCTGCCGTGCGCCTGTGCCTGCTCGCATCGGATACCCCCGAGCGCCTTCCGAGGCAGCTGAGAAGCGGGAGAGGGCCGGGAGAAATTACGCCGGTGCCCCTGCTCGCCTCGGAGTTGCCCGTTGCCCCCGTCTCGGCCTCGCGGTCTTGCCGTCTCGGACCCGTTGGATCTTCCGGCGCACCGCGGCGACGTGGCCAGGGGAGCCCACCGCAGTGCCAGATGGAAAAAGGGCACGCGACGTCGCCGAGAACAAGTGGGCCTCAGCGTACTTTTCAGATAGCACCCTGGTTTTACTTGGTGCCGGCCAAGCATGTTGTTGCTTGTGCTTGGCGCTTGCTGATTACCTTCATGATGATTTGGTCTTGAGTTTGGTCAAGGTCCAATACGAATGTGCTGGATAGTGACTTGTTTGTATCGACACAACTAACTATTACTACATGTTATTAGTTGAGAGGAACGAGCTGATAGCTAATTAGTCTAGTCTCATGGTTTTTTAAAAAAAGAGCATCATTCTTATTTAATACAATGACATATTAGCAAATTTGCTGTCTCTTACGAAGAAAGATAGGTGTAGAGTTTTGTAGATGAAACTCGTCGTCATAGTTAACACCTCAAAGCTGATCTAGTAGTATTGGTAACCGTGTCATGACACTCTCTACAGAGACCGGACTTATTAGCTGGATGGTACATAAGACATGAGTTGATTTATTAGCTGTGAATTTAAATATGACCTCACCTAATTGTTAGCTGTTTTCGGATCTATACGGGTCTAAAATCCACGCCTTCTAGAAGATCTAGGTTTCGTTCAGATCATGACTAGACAACGATCTCAGTGGTTGATGCTCAAAACTAATGGTCTACATAGTTGTCTAGCCAGACAATGTTGTTTGGGCGCTAACCAAACAAGCTCTCTTCCTCGATCATCACAACTATTCTACATTTTATTACGCAAAATGTTTAGGCACTCCTACCACTTAAGAGTGCAAAAACCTTTGTAGAGCTATTGATAGAAAAATAGTCATATGTATAATTGTTATGCCATACAATATGTAAGCTACTACTTTATTTGTATCATCTATTGATTTGTTTGGCTGCATAAATCAGCTGTTGTTTAGCTGTATATAGCAACAGAACCATTTGTATGGTAGTTGAATTATTTACCATGCACAGAGAAAACGGCAAAACAGACCAACCATATACCAACAATAACTTCTCGATACCTACCGCGCGTCAGCTGCCACTTGTTTCCTTCACCGGCAACGCAACGGCACTGTGCACGATTCTGTGGTACACCCTCTGCATTCTCCTGCGCTGCCCCCACCCAAATCCGCCGCCCAAGCGAGAAAACCGCAAACCACAGGGACCCAGCCGCAAATTCGCTCGCCCGTTCCCAGGTCAAATCCTGCTGCACACGCCGGCCCCCGCATTTCAAATTCCCTCGGCTTTCCCTTCTCCTCCCTCCGGCCGCTGCTCCTAGTCCTCCGGCCAGGTCGCCGCCGTCCTCACCGCCGCCGCGCGCGCCCGTCCCGGCGTGGACGGGTGATAAGAGGCCGGTACGCTCCGTCGGCCCGGCATGGACAGCGACGACGAGGAGATGTGCGACGTCGCGTCCTCCGCCCCGTCCTCGCCCGGCGGCGGCGGCGGCGGGGTGGGAGAGGTGGAGGAGGAGGCGGGGGCGTGGACGACGGCGGAGGCGGGCGCGAGGGGTTGGTGATCATGGATGTCATGTGGTTCCAGGTGGACCTCGACTACGAGTTCGACGCGCCCAAGTGGTTCGACCTCAGCCAGGAAGAGGCGCCGCGGGATGCCGCTGCGGCGCAGGGGTGGTTCGCCGCCGCGCCCAGCTATCCGCCGTCGCGTGAGTTCTCTCCCCTCTCTCGCCGGAAGAATAGTGATGCCTGCCTACATCTTCCGATCATGGATTTTCATTTTTTTTTCTGTAACACTGTCTGATGGGGGAGAATAGTGAATAGTGATGCCTACATCTTTCAGAGAGGATTTCAAAATTATTTAGGTTTTCCCCCTTTTTTTCGCATGGTTGAGTAGAGTGATTTTAAATGCAGAATCATGGAAACTCGCAATGTTAAAAGTTAATGGATTCCTTGTACAGAAAAATGTTGGCATGCTACTTTATTTTTTCTTCCTATTCCTAGTAAATATATTACTGATTTTCGTCTTTTTTGTTTCTGCAGCCTTAATTGCTCAGATGTTAGCTGATGATCTTGGATTACAAACCATTAGAAGCATTGCAGATACAGATGCTCTGCATTGTTCTACAGCTGCTCAACAATGTACCAGTGGCGTGGAGCAAAAAGTCTTTCGGTTCCAAGGTCTTGAAAATCTAAATTTTTGCATTGAGCCTCAAGTTCGCTATTTTCTTTCTATTCTGTTAGTCTGTTTGATGATTCAGTTATCATTTATATATTACATTTTACTAAATAAGTGGTTAAATCAGTGTTTATGGGTTCATGCTTTGGATGTTGCAGTTAATTCTGAGCATTGCCCTTCCACCGCTCTATCTCTATATTGTTTGACTTTTTAGAATTATTGGAATCGTAGTAGCAAAAACCCCAAGCTATCTTGAAAAACATGTTGACACCAAGATAAAATCCTTTTATTGATAAAAAGGTGCTTGCTAGATTACAAATTGACATGTCTGACAACATGCTTATCCCTAGCTTGGCAATGGACAGAATTTCAAACACCTAAAAGGACTGAACAAACTCTTGAATCATTTTCCTGACACATAGAAACCCTCTCCTTGATTGCCTGTTCACCAGCTGTGTGCATATTTTCATTGATTTCTTCTAGAAGTTTAAATTATTTATGGTTCTTTACTGCTAAAACAGGGCGAAAACCAGGCAATGGTGTATCGGAAAATGGACACCCATCTCGCTATCGAACTACCATGAAGGGCACTTCCTTGAAAGGCTCCACACTGATGAAGCCTACAGCGAGTCAGTTAGCTAAGCAAAACAGACAAGCGGAAATAAAGAATGTGACACAGTAAGTAATATTAAACTTGCTGACTATTGTGAAGTTTATGTGGACTCACTATGAAATAAATTAAAATAGCATCATGATGGTTGATTTTGTGAGCCACCTTTGTATCTTAAATCATCATATTTTTTTGACCAACTGATACGGCGCCGGTGAGGTGATCGCAGGGGAGAGTGTAGAAGTAGAGCAGATTGAGAATTAGAACGCAGGGGATACCGAGGAACCTCGGCGGTGGGAGCTTCTGCGGTGTCGTCGGCTGAATCGCACGACGCCACCGTCGAAGGATAAACCCCACCGATATACGGGGAGGTTTATTACTTCTTCGATGATTACAAACCAATCTACGGTGCCCTTTATATATTAGGTGCACTTGCCTACCGTAAACTACTCAATCTCCTAACGATACTCAATCTCCTAAAACTCCTCCCCGTACTTGCCTTATTTCTAACAAACCTGGGCCTTAGCCACAACTGGACTCTTGTGGACGTTTGGGCCGGCGCCTATAATGGCGGCCGACAAAGGAGTCCACAACACTTCCCTCCTCCCCAACAAACAGCTCGTCCGCGAGCTGAAATTGCGGATAGCGATCCTTGAAGGCTTTGACATGCTCCCAGGTGGCTTCTGCTGCTGCACGACCCTCCCATTGGACAAGGAGCTCCCACTGTCCACGGTTCAAACGAGCACGAACAATTTGTGCTGGAGCTGGAATCACACGGCCATGGAGAATAGGAGGTAGTGGCACTAACTCAGCTGGAGGTGCGCCCTCAAATTTCTTCAAAAGTGCCACATGAAAGACATCATGAATCCGAGCTTTAGGAGGTAGACGTAGACGATAAGCCACTGTACCAATTCTTTCCGTGACCTGATATGGACCAAAGAAGCGAGGCGCAAGCTTTGACGGAGAAGTAGGAGTGATGCCAACAGCTGTGCGATGGTGCAGACGCAGCAAGACCCAATCACCCACTGAGAACTCCACATGACGACGCCTCTGATTGTGATGCTCCTTCATGACATCCTGAGCAAGCAAGAGACGCTCACGGATCTGTTGTAAGAAGACGTCACGGTCATGTAACTTCTGATCAACCGCGACGACCTTAGCTGTCCCAGGTGTATAAGACAGCAAGGTAGGAGGTGGCCGACCATAAACAACTTCAAATGGCGTGGCGCGGAGGGCTGACTGATAGGAAGTGTTGAAGCAATATTCTGCCCAAGGCAGCCACTCCAGCCATGAACGAGGCCAATCACCAGCGAGACATCGCAGATACATGACAATGATGCGATTGGACACCTCGGATTGCCCATCTGTCTGTGGATGAAAAGCAGAACTGCGAAGCAACTTCACCCCAGCCAAACGAAAGAGCTCTTCCCAAAAACTGCTAGTGAAGACGGTGTCTCTATCACTGACAATGGAACATGGAAACCCATAGAGACGAACGATATTCTCAAAAAAAACACGAGCAACAGACTGGGCTGAGTATGGGTGACTGAGGGCAATAAAATGTGCCATCTTGGAAAACCGATCCACAATGGTGAGCACTACAGACTTACCGCCAACACGCGGAAACCCTTCCACAAAATCCATAGCAATGTCGCTCCACACATTATCTGGCACAGGTAGGGGCTGTAGGAGTCCAGCTGGATGGAGGTGCTCAGTTTTGTTCCGTTGGCAAACTGAGCAACTGCGTACGAACTCCCTGACCAACCGATTCAGGTGGGAGTTGAAGAAGGACGCTTTCAGCCTGTGCAAAGTTTTCTGGACACCTTCATGTCCTGCATCATGGGCTTCATGGAGCAGCTGCTGCCATAATGAAGATGAATCTGGGACAAATAAGCGTCCCTTAAACAGCAGCATACCATCAACTAGAGACCAGCCATCTGGCGCTTGCCCGGCCAGCAGCTGAGCTTGAATGTCCTGAGCCTGGATATCAGTGCGGATCTCAGCCCGTAGCGTATCATAGATGTCAAAAAGAGGTGCTGAGATGGTACGAACAGCAGGTCCATCCGCGTCTCGTCGAGACAAAGCATCTGCCACAGTATTGAGCTTTCCGGGACGATATTCAACTGAAAGATCATAGCCAAACAGCTTGGTCACCCAGGTATGCTGCGGAATCGTCGTCAATCGCTGATCCAACAAAAATTTGAGGCTCCAATGATCAGTGCGTACAGTGAAGGTGCGACCCCAAAGATAAGGACGCCAATGGCGCACTGCTTTGACCAGACCAATAAGCTCGCGTTCATATGCTGGCAGTTTGGCATGATGAGGTGCTACTGCCCAGCTGAAGAAGGCCACTGCCCCGTCCCCTTGATGGAGGACAGCACCAAACCCTGCACCAGATGCATCACAATCAACGATGAAGCGCTTGTCAAAGTCTGGCAGCTGTAGTAGAGGAGCAGATGTTAACGCCTTCTTGAGTGCCCAAAACGCCTCTTCTGCTGCAGGTGTCTAGGAAAATGCCTCACGCTTGAGAAGTGCCGTGAGTGGCTCGGCCACACCACCATATCTGGTAATGAACTTCCGATAATATCCGGTGAGGCCAAGAAATCCACGGAGAGCACGAGCTGTAGTCGGCCGTGGCCAAGCTGTCACGGCCTCCACCTTTGCTGGATCCATAGCAACCCCCTCAGCTGAAATGATATGACCGAGGTAACCGACTGATGATTGACCAAAGAAACATTTGGAGCGCTTGGCAAAAAGGTGGTGTGTGCGCATCTGCTGGAACACAGCCTGGACATGCTGCAAGTGCTCTGCCCATGATGAACTATAGATCAAAATGTCATCAAAAAATACAAGCACAAAGCGACGTAGATACGGCTTCAGAATGTCATTCATTAGGGCTTGGAAAGTAGCAGGAGCATTAGTGAGACCAAAGGGCATGACGAGGAACTCGAAATGTCCGCTGTGCGTCCGGAACGCAGTCTTGGCAATGTCATCAGGGTGCATGCGTACTTGATGGTACCCACTGCGGAGATCAATCTTGGTGAAGAAGCGAGCACCCTTCAACTCATCAAGAAGCTCATCAACCACCGGAATAGGAAACTTATCCTTAACGGTGCACTCATTAAGAGCCCGATAGTCGACACAAAAGCGCCAACTCCCATCATGCTTGCGAACGAGGAGCACCGGGGAGGAAAATGGTGAGGTCGACTCCCGGATGATCCCTTGAGCCAGCATATCTTCACATTGTCGCTCAATCTCATCCTTGAGAAGGTGTGGGTAGCGGTAGGGCCGCACAGCGACGGGAGGCGAGCCTGGGGCAAGATGAATACGGTGGTCATGACGACGCCCGGGGGGCAGACCACGCGGCTCCTCAAAAATATCCGCATAGGACAACAGCAAGTCTTCCAGGACGACACGAGGATCAGCAACAGCACGGGCAGCCAGGCCACTGCTGCCCAAACCTCGCCATTGATGGGCACGATCATTGAACCAGAAGGTCATCGAAAGGGTGTCAAAGTTCCATACGATGGGCCCTAAGGTGCGCAGCCACTGGACGCCGAGGACAAGATCGAAACCGCCTAAGTCCAAGGCGAAACAGTCGATGGAGAAGTGCAAATCATGAATGAGGATGTCCGTGGCGAGGCACACTCCCGGGCTGCACACACGATCTCCGTTGGCCACCATCACCGACAGTCCAGCACGCTTGGTCACCTCCAAGCCTAAACGAGCAGCCACCTCAGAATGAATGAAGGTGTGCGTAGAACCGGTGTCCACCAAGGCCTTGAGCTGGACACCACCGATCATCACCTGCAGCATCATGGATTTAGAAGGCCCAAGACCGGCGAGAGCATGTAGAGATATCTCCAAGTTGGTGACGTCGTCGCCGAAAGGGTCCTCCTCGCCTTCAGCAAGGTCCATGAGGAAAACGCCCTTTGCTGCACACTTGTGATCCTTCGTATATGGTTCCGGACAGAAATAACACTGCCCATTCTGCCGCTTCTCTTGCATCTCAGTTGGCGTGAGGCGGCGAAAGCGAGGGCGTGGACCCCCAGTCTTGTCATCCTGAGGCGCAGCCGTAGCACCTGCAGCACTGGCGGAAGCTGAGGCCGTAATGCGGCGAGTAGAAGACTTGGGCGCTGCAGAGCTGTTGACGGTGGAGGATTCCACCAAGTGACGCTGCTCAAACTTACGCGCCAAACTAATGGCTTGCTGCAGATCAACTGGGTACTGCATCTCCACATCGTAAGCCAACGGTTGACCCAGCCCACCGGTGTACAGGTCAATCGCCGTCCGTGGTGACAGGTCAGAACAACGGGATAATAGGGCCTGAAATCGACGAGAGTACTCTTCCACCGTGCCCGTGCGGACAAGGGTCTTGATCTCTGCAACAGAACTGGTACGAATTGGTGGACCAAAGCGGAGGTTGACAAACTCGACAAAGCGAGGCCACAAAATCATCCCAAAATCGCGCTCCATCTGATAATACCACTCGGCCGCAGTGCCATCCAAGTGCAGCGAAGCCATCCAGACCTTCTCGTCCTCCTGCACGCGGTGTCCGCGGAAATAATTTTCACATTTGTTCAGCCATGTGAGAGGATCAGACTCGCCATCAAAGTCTGGAAACTTAATTTTAGGGGGCCGGTGGGAGTCACGACGTCCATCCTCGCGGAAGTGCCCGTCCCGACCAAAAGCACGGTCGCCGGAGTCGAAGTCACGGCCAGGGACACCACGGTCGAAGTCCCAGCCGCGTCCGCTGTAGTCGTAGGCGCGGTTTGGTGCGCCTCGGTCCAAATCCCGGCCGCCCGCGTCGAAATCACGGTCGGTACGAAGACCAGAGTCGCGGGCGCGACCTCCGCGCGCGTCGAAGTCGCGTCCGCGGCCTCCGCGCTCGGTGAAATCGCGACCGCTCCTGCCGTAGAAGTCCCGCCCGAAGCCGCCTGAGTCACGATGATCAAAATCCTCGCGCGATTCGGGGAAGCGCGTGCGATCACGGAGTTGACGGGCGCGGAAATTCTCCCAGGCACGATCCCGAGCAGAGCCGCGGTCGTCATAGGCATCGCGATGGTCATGGACGGTGCCGCTGTCGTCGCGATTGTCCTCCGCGCCGCCCGACGCCTCCGCCCTACCCTTCTCGGGGTCTGGCTTACCCGTCTCGATGCGTGCAAGCTGAGAGTCATGCGAGGAGAGCCGATTGTTGATGGTGGTGAGCTGGCCCAAGATACGATCCAACTTCGCATCTAACCCAGCAGGATCGGGAGGGCCGGACATGGTGATCGATGCCCTCGTAGAGGTCTCTGATACCAAATTGATACGGTGCCGGTGAGGTGATCGCAGGGGAGAGTGTAGAAGTAGAGCAGATTGAGAATTAGAACGCAGGGGATACCGAGGAACCTCGGCGGTGGGAGCTTCTGCGGTGTCGTCGGCTGAATCGCACGACGCCACCGTCGAAGGATAAACCCCACCCCGATATACAGGGAGGTTTATTACTTCTTCGATGATTACAAACCAATCTACGGTGCCCTTTATATATTAGGTGCACTTGCCTAACAGAAACTACTCAATCTCCTAACGATACTCAATCTCCTAAAACTCCTCCCTGTACTTGCCTTATTTCTAACAAACCTGGGCCTTAGCCACAACTGGACTCTTGTGGACGTTTGGGCCGGCGCCTATAATGGCGGCCGACAAAGGAGTCCACAACACCAACTTGTGCTATATGTGCTGTTTGGTTTAGATGAACCATTAGTTGTGAATGTGTCTTTAGGCGTATTTTCAATATTATTATTAATAAATAATCACAAGTATTTTGTCTTCACATTATTTTTCATATTTTCCTTTTTCATTCTCCTTTCAGTGTCCCCAAACTGAAGCATCTGTTACTATTATCTGCGCATCTGTTACTATTAACTAAAAAAACTTCATCATCAGGTTTGTGAATACATTTTTTAAAAAATTTGATTTGTTTTCAGGAGTAAAAAGTCAGTGGGAGTTAGAATCGAGAAAACTACCATCAGCTCAAACGATTGCACTTACCAATCTGCTAAAAGACAGAGATTAGAGAATGGGCATCTCAACAAGGTATTGTAAAGTTTTCATGTGGAGATGTGACATTTTCCAAATTTTCATGTTCTTTTTTTTTTTTTTTTTTAACTCTGAACTATTTCACAATGTTTTAATGATGGCAAACACAACAGCTAGTGAAGCTAGATGTAGATACTGCACTTCTTTTTTTTAATAATGAATTGCTATCTTGAGTTGTTTATGAGCATAAAGGTTCAAATTAATTAATTGATACTCTCTCCGTTCTAAATTATAAGATGTGTTGACTTTTCTAGATGCATTGCTTTTACCATGTATCTAGACATAGTGTATATCTAAGGGAGTACTATTTTATCGAATAACTTTGCTTCTTGCTCTTTACTGAAGCTACTCGCTTGTGATACAGGCTGCTCCTACCACTACCCAGCATGAATTTATTCATAAAACTCATGAAAAGGTAAAAGCTCCTAAAACCATCTGCTTAAATTGATCACAAATCGACTTTTATGCTTCTGCTACTGCAGTTCTCTGACTCTTCTTAATTATATTTCTTTATAAAAGAAATAAACACATACTTGCTAAGTTTGCAATTAGTTGCTGCTGCTGTGCTGTCTTAAACCACCCTTCTGTTAAGATGTTACACAACATAATTTATATTAGTTCTCTGCTCTCCCTCAAATCTTGCCTGAGAACATTCTTATGGATACAGAATGTTATGAATCAAAACAAGGATCGGCCCACTGGTCTACCCAGAACGAAGATTACAATTCCTAGATCACCTAATTTGGCAACAAAGCTAAGAGCGGAGAGGTCAAAAGCTCTAAGATCAGTGTAAGTCATGTTCTCTTGACTTCATGTTTTTATTTCCAAATATAAGGTACTTCCATTATGGTAGTTCTGAAACATTTGCCTGTAACATATCAGGCCAACTAATCCAAAGCAGTTAAATGAACGGGTTGCCCCATATGCTCCAACAGTCCAAGTGGCATCAACTAGAAAGGTTTGGGACATCATGCACTTCTTAATCCTTTAATTGATTATGAATTATGTTTAAACTAGTCTCACCTTGAAAAATATGAGCAAATTGGCTCCCAGGAATATATGCTTAGTTGAGATATGCTTCCCAGTATCATGATTTGTGGAATGCGTTAATCCAAAAACCAAAATCCTAGATGTGATTTCATTAAATTTACCTCCCAAGAAATGAATGATTTTATAATGATCTGGGCTGCATTCAGGGAGCAAACTGAGCGATAGCTCAGTGGTGTGGCTGTTCATGGTTATGCCCACGGACCGGGGCTGAAACCTTGTATTGCACCCAAAAAGATCCCCCTCACTGGCTTGTGCCTCTGGTCCTTTACCAGCCCAGGTAACAATGCATTGTGCTGGCCTGGGTAACAGTGTAAGCTGGCCCAAGTTTGGTTTGTCCCTATTCATGGGCCAGAGTTGAGTCATACAGTCCTCAAGTATGATGCCGTGGGGGCAGTTATTCACAGGTCGAGTATTGCATTCAGGGAAACCAATGCATTTGTACTTTACTGATTCACTGCCTGAATGAGCTTTGCCGCTTTGCCTCCTGTTATTTATCCTTGGACATCATTTAGTCAAATTTCATAGTCAAAGATGTTCTATTTGCTCCTATTTTTCCCTAGTAGAGTTCTGGATTTACCATATGTAAATGCTTTATTTACTCTCTTTCTTGTACAGCTGTAATGTTGTATGCTTAGTTTCTAGTTCAATTAGAAAATTTGATCTCTATCAGGCAGTTCAACCTCTTCGGGCTACTGGCCATCAGCATGCAAGCAGGCAACATGAGGATGTTGGGTCAAATGTGCCAGCATGTACATCCAATCATGCAAGGCATATTAAGAGGTAAGTCTGTTATGTGATGTTCTACTACTGCTGTGCTCTTATGAGATGTTAAAATCACCTAATCTATTGATTGCATCTGTCAAGGCATGATTTGATGTAGCAAAAGGTGATTAGTAAGATTCCTTTTTGTGATCACTCTATGCAGCACCTATGATTTTACCAAAACATGTGCAATTTGGGCATGATGTAATAAGGCACATTTCTGCAACCTTTTGTCTATTAACAAATGAACTTATGCATGGTTTCACTGTTGTCTTGTAGCAGTGTAGATAACAAACCTGAAGATTGCAGAGATGATCTGTTTAAATTTAAGGCGAGGCCATTGGATGGAAAGGTAGCTGACATCTTCTTTCTATTTGTGAGCTCATTTTGTGAAGGTTCCTGTCCTGCACTATTTACAGCAAATGGTTCATCTTGTACCTTCTGTGATCAGATGTTAGGGAGCAAAGGTGACGGTGTATTTCAGTGCGCAAAAAAGAATACAACTGTGCCTAAGGTAACTTTATAGTGATACTCATTTTCCCTTATATATTTTCTTTGTTGCTTGTGAACGAAAGAATGTATACCCCCTTGATTTCTCAAATTATCTGCATCTTGTGATTTCAACTGTAGGAATTTAACCTATCAACAGGAAGGAAAGTCAATCCAGCTCCATTGTCTGAACTATTTAACAAGGTTTGTATGTATATAGTAGCATGAAAGGCTCATCACTACGTTGGTTACACTGACATTTGCTTGAATAATTTGGGAAGCTTTCTTTAACTGCGGGAGCACACCAAAATCATGGAGTAGGGCGTCAGATCAGGGGTCCGCCAAATTATATCAGTACCAAGGTTTGTCTGTTTCCCGTTCACTTCTTCTTTGTACTTGTTGCTTCTTCATTCGAAGCGCTCAAAGGTCTCTTTTATTGTATTGCAAGGACTGCAAAGAGAACGTGAATGGTAACTTGCACCGCTAGTCTGGTAAGTACTCAGTAATGTTGATCTACTTGATCAGATAACTGTCGTGTTGTTGTTTCACTAAGTCTCTTTTAATGCATGACAGACACCCTTCCATTTGTTTTCCCTTTCCAGACCCGCATCAATGAAGAAGTAGAATATACAGGATTTCTCTTTTGATAGTTATTATTACTTATTAGTGCCTGGTTCAGACTCAACGTCTCTCCACCGGCCCAAAGGTATGTATTTAACCGCATCAGCATCGTCACTGATATAACTGAGTTTTCGTGTTGACATTGCACCCCCTAAACTCGTGCAGGCCGAGCTTTTGTTTTGGTGTTTTGGACAGTTGACTGAGAAGGAAGCCTACATCCTCTTAGTTTTAGTTGACAAGATGAATCCATACATTATCTGACATTATGCATCGTCCGGCGTCATCGGGTGTGGAGCACCGTTTCTCGTCTCGGCCATAGAGTTGCTGCTGCTGCCGGGCCGCTGCAGTTTGCCATTGTCTCAGCTGCCCGGAGCCAATGAGCCATGGCTGTGATGGGTTGGTTTTTGTACAGCAAGAGATAGTAAACCATAGCGAATAGTGTCACTGTGGGCGCGGCTCACCCGGTGTATCTGCAGTCCTGCGGCCATCCGCAGCGACTCTGAATTGTAACATATATTGCAATCGCCTTGGCAAGGTCGTGCTCTCTTCAGTTCTTCGCCCATGTTCTCCAAATGCATCAAAGCTCAGCTCCCGGAATCTCCAGATGCGGTGTGCAGCAGAACAACAATAATCTCGTTACTGCTGTCAACAGTACTGCTAGCGCCGGGAATCTCCTCGATCACAGTCGATGTGAGCAGTGCTGCCGCCGGTGCTGACTGTGATTGCTGAGGCCTCGAAGGGCTGCCTGGTCCACGCATGGCCTGTTCTCCCGGTCCCCCTGGAGGATTAACGCCTTGAGAGAGCCACGAACCTGGAGGATTAACGCCATGAGAAAGCCACGAACAAATCGCAGTCCTGCACCCTGCGATTACCTGGTGAAGTTGCCGGATTCTTCGCCGTGCTTCTCATTCTCAATTCTCAATGCGTGTTAACCGCCACAGACAAATCACCTGGTGTATGTAGTCTACTGTACACAGTACAGGCAAAGCTTGCAGGTGCAAGATTTCGCTGTTACTGTGGATGATGGCAGTACGAATCTCTGCTGGTTCACAGTTGTGTCAAGCCGGGCCGAGCAGTGGTTGCCGGTGGCATTGTAGCTCAGGTTCCGGGGACCAGGGCCAGCCGGCGTCGGTCGGGTCGCCGGTCAAGTGCGCACATCGGTTTGTCCCATCACGGCCCCGCGGCCGCCGGCACCTGCTCACTCCTCCCACGTCGCGTCGCCGGCGGACCCCGCTCCGCTGTCCGTCCGTCCGCTCGTCGCCGGCTGGCCGGTGCGATATTCCTCAGACTCGTCGCCTCGTTGGACTGTGCCTCCGGTCCGGGCTGCCGCCTCACGGTCACGGGCGAGTGAGTGTTCGTTGCTGTGGTGCTCTACTGCGCGATGTTCCTGTCGACCTGTGGCGCTGGGCGCTCCATTCCGGCACGAGGTCACACTGTTCAGGGGCCGCCTCGTCGTGAGCTGCATTGCATCGGTGGCGCACTGGTGCACAGCGCAGCCACCATAGTACGCGTCGTGGCAGGAGACATGCCATGCAGTGGGCAGGCTGTGGCGCTCTGTGCGCGTCGATGCGTCACGCACGGCGCGTGCGTTCTCAGCTACATGGCTCTGCTGTCTGCACAGCACCTGTGCCCGCTTCTAGCCTTCCATGCTCCACCTCAAAGCGAGCAGCGTCGTCTGCCGGCAGGTCGCGGTCGCATGGTTGGGTCTTATCGAAGGGAGCCTAAGGACAGTTGCTTGCAGTTGCAGAACTGCTGCCATTGACTAGCGGACGAGACAGGGTTCGACCAACGGCCACCTCCAGCCGGCCTGCGTGTAGTAGTACTGCCTCGGCCAAGGGCTTCGACAAGGCCAGCAGTAGTTGAAACTTGGAAGTAGAAACGCACACCCTTTCGGTGCAAAGTTTTCACCGTTGCTGTGAGTTCTTCACCAAAGTGCTGGCAGCTACCCACGTCAAGCAACCAGGACGGTGAACCAACCAGCTAGTGAGGCATAAATTCAGTCGCAGCCATACCCATACACTGATACGAGTACAATGTACAATACAACAGAAACGTACACAGCAGCGAAAGGGAGCCGCAGAGCAGCTCATAAATAGCAGCCAAAAAACGGTGATGCATTTCATTTACAGCGACCCTGTCCAACGCAGGTTGCATGGTCCGATTCAATGCGGTTCCTTCCAGGATCCAAGAAACTCGCGTCATAGTTCTGCTGGATCGCGGACGCATAAATGGGCCCAGATTCATGGCGTTCACGGGGCACACACCTCGTGCCGTGTGATTACACCAATGTACCCAACCACTGCAAATCCGTCCTAGCAGCAGCAGCAGCAGAGTTACCTCTCCTTCCATTTTCGACAACTTCTAAACCAAGAAAGATCCACATGAACAATGGTGGCATCGATCGTCACCATCTACCGCGATCTCATAATCCTACGCCTATTTCCTGCACTGTGCTACTATGCTTTCACTACCTTCTTGCTTCCATCTCTACTTGGGAGAAAAATTTCTGGGGAGTTAGGGAGGGGGATCATGATCATGACAGTGTGTGCTTGGATATGACCTCGCCGAACCGCACGAACCACTGCTCGTCGGAGGAGCTGTTGTCGCCGATGTCGTCGGACATGCCGCTGTGGTTCATGTCGGCCGCCGTCGCGAGGAAGCGCGTGTAGTCGCCGGCCGCCGCCTTGGTCGTGGGAGTCTTGTAGGCAGGCGGTGCCGGCAGCAGGGAGAGCAGCACCCTCGCGACCTCGTGCATGGTCGGCCGGTCCACGGGGTGCCGCTTGGTGCACAGCAGGGCGAGCTGGAATGCCTTCCGGACCAGGTTCATGTCCGTGCACGTCACTGACACCTCCGAGTCCACAGCCTCCATCACCGTGTTGTCGTCAGCTTTTGAGAGTATCTACACATTCAAATGCAGAAAACAGATATAGTATCACTCAAATGCAAGGCAAACCATTCCGAGGAATCAAACTACTTTGAATTGCTATAATCACTACTAATAATAGAGTAATTGAATTGTTATAATCACTACTAGTAGAGTAAGATATAGATCTACAATGCATCACATTATTTTCATTGTTCAGCATTCACTAGCATTTGATCTATAGTAACAGTTAAAGGAGAGATCTGGTAAAGGAGTTCAGTATGGGGACGACTTACCAATTGATGCAAGTTGGATTCATTGTCTACGGCCTTCTTCCCAGTGAGCAGCTCCAGGAGGACGATTCCGAAGCTGTAGACATCTGATTTCTCATTGAGCCTCGACGTGCGGGCATATTCTGGATCGATGTAGCCAATGGTTCCTAGCACGTAGGTGGAGGCATGGGACTTGGCAGCAGGGACACATTTGGCGATGCCAAAATCAGAGAGGTGCGCTTCAAAGTTCTCGTCCAGCAGGATGTTTGAGGACTTGACATCCCTGTGGATTATGCGAGGGTTGCAATCATGATGAAGATAGGCCAGTCCTTGCGCAGCGCCCACCGCAATCTTCAGCCTTGTGTCCCAATCAAGCTTCACCTTCTTTGATGGACCTGAAAATGACCATGGGTTATCAGAAAATGACCGTGGAAGGAAGCAACGTGAATAAAAGCTCAGGAATACTAACCATGGAGGAGATCCCACAGGGAACCATTTTCCATGTAATCATAGAAAAGCAGGTTTCCATGAGGGGAGAGTGAGAATCCATGAAGGCTGACGAGATTTCTGTGTCGGATGCTACCGATCGTCTCCAGTTCTGTCTCAAACTCACGGAGGCTGTGGTTATACTGACTGTAAAGCCGTTTGACAGCGATGGCCTTGCCGCTCTTGAGATCACATTTGTACACAGTACTTGATGCCCCATAACCAATGATGTATTTCTCGCTCAAATTCTCAGTCAACCTCATAATGTCCTCATAGGTATGGACAGCCATATCCATTTGAAGAACTACTAGCTTTGGTGGTCCTGAATATGATCAAGAAAAGTACTAGATGAGTGTTAACATATTTGGACATGGCTCTAGAATAGTATATTGCTAATCAAGGAGTGACTGGCATATGCACAAACCTTGCACTGGCTTGTCAGATCCTTTCTCAGGTGGCTGTGGCTGATTGGTTTTGTATATTGCCAGCAGCATAATGCAGAGTAATATGATGAAGCCTAAGATAATGCATGCAACCGCTGTCCGAGAAATATTAACTGGAGTAAAAGTTATGCAAAAGCTTGAGTTAGAACTTAGACATAAATAGACCAGTAGCTGCAATGGACTTGTTTGGTACCTTTTGTTCCATGAGAATGTCCACAGCTGGAGTCTTGGCAGTACACATGGAGCATCGGATTACCCACAAAGCTGGGTTTAGATATGGGTTTCTATTAGAAACTATGATTCAATAAGGAACATCAAAGACCACATATGAGCCATTTGTTTGTACCTTTCCATTGGGAACTTTGAGAAGTTTTTTGCTGATGGGACATGTCCAGTAAAGTTGTTGTATGATAAATTTCTGAAATGAAAATAACACACGTCTTAATGCTGGGAAATTAATTAACCATGATGTTAGGGCAAAGTTAGCACAAAAAACATACAAGGTAATTAAGCTGAAGCAGTTAGCCAGCTGAGCAGGGATCTCCCCAACCAAATTGTTGTTATTAAGAATCCTGTGTAATAAAATCACAGTTCAGTATAATTCGAACTCAATATGCAGTAGAAATTCAAAATAATAGTACCACGAAGGAGAACTCACAAGCTATCAAGGTTTTGCAGCTGTCCAAGTTCTTCAGGGAGATAACCAGACAAGTTGTTGCTGGATATGTCACTGTCCATTTAAAGAATAGTTCAGATGAATTATATGGTTGCACGATTACTAGAACACATCACAAAGGATGTTCACTTACATTACTTGGACACTTCTCAAGTTTCCAAATTCAGCAGGCACAGATCCAGTCAGATGGTTTTTACTCAAATTCCTGCATGATTGCATTAACAGTTGTGGACATTAGGCAACAATCCACATAGATAATAATAAGAATTCTAAAAGGCTGATCTTGACATACAATTCAAGAAGATGCTCGAGATCACCAATAGTAGGAGGAACTGGTCCAGAAAATTCATTGTAGGAAAGATCTCTGTGCCACAATGAAGGAAGAAGGTAGTTATCAAAATGAAGTGGCTGCATGCCTGCAACCTTACACATAACTCAGAATTCATTGCACTAGGTAACAGATAAAGTGGATCTCCTTACAGTGTGTCCAAGTTGACTATATGACCGAGCTCAGAGGGAATCTGGCCTTTGAAATTGTTTGAAGAAAGGTTCCTATATTTTTTTAAGAGATTTAATTTCATGTCAGTGTCTGGTAAAATGAAATAATAATGTGTTGTGAAGTGCAACAATTATAAGAACTTCTGCAAATACTCACAGGTATGTCAAACTCTCCAACTTCTGGAAACCAGCAGGGATAGAGCCATTCAGTCTATTGCCATACACATTGCTGAGAACAAAACACAAATGGTAAGCATGATAAACATATAGCTTTTCTCTTATACCGTGGTAAATGCATGCTTACAAACTTACAATTTGTTCAGTGCACTGCAAGAGCTGATGTTTGCAGGAATATTACCCTCGAGATTGTTGTTGGCAAGATTCCTAGAAATGTAGAATTTTTCAGAAATTGCATAGACCAAAATAAAGACTAATTTGCATACTTCCACACAGGATAGGTTCTTACAATTCAAATAACTCTGTGAGTTTGCCAAGCTCAGCTGGGATTGTGCCCACTAGTTCATTGTCATTCAGCTGCCTGGATGGAACAAATATTGAACTTCATTAGGGCTACACACAACAGCAGCACATAATTATTTAGTTAACAGTAACTTACAGGTAGCTAAGTTTACTCATGTTCCCCAGTTCTGGTGGTATATTTCCAGTGAGTTTGTTGCCATGTAAATAGCTGAAACGAATGGTGGTCAAACTATCAATAAAAGAAAAGGAGACAGCTTTGGGATAGAAGAATATCGTTGCTGATACTAACAGTTTGCCTGTGTAGGACAGGTTGCCAAGTATAGGAGGAATTGGCCCCACCAGTTCATTCTCGCTAAGGTCTCTGGGAAAAAAATTCAGACAAAATAACTCATTATGAGCTACTAAAGATAAAGAGACCAATAAGCATGGATTCAAGTGTCTCTTTTTGTATTATCTATAAAAAGTGTCTCTCTTTGTACTCACAGGACAGCAAGAGCCTGCATGAGGCCAATCACCTCTGGAATTTTGCCAATCAGTCTATTTCCTTGAAGTGACCTGTAAAAAAAACAGTGCAAAGATCAACCGGAAGGACTGCATGGTACATATATATGAGGCATAAGTGTGCTGAAGTAAAGAAGATTTGAAGACATCAGGAAAACTTACAGTGTGGCTACTTGAAGGTAACCTATGTTGTAAGGTATTTCTCCAGAGATTTGGTTGTATGAAATATCCCTGCAAGCCAAATACAGAGGAAAATTAGCATCATAGGATCCTAAACTAAGGTTCACCAAAATAAAACAGAATATCCAGAGCCAACATACAGAATCTCAAAGCTAGTGCAGTTCCCTATGCCCTCTGGAATTGTTCCTGTGAGATTGTTCCCCCTTACATCACTGCATATATGGGAAGCAACCAATGTCAATGAGATCAAGCTGCAGCTTATGCATCAGGACATACAATGGGGCAGAGCAGTAAACTTACAAGTACCACAGGCCAGTCAGTTGGCACATATCAGATGACAAAGTTCCAGTCAGTGAGTTACCCCTCAGGCCTCTGAGGATCAAGATAACAGAAATGTTGTCATCTGGAAACATCTTCTACAGTGGGCAAAACAAAATGATGTAGTGCTCTTACAGGTATTGCAGTACTTCATTCCAATAGATGAGTCGTGGGATATCACCGGTAAGCTTGTTCTGCGCCAGATCCCTGTTCAAAGGAACAAACGAACATTTCATTACCAAGACAGGATAATAAGTGGCAAAGAAAGTACAGAAAAGGAAATTCCTTGGTGTGCGCACTAAAGCACAAAAAAGTAGGTGAAACAAACGGGCCATAAATCACCAAATGTGTCCAGCAATCACAAAAGAAGTAAAAGAGCCACGGATAGAGAAAGGTCCCAGGAAACTCACAAGGTCTTGAGATTTGGAATCTGGGACAATGTGGAAGGAATGGGTCCCGTGAGTTGGTTGTTCTTCAAAATCCTGTCAAAAAAGGAGAGAAAAATGTCACAACACCAGCAATCCTAAAGCACTAGAAAAGATTAGGTAAGCAACTAGCAAGACACAAACCACAAACAAGCAAATTTTTTGCACCATAACAAATGTCTACTTCACACGTTATGATCATGAATGCAGCATGTGCAACTGCCTCCCATTTTTACTGTACAGTAACCACTAAGATACCACAAGTATAGGTGGGTGTAAAAGTGACCATATCTTAAAAAAAAAAAAAGTCATAGCTCTTAGTAAAAGGCAGTCAGGAGAGCTGGAGCTTACAGGTCCTCAAGCTGCTTGAGCTTGGAGATGGAGAAGGGGATGTCTCCATACAGCAAGTTTCCAGACAAATCCCTGCAGAGACAAGAAAAAACAGAAACCAATTTAAAAATGGCTAATCGACAGCCAAAAGGTAGCAACACAATAAAAGAAGACTTGCTTGTTTTAGAGGCTTACAAATATTTTAAGGAGACACAATCCCCAATCTCATCTGGGATTTGGCCTGTGAGCTTGTTCAGCTTGAGATCCCTGCACGAGCAAATGATTAGCACACTAATAAACTAATCAGCAAGCCAAATCTAGGATGTGTCGGCTTAAAGTAAATAATAAAATAGTACTAAACAACTGTGTCACATCATGGCACGAGGGGTCAAATCAGATGAGGTGCTGTAGGATTAAAATGTGAGATGCAGGTATAGTCAACTGCACAAAATCTTAGGCGGATGCAGGAAATTGTACGTTTCTCCAAGTCAGCCACTTACACGAACTGTAGGCTCTTGAGCTGCCCTATCGCCGGCGAGATCTCCCCTCCGAGGTTTAGATTTGACAGGTTCCTGTTTTCCACACACACAGAAAACAATCTCATCAGAAGATTCTTCATTTTTTTTTCAGCAAACAAATAAAAACGACCCTTTACTTCTCCCCCAACAAAATGAGCAACAAAAACAGAGCACCATACAGATACGGTGTAGTACAGCGGCGGGCAAAGGAGAGTCTTGAGAACAAAACTTTAAAGGCCGAAACTTGCTGCGATGGCGAAAAAGAGAGAACAAACGCTGCAAGGTGTCCTCTGCTCCTTGTTCCCCCAAAAAACCAGTGCTTGCTCATGATCAAGAACGCAAGAAACACACGGCAAGAAGCCAGGCGAAAAGCAGCAAATGCAGGAAGCGGGGCGAGAAGATTCCAAGAGCAGACGGGAGGAGAAGGAGAGGTCGAGGAGAGCGCACGCACAGGCCGACGACGGCGAAGGAGGCGGCGTCGCAGGCGACGCCGCGCCAGGCGCAGTGGTCGCGGCCGCCGTCCCAGTCCGCCAGCGCGTTGGCCGCGTTCCCGAACCCCGCCTTGACCGCCATCAGCGCCTGCCCGTCCCCGTCCCCTCCACCTCCTCCCGCCGCCGCCGCCACAACCGCCGCAAGAAGCAGCACCACCGCCGCCGACCGCGCTGCCATTCCCGCGCGCGAATCCGCAAGAACCTTTCGCAGCCGTCACCTTTCTTCTTCCCCAAAGCCACCTCCTTTCCGGCAACAGCCAACCCGGGAAGTCCTTGCCTGCAACTCGCCGCTGCTGCGTCGCGCCTAGCACCGGCGCAAGTGCCTCTGCTGCTGCTCCATCTCCATACCCATGTCCATGTGACGGGCGGGCGAGGGAGGGCAGGGAGGGAGTAGGAGTGCGAGGTGTCCTGCGTGCGACTACGATGCGTTTTTGTGGTGGCGCTGGCGATAGCGACGTGACCGTGGGTGCTTTCGGGGGGCAGCCGCTGCTCTCCTCTGCCTCTGCGCGCAGCGAGTGAGGAGAGAGAAAGAAGACGGAGGCGTTAAGGCTGCGGTCCCGGGCCCACCGCGTCAGAGACTGGGCCCCCGGCATACGTGTAGCCTGTAGGGGCCCGTGGGCCGTGGCCTCGCTGTTTTCGATTTTTGAAAATCAATCAAAAACCCCTCCACGGTTTGGCTCGTTGCGGTCGTCCACCCGCGACCTCAATGACACGCGGGTCCCGCCAGGAGCGGATGCCACCTGTCAGCGGGCGAAGCGTTGACGGCGGCCCTATTCCTGGATCCCACCTGTCAGTGGAGCTGAAGAGCGGCGCGCGTACTAGAAAGGAACCGCGCGCCAGTCGGTTTGGATCGTCCCCGCGCGGGGAACCCTGTGGCCTCCCGTGTGGCGGCCGGCGTGGTCCAGGACTCCAGAGCCGGCCGCGGCGGCATCTCTCGCTGCGCCTACGCGTACAGCAGCGCGTACCGTCCCACCGAAAGGTCACGCCGCGGCTGTGACTGACTGTGAGAGAGTGGCGTCGCGTCGTGCCGGCGCCGCTCGACGTTGTGGGCACCGGTGACCACCCACCGGCCGGGCTGGGCCTGACCACGAAGAAAGAACGGCCGTGCAGTGCAGCCGTACGAGCTGTCGCCGCCCATGGGCCATGCATGGCCGACGTACCGATGGCTCGTCAAGGGAGATGCTTAAGGATTTATGATTGATGAAGGGGAGGGGATTTATGATTGATGAAGGGGAGGTGCAAGCAGCAAGCAGATGGTCATGGCTACAATTATTGGTTAATTAATCATGGTTGGAGGAGGGCCTCGCCGGTCTTAGGCTTAGACCACAACATATGCATATGCATGCATGTGCTTGTGGCTCCATGGGATTAATTGGTACTGCATGAGTGTCAGCTAGTTACAATTAGGGTTTGCACAAGCAATGATTAATTCTTTTTTTGTGTTTCTTGATGAGGAGAGAATTAATGGATTGGAGTGCTGGTGGAGATCAATGTAAAGAATTGAGCATTGATCTCTTCTGCAAATCTCATCATAGTTAGGTACTCATTGGTAGTGATTATAGTTGGCCAATGGATTAAACCTATTCAGTAGCCCTAAGCACAACTCCAAAAGGCATAGCACCAACATGACTCGTGGATCGTAGTGCTAACCTAGGCACGCGACGACTATGCGCCAAGCATCATCCCAAGCTCAATGGAAACAGAGCCTACATAAAACCTCACAATAAAATATTAGACAATCTTATTAGTAAAATGCGCCAAACTTGATGTAACAGAGCAGCCACCCTTCATCCCTCCTTGGCCTCTTCCGAAAAGGGAAGGCGAGGTTCCCTCTTAAACCTCTTGAGCGCACCTCTAATATGGCATAAGTGCTTTGACCTATGCTTTGTTAGTGTTATCATTGACGATGAAGCTTGTTATGGGTCTTAATTTTGAAGGTCATTGAACTCATGGCTGGTATTTTTTTTCTTCTGTAGCTGCCTAGCTGGGTATGCAAATAAACATGATAGAAAAAAGGGACAAAATTTTGTTTTGACCATTCAACTATCGTTTGAGTTTGGTTTTGGCCATAAAACTCGAAAGCTAGAAATCTTTTTTGTACATAGTGCAACTCAGGCACTCTGAATGCATACACACTCATCCCTGTGAACAAATGCTTGGAAATCCTACCCCATGAAGCCACCCTACCAAATATTCAAAGCGTCTGTACTTGGTCATCTAGCACTTTTTACAGGTGGTTTCATGATGTGGACGACAAGTCGACCTAGTCCGTGCCATTGTTATATGCTTCCCCTTTCGTCCTAGATGAAACCACTTGTATATAAGGGTTTCTCAAACGGCTATATGAGGCGTTCGCATAAGAGGTTGCCATCCCACAACACTATGTAAGCCTAAAGGGGATGGCCAAGAGGCAAACAAAGGGTGGACCAAAGATTGGGGGAGGTGAAGGAGGACAGACGGACGGCCAACTAGTCCGTGGTTTTGGCTCAATGAAGAGAGAGAGAGAGAGATAAGTAGATGACATGTGGGTCCAATGCCACTTCTCATCGACGCCGATAAAACCATCTAACAAAATAGCTATATATGGCTAAAAATCAATGGTAATCCACGGTTAGATGGTCGGCAATGGATCCTATGCATGCGCCCCCTTGGATTAACATCCTGCATGGGCCCGGATCGTTAGTTCTGAGCCAGACGGGATCAGTTTACATAGGATCCGTTGCCTAGATGGTCAAAGTGTTATGGTTTCGCGTCTCATTGCCAAAACTAGGCTTAGACAATACAAGTAGATGGTATTTTTTTTTTTGGGGGGGGGGGGGGGGGGGTCTCCATAGAAAAAATGAAAAGAAAACTTATAGATTCACACGGGACACCCATGCCATTTTTTACCTCTTCATTATTTTGAAAAGCAATCAATGAACCATTTCGTTTTCCCTCCGTATGAAAAAATCCGAGTCGTCGTCCTTTCATGGCGGCCGGCATGCGTACGTACACATAAGACAAGTACCAAAAGGGTCGGCCGGCCGGGCGGCCATTAACGCAATGCACAAGTAACACAAGCATAGTAAGCCCTCTGCCGGCTCCGTGAGCAGCATCTACTTCTCCCTGCACTCAGCATTCCGCCCGCCGCAATGCATGCTTCCCCTGCATCCATCCATCTCTGCAACCGCAAGCATGTACCCCCACACCACAGGAAGGAATTCAGAAAACGCACTGCGGCAGCAGCAGGCATATCGCTGCTGCAAGCAGCCATGGCGCGCCCGCCTTGAATTGAAGCCGCCGGCCGCCGGCCTATGCACATTGCATTGCATTGTATAGGAAGCTGCGATCGAAGTAACTCCGATCCTGCTGATCGGTCTGCAATTCTGCATGCATGTGGCGTTCAGGGGCTCACACTTGGTACATGATTGATTCGAGAGACGGGTTGTGCAGTGCATTGCAATGCGATGGTTCTGCAGTGCATTGCAATGCGATGGCGGCCTTTCTGCATCATCGTATTGACGTGCGGCACACACACATATGCACTGTTGTTACACTACGTACGCAATCAGAGAATTAACTCGTGCTACTTACGTACTACGCTTGCTTGCATGCAGATACATCAGAGTCTAGCTCTGTAGGAGTATATAATACTACTACTGTAGCTGTACATTGCAGAAATGGAATTAATCCGTCCTTTAATCCATATTGATCGATTCAAGGCAAGCAAGCGTTGTAGGATCCAAGATCAGAGTCGTATATGTCTAGTATGATTTTGGGTAAAGGTGGTCCAATTTAACATCATCTTTCAATACCTACATATAGACTACCTTACGTACCAATTTTTGTTGTGCATGCATGTGTATTGATTCTCGGTTCCATACATACGTTCAACACATTGTAATGATCTTTGGGTCCATGTGGCCCACGCCGTGCCACCACCACCCTACTAGCAGCTAGCTTCGCCGCGGTCCAATATGAAGCCAGTTAATAACCGTTGGACAATTGTCTTCCATGCGTGAAACTAGTATATTGAGAACCCAAGCGTACTCCCTCCGTTTCCTATAATAACACGTTTTCTTACTTTCACAGATATATACTTTTACAATATATTGTTATAGTGTATATATAAATACTTATCGATTGCTGTATTTAGTAAAGCCAAAAATCTTATGAATTAAAATGAAGTTAGTATAATTGTCTACAAAAGATGGATTTGTAAAATTATACATTTCATATATTTAAAGGTATTGGCTCGTTTGGTTCCAATGAATCAATCAATTTAAAGTTGACATAATTTATAGAAAATAATAGCCATATTTATATCTCGAGATAGGTTTAGTATATAAAAGTATAAGTATAATGCATGATCAATCAAATAATACTTATTCAGAAATATATATGTGGTAGTATAGTACCTTTTGTATATTTTGTATATTGAGGTTTTTGGAATAGTTTGGCTGCAGCCAACAAAAAAAAATAGTTAAATTGTGGCTCAAAATTTAGTGTGCATTTTGAATTGAGAAAATTCAAACTTTGTAAGCTTCAACCAAAATATAGTTAAATCATATGCTTGCAAATTGCTACTCCCTCAATTCCAAATTGTAAGTTGTTTTATATATCTAGAACCAAAACGATTTATAATTTGAAGTGGAGGGTGTATCATTGTTTTCATGAAAAATACATGGCCGTTAAATTCCATGGATGCGACATCGCATTGCTATCAAATGCATGTTATTTATGTATATATACATGTTTTGGGATATCAGTAAACGTATATCCAATGGGGGAGGATGTGATAGATCGTAGTACAAACAATGGCTAGCTACCTAGTACGTTACAGCGGCCTTTGTGCATATCCATGCCCAGATGTGCCAAAACATATCAACATGTATGCGTCGTCTCGAACCAAATCTTTTTGTCTCGTTTTCCTCCGTTTGCTCTAAGCATGTGCCCTGACAAAGCTGATCGACCTGGCCGGTTCAATCGTCATCGTCTTCTTCCTTTGAGCTGCCCAATGCATATCATTGCCGTGCTTTGCATGCAGCTGTAGGGTAGAGGCGAGACAAAGCAAGATCTGATGATCTGATCATCGAGCATCACAATACGGCAGAGGCTATTTATATTAGCCCTACTCCGTATGCGCTGTTCTGTATGCATGCATGATCCATAAACTCACACAGCTCAGGCTGTTCAGGATTCAGGCTCACCCAAAGTGCAAGTGTAGCCTCAGGCTTTGCAGCAGCCTTCATCACCACAGCTATTTATAGGACCTGCATCAATCACAAGGCCGGCGGCCTGCATGCATAGGCCAGTGCGTGTGACAACACGAGGCAGCGGCCAAGCAGAGTAGCATCAACCATCAATGGAGGAAAAATATGCACAAAGCAGAGAGAGAGAGAGAGAGAGAGATGTTTGGCCTGGCTAGGCTACACATACAGAACTCTTTGGTACCAATGCAGACCACATGCGAACAAATATGAACATTCCAACAATCCTCTCTCTTACTACTCCTCACTTCTCTGGAAAGGAGAAAGGAGAAACGAGAAAGGAAGGAGCCAAAAACAAAGGTAGAGATGCATCCAAGCTCTGCATTGCCTTCAATGAATTTATATGAACCAGCCAATGGCGTCGGTCTCTTTTCCTCTGGCCTGGCCGAAAGCCTAGCTGAGCCGCAGCAAGCCCACAACGGCGACGGCTGTGTGCACTGTGTGTGCTGCGCAAAGGCGTTGCACCTTTGTACCTGCCGAGCAATAACTGGCTGCATGCATGGCACGGCGCGGCAGAGCTGGGCAAGGCCAAGCAGCCGCAGCACAACCAGCCAGCTCGCTTCGCTGCTGCACTCGATCGTTGCCGCATGCCTTGCAAGTCGCAACGCATCGATCACAAGGTCAGCTAGCTGCGGCCGGCCTAGCCATGCCCATGCCCATGCATGAGTGCTTGACACATGGGACAAGAGCTGCGTGCCTAGTTTTGGACTAGTCAAAAGGTTGCTACTAGCTGCTCCATGCCTGCCTCTATGGCTCCATCTCGATGCCATGCCGCCATCCCTGCAGCAAAGTTTCTCTGCATCTGCTGTTCTTGCTCGCTTGGCTTGGGTTAAGTCCTGTTTCGGTAATCTCAACACCAACTGTACACTCAGGGTAAACCGGTGAAGACAGCAGCATTTGAGAGAGATCGGAGAGAGGGAGGGAGATGTTTTCCGTGGCAGGGGAGGGGACCGGCAACGAGTCAACAGTAGACCAACGAGCATGAGCTGTTCCATCTTCTCCGGGTCTGATGCCAATTCTCTGGAAGGTTTCGCTTTCAGGTTACATTTCACTGCTTCAATGTTCAGAACACAAGTCATTAGCTCAGTTAAGCAGCATGCAGATTACTAAAATGCAGTCTTTTTCAAGAGAAAAGATGAAAACGCAGTCTAATGCAGTGCATGCATCAAGCCAACAAGGAACAGTCACAGTGCGCACAACAAGGAATGCTATCCTGCACCTGTGAATCTGTGATGTGCAGATGCACAGTTTCGCCCTAATTTCGTGTCCCATCCCATCAGTTTCAGTTTTCAGTTGTATCGGCAGCAACAACATTACCTGCAGGATGCAGCTAGCATCTCCTTCTCCTTCCTGTACCTCTCCTTCCTGTACCTGTGCAGCGTGCACACAAAACCACGGCCAGTGGAGATCTTGATCAATGCCCCAGTGATCCAAGGTTTGCTTTCTCATGATCCATGGTTTGGTCTCTCATTTCATTATTTCCTTCCACAGGTTCAATTTCTTCTGTGCCGTATAGTGCAGGTGCAGCAAAAAACTGATGAAACTGAAACTGAAATAAATGGCCGGAACTGAAATTGAAATAAATGGCCGGCGAGCTCCAGCCCAGCATACAGTGGATAATGCAGAGGTGCAGCAGCAGTTGTTTTAGTGGTGAAGCAGGTGAACAGTACCGTACCGTAGTGTGTATCTGTAGTATCCTTTTTTGGTTCGTAGTATTATTCATGTCTGTGTGCGCGCCCGCCATGTACTAGGCGTGTACTCCGTACTTACTGCAGTGGAAACTGTATGCATATCGGATGGATTGATTGAACCCATCATAGAATCCGTGATGGGTAGTATCTACTATCTACTACTACTACAGTACCTCTTCCTCTTTCTTTCTCTGTCCTAATGAAGAAGCCATGATGGAAGGAACATATGGGGCGCGTTTGGTTCCCTGCATCCGGCGGAACCAGGCTGGCCGGATGCAGGGTGCTCGCGTTTGGTTGCCTGCGTGCCTGGTGGAGCCAGGCTCCGCGCATGCAGCAGCGACCCTCGGGCCAGGCTCTGCGGGAACGAGCAAATCGGCCGTTCCTGCCGGGCCTGGCTGGCCGGATGCAGTTGATTTCCCACTTAATGATGCATTAGTATATAATTAGTGAATATTAAGTGATATTAATATGTTTTAAAGATGTTTAAGACATAATTAGATAAAATAAGAACTTTGCAAGTGTATTAGTACAAAATAAAAAATTATAATCATAATATTATAATATTCTTATCTTATGCAACATATTTTCATACGTGCAACCAAACAACATCTCTGCTCGGCCAGGCTAAGTAGATACAGGCAACCAAACACGAGAGGATGCATGCCCTCAGCCTGTCTCATGTGAGCCAGGCTCTCAGATACGAGCCAGGCTCTACTCGTACGCGAACCAAACAGGCCCATGGTGTCCAAAAAGCGTAGTGTGTGCACAATGTGGCTATATGGCACCTGTGTATGTGCCCATGCATGGGCATGGAACTCTAAAAATATTGATGGATGGAATTGACCAATACTATATGAGAGCAATATATGAGAGCATGTGGCACACACTGCATCTACATACCGGTATATGTGATGTATCTACACAACCAATTCAAGGCGCATGGGCCCATCCTTTGTTCTTGACTTTCTTTCTTGCTATGATTTATTTGTGACCACTGCAACTTGGCAACATACTACGGCCTTGTTTAGATGGTCAGATTTCTAGCCCGAAGAGTACTGTAGCATTTCGTTTGTATTTGACAAATATTATTCAATCATAGCCTAACTAGGATCAAAAGATTCGTCTCATGATTTACAACTAATTTGTGTAATTAGTTATTTTTTTTATCAACATTTAATCCTACGTAAATACGACCAATATTTGATGTGATGGAGAGAGGGTCATATTTCTAGCCTTTTTCAGGCAACTAAACAAGGCCACATCCCATTATTATTATTATATTCTTATATTATCCATGAGTAAGACAGACAAATGATAAGCAAGCAAGCAACTGCTGCTGGTGATGTAGCTAGTTGTAATGTGTACAAAAGAGAATGAGCCACAACATGGACCACACCTGCGTTGCACGCACCAGCCCCCCCACATCTGATCCATCCATGCTCACACAATGCAAACTGCCCCAGGTACAAGCAAAAAATAGAGCTAGCCCCTGTACTTACATCAAGCTAAGCTTGGAGTGAAAGTGGAATATTTCCAGCTTGTGAGGGGGTGATCTGCAAGAGGCAGTGTGCCTGCCATCCAAACGAAAAGGAGGGTAGTGGTACTGTGATGGCCCATCACTGCTGGCACATAGGAGTACCATGTGATGTGAGGGAAGGACGGGCGGGTCAGCCAGCCAGCATGATGATGGCAGCCCCAGAACTGGGGGGAGCTGATTCTCAACCAAAAAAAAAAAAAATTGAATTTGTTGGTGGAGCTAGAGGAGAGGAAAAGTTTGTTACTCGCTTGCACAGTTGCACTGGTGTGAGCAGGATAAAGAGAGAGATAAGGCCAACAGCCAACAATGTGGAGTACTGTTGGTGCTGGCTGTGGTTGTAGCCCAGCCTAGGAGTAGAAGAAGTTGTTACAGCTAGCAAACATGCATGTGAAATGGTTGTTTTGTTTGTAGTTTGTACTCCTACTACAAATTGTTGCATGTGACTATGTGAGAATATATATTTGTTTTTTTTTTCTGATAGTGGAAACAAATGGATGTGCTGAACAAGGAAAAAAATATAAAAGAGCAAAGCTTGTGTATTGTTTGGCTCCATGAAAAGTTGCAAGAACATGTGGGAACTACATTTGCATATGGAACATTTACCAAAACTCCACTAATTCAGCAAAAAGGTCCTGTACTCCTGTATATGGTTATACAGTTACACATTCTGTGTCAGTTTGTCCTATACGTACAACACAGTGACACACACAAGACAGAACTGCTGCTGCTCTGCTGTGCATCTCTGTCTCTCTCATTAACACCGAGCCTAAGGATGATCGGATGCTACAATTTGTGCTCGTTAATGAAACCGTTTCATCTCTAATGGAATGAACCCTACCGATTCAGCCAAAACACTGTTGTGTTCGTTTGTTTAGCTCTCTCCCTCTCTAGCGTACTAGGTGTACTGGAGCTCTCTAGTCTCTACCTTTGCAGATAGCCTTGGCCAGCATGTATACAGTGTACTGTCCGTCTCCTACCGATTCTCCACTGCCCTGCCCTAGCTAGTAACTAAGGCCTTGTTTAGATCATGGCTAAGTTGGGAGTTTGCATAGTACCCTGTCAAATCAGCGCACTGTAGCATTTCGTTTGTATTTGGTAAAAATTGTCCAAACTTTGACTAATTAGGCTCAAAATGTTCGTCTCGTAAAGTACAATCAAACGGTGCAATTAGTTTTTGATTTCATCTATATTTAATACTACATGCATGGGCCGACATTTTGATGTGACGGGAAATAGGAATTCTGCATAGTGAATTTGGTGGCAAATTTGGGGATCTAAACAAGGCCTAAGCCTGAGTACTCCTACTCCAGTAGTATAGTACATGATGTTTCAGCACGTCTACGTACCGTGTACCGCTCGCGCCACGTTTAATTTTACCGCTCGCGCCACGTTTAATTTTTTAGCTTCTTGAGTTGCAGCAGGATGAGTAGTACAATAGTACAGTAATTGTTCTTGTAGAGGGTAGTGCGTGGCATACATTAGCCTAGTACTCCGTAGTAGTACTAGGTGACTAGTAGAGGAGGCCGGCCGGCCCCAATTTCAGCTCTCGATGCGTGCAAAGAATTCAGAGCGACCGTGCGTCGATGCGGTGCCTCCGGAGCCGAGGCATACTGTAATACTACGCTCGACCAATCATGGCTGGGGAGTGGGGAGGCCCCGGAGGCTGGACTGTAGCAACAGCCCGGCCCATGCCTGCCTCCATGGACGGCGGATGGTGCAGCAGCAGCAGCATGTGAACGATGGACGCGAGACATGTGACATGTGCTCCGCTCCGGCGTGTTTGTTTGTGCAAGCTAGGACGTGAGGTTCTATTGCCTAGCGGAAAGCGGCGTCACGTCGGCCTGCGCCACGGTCGGCGCCGTATCCGCCGGCGGCCCCATGGGCACGCCAACAATCTCCCTATGGCCTGCCTACGTATGGGCTATGGGTGTATCATCAGCGTAGTGGATACGTGATGATTGGCGACAACGAGATGCACAGACTTGTCCTACTGAACCAAGTCTTTTTTACTCCTTCCTAATGTAACTCTAGGGTTTATATGATTTTCAAAAAAAAAACTCTAGGGTTTATATATAAGGAAGATGAATCAATTCAAGGTAAGATAATCTGATGAGTTCTGTATTCCAAGTTCCTCTAGGTTTTTTTCCCCTCCTTCCTAATGTAACTATATATAAGGAAGATGAATCAATTCAAGGTAAGATAATCTGATGACTCGTGTTATGTTGCTATTAGTAGTACCAAAGCCGGGTGTTTTGCAACAATTCAACACTCGACCTAGAGGCCGTCTGATTCTTCCATAGCTCCAACACCTTCGTGTGGCTCCTCACTCTATCCCCTCTGGCGACACGGTGAGTCTCGCTCCCTCTTTCTTATCCCGCTCTAGCGGGTATATAAGGGTCAGCCTGGGGAGGGAGACAGGGCGGTCGGTGTGGTGTGTGTGGGTGTGGGGGGTGGGGGGGTGCGCTCATGGAAGCCAAAAAAGATGGCTAAGGGGTGAAGGGAAGAGGGAGACCACGGTGATGGAGCTCCAGCCAAACCCTACCGCGGGGTGGTGGGTGGCTATGGGGGCGAATTCTGCGGTGGGTCGAGGTACAGGAAGGGTTAGATGCCGGAGGTAGAAGAAGAGCGGGAGGCCATTGGATCTTCATTGCACGGTCAAAAAAAAATGTTTGTTGAAACCGGATGAAATCCACGAGAGTAGATAGAAAGACTCTTGAGGTTACCCATAAAAAATTTACTACTACTACTATTTTTTTTAAAATTCATTTGGATGACGTGGAACTAGAGTTTATTTAGATGATCAATGGAGGGCAGCGTTCCCTATGTAATCTTCTTCTTTTATGGCGCTAAAGGCGCCTGAACTAACTCTTGTAAAACAAGGCTTTGTCTTGCACTAGCGGTTTCCGGCAGAATATAACAAATACGTGGGGATGAGTTCAGCCCCCCGCCCGAATTGACCTAAAAAATGATTAGGGGGGTGTTTGGCAACGGTGCTGTGGCCGGCTCGGCCCGTGGGCCTGTCCAAGGCCAACCACAGCCTGTCCAAAGTGGTGCAAGGGCACTTGTTTGGTTGCGGTATCTAATAAACCTGGCCCAGGAGAGATCATGTTTGGTTTCGAGCACAGATGGATAGGATCACCTCTCTCCTAGGATACACGGTGGCGTTACCTCCTCTGTTTGTCTTGTTGGCATTTCATCGAGCGGTTGGTAGGCGGCGGCGAGGGACGCGAGCATGTCCACAACCACCGCGACAGCCAAGTTCGGAGACCATGGCGATGACCCCGACGGCACCCTCGCGACCTCGCCACCATGGCTCAAGCGCGGCAGCTCTAGCCCGACCCGAGGCCATCCACGACGGCTCCTCCGGCGCGGAGCTCGCGCGCCTCAGAGGCGGCGCGGCCATGGCGAGCGGCGCGCTCGCCGAAGGCGGAGGTCGCGGCCATGGCAAGCTGCACCTTCTTGGAGACGGAGCTCGGGCGCCTCAGAGGCGGCGCGGCCATGGCGAGTGGCGCGATGGCAAGCATGGCGTCCCGGAGACGGAGGTTTGGCCAAGGCAAGTCGCGCACGCGCCGTAGGCGGAGCTCGCGGCCATGGCGGAGGCGGAGCGTGCGGCCATGGCTCGCGACGCGCATCCTGGGACTTCCCTCGTCCGCTGCGGCACTGCCCTGCCTTGTGGTCTTCATTGTCGAGATGAAAGGGCTCGGAGCTGCCATCCGCGAGCATTGCCGCCGCCGCCGTTGCACCGCACATCGTCGAGCATGACCTTCGCCACTCGTGATGCCCACGAGTGCGTGCACAGGCTGCTCCTCGGCTCGACGCCGCAGCGGCTCGACCGCGCCGGCAACAACCTCGCCCGCCGCTGCGCGCTCGATCTCGCGCCGCCGCCACTGCGCTCGAGCTTGCGCTCGTCGGCGCCGCGCCTGCTACCCCATCGCTCGAGCTGCGACTATGGCAGTGTGTGGGAAAGAGAGATTGGGGAATTGCACGTCCAGAAAAACACGGCGAAGAAGAAGCGCACGGCAAGAATCGGGAGGTAAGTCTATCGCGCGCTGAGCGCACGGAGCTCTTGGAGGAGCCGTGCCCTGGAAAAACGGTGGGGGGTATCGTTTCTTGAGAGCCTAGCCCGGAGTGCTTTAAGACCCGTGCGGAACGGACTCCAAGACCGAGCCAGCGGCACCAAACACGCTGGGTTGCAGCCGGGGGGGCTCGAGCCACCCTCTGCGCCCTCCTCCAAACACCCCCTAGATGATCAATTAACGTGCCATAACATATCAACATGTATGCGTTGTCTCAAACCAAATCTTTGTCTCTTTTTCCCCGTTTGCTCCAAAATGTGCACTGCTCACTGGTTCAATCGTCTTGATCGTCTTCTTTTGAGCTGCCCAATGCATGCACACATTGCCTGCCTGCATGCAGACTCTTCATGCAGCTGTAGGCTAGAGGCGAGACAAAGCAAGAAAGTATGCGCTCACCACAGCTACATCTAGGAGCTGCATCAATCACAAGGCCGGCCTGCATGCACAACCCTCTGTGTGTGTTTTTGGTGTGTGACAACACGAGCCAGCAGGCCAAGCAGAGTAGCAAGCGCTAGCAAGCAGAGTAGCAAGCGCTAGCTAAGCGATGGATCGGATGAGCGTGGACAAATCACAAATCGCAGATTCGATTGGCGGCCCTGCCCTGATGAAACCCACCCACCCACCACCACCAAGCCACTCGGGATCGGGCATGCTTCCGGCACGGCATGTGTGTAGCAGGCCAGGGCCAGGGACAGCAGAGATCATCGCATCGCAGGAAGAAAAGAACATTCGGGGACCCAAACCGCGGGGCCCAAGCCCAACCACCACACCACATGCCACACTGCGAGTGCCGTACTCATCACACTCACACCCCAATCAAATGCTGCAACAGAGACGGCCGGCTTAATCCGTTTCACCTAAACGAGAATCCTAAGCCATGATCGCATTCGATGATATGCTGCTGCCAGATCATTGCTCTCTAGCTCCAACCTTGGCGCCTAGCGTGGTGCTACCAGTATCATCACCGCGCAATACAGGGAGTAGTGCTGGCAGTCCGGCCGGCGACCTTCTCCGTATCTGTTGCCTGTTGGGCTGCCCTTCCAGAACAGATCGATCTCACTTCTCACTCGCATCACACAGCCCCGCAGCCTGCCAGGCCGCGAGGAAAGCCTTGCTTGGACCACTCGGCCCGGTGTCCACTGCCGGGCCGCTCGATCACCATCACGGCATCACCATCATTCATCAGGCAGCGCGCGTCGCCATCAGGAACCGAATTCCTCGTTCCATTTCTCCAGCTCGTCCCGTTTGCTCGGTCGACCGACAGTTTGAATGCTTGTCCTTTGAGCTGGATTTTCAGATCAGGTACTCGCACAAACATATATTCTTTTCACCTGTTTATTTATCCGTTCATTCAGGGTAGAGAGAAACAGGGCAGCATAGTGGAGTAAGGTGTATTGATTGATGACAAAATAAGTGCTCAGCAGCACCCCACCGAACCAATGATCCCAAGGCCCATCTACCAACTCCCTCCTGACTCATCATTATAACTGACTAATACAGTAAGTAACAGGACAGAGTAACAGGGCAGTACACGTTCAGTTTTATTTTATTTTATTAAGCAGCAGGTTAAAATGCAGTCTCCAAGATGTTGTAGTAACGATGATAATGTAATTTCTGAACAATGCAGGTTAAACTTTAAAGAGTACCAACTCCACTATCTGAAGCATAACAGAGCTACAGCGCGCTAAGCACAACCATGGAAAGAGAATACTGCTGTCCTGCATCTGTGATGTATCCCAATTCCAATCCCATCAGTTGGATCGGCAACAACCGTTGCAGGATGCAGCGTTTATTTATCTCCCCTTTCCTGTGGCTGTGCCTGGCACGCAAATTTCTTTTTTTTTTGAAACAAACTGTCGGGTACCTAGATTAGGGGGTCCTAAATCAGGTACGTTAGAGGGAAATGACCCAACCCATCTTACCTTTAAATCTCCCGAGAATTAACCAGAGAAACCCCAATCCTCCTCACACTGGGCCGGCCCACTACCAGGCCCGCAAGGCCTCAGAGACCTGCTGGCTCAAGCAACGGCCGCTCACCTGCTCGATAAATACGGAAACCGCTCGAGCGTACGACTGCTCGAGACGACGGCGTAAACCGCTCGAGCAAGCGACCGCTCGAGCGGGACGGAGAACGCTCGAGCGAGCAGCCGCTCGAGTCCGCCCACGAACATTACCTATCCAAGGCACGCACATGGCTACAGTATATGTAATAGTGGGAAGTATGCTTGCTCCGCCTAACCCCATGGCTACGGTGCGCGGCATGGTGAGAAGGACGCCGGTCACTTCTCCTATTCCGCCGCCCATACCGGGATACGGGCATGCCTGTGCAACACTATTACACCACGTCGAGTACCGTGGCGCGAGCGGCATTCCCTCCCCGACGCCGTCGTCAACACTCGTGCCACCAACTACGTCGTCCCGTCCGTCGCTCGGATCATCGCCCTCGAGGCGGCTTCCAACCACTCGAGGAATGGTGACGGGACGCAACCCGAACAAGGGACGCACGGTGTTCCTGTCTTTCCCACCTCGACGACCATGCTGCGGGGTTCTCGGGCGCACGTGCTCGACTACAACGACGCCATACCTCGACTACGTCGGCCCACGATCGAGAAGGACCGGCAGGCCATCGTCGGCCATGCCGCTACTGTGCTCGAACTGGACCGAGAGAGCGTCTACGGTTCGGCGACTCGACACGGTGCATGTAGCTCGACGTCACGCCACGACAGCCCTATCTACTTTGTATTCCTGAGCCTCCCCTTGGCCTATAAAAGAGGATGCCAGGGCCTAGTCTAAGAGAGGTTTTTTCGGACGCCTTCATTCACAACACATTTCCACGCACGCTAAGTCTCAGGACCCGCTTGTATTCACCCCTGTACAAGCACCCCGGTGCAAGATAATACAAAATTCTCCCCTCTCGCGGACGTAGGGCACTCTTTGCCCGAACCGGGATAAACGATTGTGTCCATCTTGCATCACCATCCGGATTAGGGAGCACGCATAGAAATTTACTCGTTGGTGTAATACCCCGGGTACGAAACACCGACGGTTGGCGCGCCAGGTAGGGGTCTCGCGTGTTTCCACCCGATTCCCGCCATTTTCCGGATGGCATCACCCACTCCTTCGTTTCCGTTCGCCACGGTGATCCGGTTTGGAAGTCTAGAGTTCGTGTCGCTCGGCCCGGGCCACGACATGACTACTCTCGATCGGTGAACCGGGGAGGGGACGCTCGTCACCCCCGCACGCTGGTGGGGCCGCGCGCCGACCGCGCCGCCATGGCTCGCCACCACGTCGCCGACGCCACCAGCATCGCCCTCACAGCCAGCAAGCACAGAGCCTTGAGCACCCTGCTCGTGTGCCCTCCCAGCCAGATGCCACAACGCACCCAGCCGGGGTGCCAAGTGTGCGGCGGGAGGTGCCACATGGACAGGGAGTCCTCGACGTGGACCCTAGCTTCACGTTTGCCATGCGCTCGTCAAGAGAGCCCGGTGTAGCGCCTCGAGCGCGCGCGCGGCCGACGTCGCCCAACCTGCTGCCGCACGGGATCTACCGAGCTCATCGCAGGCTCCCGTTTGGGTTTACTAACGCCGCCACCACTTATGCCAACGAGATCCGGTCGGTCATGGGACCGCGGGAGGAGACCCCCGGCCCCCTCCTGCGTGTCACCATGGACCTGGAGATCGTATGGCCGGCGACAGTAGACCGCGGGTTTGACAGAGCGCCTGGCTCACAACGCCACACCGCGGTCGGGGATATGCGCCGCAGGATCGAGGAGGAGAGCACGGGGAGGCCCTGGACGCCGTCCGCCGCTAACCCGGACTCCGATGACTCGGACTCGGGGTGCTATGACCCGGCTCGCGAGTGTTTTCATCTCAACGACAACGTTCCGTCGGATGAGGAGACCGAGATGGCGCCGCCGTGGCCGTCCCTACAGCCAACCGGCAGACGTGACCCGGCGGTCGGGACGTCGGCGGCCGCAGCCCCGCAAGTGATTGAGCCACGCGGACCGCCACCACAAGCCCAAGATAACCGGCGGCCCGAAGACGATGCTCAAGCGGCACAATGGGCTCGGCTCGGGAAATCGAGGCCAAGATGAATGAGGAACGCGCAAATCTGGAACCGGCTGCTCAAGCGCGCGCTTGAGCGAACCATCCGCCCTCCTCGAGCTCTTGGCGCTCGAGGAAAGGCGCGAGACGTCTTCAACCGCATCGTCAACGACGGCGACCCGAAGCGCCACCCGAGCCGGCCCATTTCCCTCGAGCAAGCCGGGAATGTTGCGGCGGCTATATTCGCTGCGGGACATGCCGGCGCCCTCGAATCCGCATGCATTGCGGATACGAGATGAGATCCAAGGGCTCCTCCAAGTCGCGGCCGTCCGGCGGAGCCGAAAGCTCGGCCTCGAGACGGCGTGAGGTAGCCCCAGAACAACCACGGCACGAGCGGGAGGGTTCCGTCCACCGGGAGGCACCCTCGAGGTGGTAGAGCACCCGCTCGAGAACGCATCCTCGACAACCGCGCTTCAAGATGCGCGTCATGACATCAACGACAACCGACGACGCAAGGCGGCGGGTGCCGAGGACCGTGGCTACAAGGCCCATCGAGGGGGCCGCTACGACACGACGAAGATCGGCGGACTCTCGAGCCGCCGGGCCCTCGAGTCTTCGCCCGAGCTATCCGCAACACGCCGTTGCCAAACCCGTTTCGACCCCCACGAGCGTGGTCAAGTACAACGGGGAGACCAAGCGGAGCTCGGGCGGCCGACTTCCGGGGCCCGCCCCTGGGAGGGGCTCGAGAGGATAAGGCAATCATACGCCGGCTCCCATCAAGTTTCTCTCGACACCGCTCGACGGTGGCTCGAGGAACTTTCCCCCCATCAGATCCACGATTGGGCCGACTTGGTCCAGATTTTTGAGGGGAACTTTAAGGGCACGTACATCCGACCTGGCAACTCGTGGGATCTCCGTAATTGCAAGCAAAACACCACGGAATCTCTCCGGGATTTTGCTCGACGTTTCTCCAACCGCGCACCGAGCCGCCGCACATCCCGGACCACGACGTCATCCCTGGCGTTTGTCTCGTGCACCACGTGCAAAGAGCTCGTGCGAGCTCGGGCGCAACCGCCCAAAGACGGTGAACGAGCTCATGGACGTCGTCGCCGACTACGCCGCCGGCGACGAGGCCGTGGGGGCCTTCTTTGGTGCGGGGCCAGGAACAAGCCCGCGCCGTCCCGGGAGGCGGTGAGGGCTCGAGCAAGGACCCGAAGAAGAACGGGAAGAAGAAGAAAGGCAATCGCAAGGCAAGCGCGCGGTCGTGGAAGACGAGGTGGCGCGGCCCGAGCGCAAAAGCCTAGACCCCCTCCGGATGGGGGCGTTTTCGACAAGATGCTTTGGCGGCCGTGCCCCTACCACAAGGAGCCGGTCAAGCATAACCTCGAAGACCGCCGTATGCTTCGAGGTTACTTCAAGAAGCTTGGCATTGACAAGGACGATGGCAAGAAGGATAAGGGTGGCGAGGATCGAGCCAACGACGGCGACGACGGTGGGTATCCGCCCATCACCGAGTGCTACATGATCTACGGCGGCCCGACCACCCGGATGACACGCCGAGAGCGGAAGGCCGAGCGCAGGAGGTTTTCGCCATAAAACCCGCCACGCCTCAATTCCTCGGCGGTCGGATGCTCCCATCACGTTCGACCGTGATGATCATCCGACCATGTCACCAATCCCGGCTCGTACCCTCTCGTCGTCGCGCCGATCATCCTCAACGCCCGCTTCACCAAGGTACTCATGGATGGAGGTAGCGGCCTCAACATCATCTACATGGAGACCCTCACGTTGCTCGGCCTCACTAGAGCGATCTCCGGCCGAGCGCAGGGGCTTCCATGGAGTGGTCCCGGCAAGAAAGCGCTCACGATCGGCCGCATCGACCTCCCCGTCGTCTTTGGGACACGCTCGAACTTTCGTCGAGAGGTCTTAACTTTCGACGTACCCGGTTTCGAGGGGACGTACCACGCTATCCAGGCGGCCGTGCTACACAAAGTTCATGGCGATCCCGGCTATGCCTACCTCAAACTCAAGATGCCGGGACCAAAAGGAATCATCACCTGTCGGTTCCACGTACGAGCACGCCTACCACTGCGATGTGGAGTGCGTCGAGAACGGGGAATCACTGATGAACGTCCTGGGAACATCTGAAGACCTAGCCATGATGCTCGATCACATGGCAGCTGGAGCCTCTCCTCCAGCACCCAAGCGACAGCCGGCAACTTCGACCCCGCCGACGACACCAAGAAGATTCCGCTCGATCCAAGCTCCTCGGGGAAAAGACGCCGGTCATCGGCGCCTCCCTTGACGGCAAATAGAAGCGGTGCTCGTCGACTTTCTCCGCGCAAACGCCGACATGTTTGCGTGGAGTCCCTCGGACATGCGGCATACCGAGGGATGTCGCCGAGCACGCCTTGGAGATCCGTCCGGTTCAAGACTGTCAAGCAACGCCGCGCCGCTTCGACGAGGAGAAGCGTAGGATCATCCGCGAAGAGGTCGAGAAGCTCGAGAAGGCCGGATTCATCAAGGAGGTACATCATCCGAGTGGTTAGCTAATCCCGTATTAGTAGAGAAAAAGAATGGGAAAATGAGGATGTGTGTAGATTACACTAGTTTAAATAAAGCATGTCCCAAAGTCCCATTTCCTTTACCTCGAATAGATCAAATCGTTGATTCCACTGCGGGTTGTGAAGTACTTTCTTTCCTCGACGCCTACTACGGCTACCACCAAATCAAAATGAAGGAGTCCGACCAGCTCGCGACTTCATTCATCACCCCCATGGGCATGTATTGTTATGTCACAATGCCTTTCGGCCTTGAAACGCCGGGGCAACATACCAACGCCGCATGCTCCATGTCTTCGAGAAACACATAGGAGAGACCGTCGAGGCCTACGTCGATGACATCGTTGTCAAGACTCGAAAAGTAGAAAACCTTGTCGAGGACCTCAAGTTGACGTTTGGATGCCTCCGGGCTAAGAACATCAAGTTGAATCCCGAGAAGTGTGTCTTCGGCGTGCCTCGAGGCATGTTATTAGGGTATATCGTCTCCCAGCGCGGCATCGAGGCCAATCCCGAGAAGGTCGCGGCCATCATGAGAATGGGGCCGATTCGAGACCTAAAAGGGGTACAAAAGATCACCGGATGCTTAGCCGCACTCGTCGGTTCATTGCGCGCACGGGAGAAAAAGCCTTGCCTCGTACCGGCTCCTCGAAAATCCGAGCACTTCACGTGGACGCCGAGGCGAGAGGAGGCCCTCTCGGCGAAGAGCATGCTCACATCTCCCTCTGTGCTCGTGCCGCCTCGACCGGCTCGAGACGGTCTACCCGCCGAATCCCTCCTCCTCTATGTTGCCGCAACCACTCGGGTGGTCGGCACGGTCATAGTGGTCGAGAGCGGCGAGGAAGAGGGGCACGCGCTCCCCGTCCGGCGGCCGGTGTATTTCATCGGTGAGGTGCTCTCGGACGCCAAGGTTCGATACCCCCATATCCAAAAGCGCTCTACGCAATCGTACTCACCCGTCGAAAACTCCGGCCACTACTTTCTTAGCCACCCGGTGACGGTGGTAACATCATTCCCACTTGGGGAAATTATCCGAACCGGGAAGTCGTGGGTCGAATCGCCAAGTGGTCGGTCGAGCTCATGGGCGAGACCATCACGTACGCCCCACGAAAGGCTATCAAATCTCAGTCCGGGCCGACTTTGTCGCCGAGTGGACCGACGTCCAACTCCCCCGGTCCGAGATCCAGCCGAGCTGTGGACCATGTACTTCGACGGGTCACTTATGAAGACGGGGAGCGGCGCGGGCTTGCTCTTCATCTCACCTCTCGGAGTACACATGCGTTACGTAGTACGCATCCACTTTGCCGCCTCGAACAACATGGCGAGTATGAGGCGCTCGTTAATGGGTTGCGCATTGCCATCGAGCTTGGGGTCCGACGCCTCGATGCTCGGGCGACTCGCGGCTTGTCATCGACCAAGTAATGAAAGCCTCGAGCTGCCATGACGAAAAAATGGACGCATACCGCGGTGAGGTGCGCAAGTTGGAAGCCGTTTCCATGGTCTCGAGCTCAACCACATCCCAAGGCGCTTCAATGAGGCCGAGACGAGCCGCCAAAATCGCTTCATCTCGAGCGCCGCTACCACCCGAGACGTCTTCTCGAAAGACCTCCATGAGCCATCCGTAAAGTGGGACTCGGGGGGGACTAGGGCGGGACATTTGTTGAGCCCCCTTCGACGGGGCCACGGTCATGGAGATCGACCGGGCTACGAGCCCGCCAACCGACCGGCGTGCACCATTCCTCGAGTATCTCATTCGAGGGAGCGCGGAAGAGGATCGAACAGGCGAGACGACTAGCTCGTCGAGCCAAAACTTACGTCCTTTACGGAGACGACAGAGAGCTCTATCGCCGGAGCCCAACTGGCGTACTCCAACGGTGCATCTCGATCGAGGAAGGCGGGAAGCTACTCGAGACATGCACTCGGGAGCTTGTGGTCACCACGTGCGCCAAGAACCCTTGTCGGGAACGCATTCCGGCGAGGCTTTTTCGGCCCACGCAACCGTTGACGCCATCAAGCTTGTTCGAGCGTGTGAAGGATGCCAATTCTACGCCAAGCAAACGCATCTTCCAAGACACGCGCTCCGATGATCCCCTCACATGGCCATTTGCGGTCCGGGGCTCGATCTCGTCGGACCCCTCAAAAAGACGACGGAGGCCACACCCACTTGCTCGTGGCCATCGATAAGTTTACCAAGTGGATCGAGGCCAAGCCCATCACTAACATCCGCTCGGAGCGAGCGGTCGAGTTCTTCACCGACATCATCCATCGCTTCGGAGTCCCTAACATCATCATCACCGACAATGGCACCCGGTTCACGGGCAAAAAGTTCTTGGACTTCGCGATCGGAACCACATCCGTGTGAACGGTCGGCGGCCGCCTACCCTCGAACTAACGGCCAAGTTGAGCGCGCAAATGGCATGATCTTGCAAGGTCTAAAGCCAAGGATTTTCCAACGCTTGAACAAACACGGCAACAAGTGGGTGACGAACTCCCATCGTCCCTGTGGAGTTTGCGGACGACCGAGAGTCGAGCCACCGGGTTCACCCCGTTCTTCCCGGTCTATGGGTCCGAGGCCGTCCTCCCCACCGACCTCGAATACGGGTCCCCGACTCGGGGCCTACAACGAGCGGACAAATGCGGAAAGACCGGCAAACGCCATCGACCAAGCTGAAGAAGCTCGAGACACGGCGCTCCTACACTCTGCGCGCTACCAACAGAAGCTACGGCAGTATCACGAGAAGAATGTGCGCAAGAGGGACTTCAAAGTTGGCGATCTCGTGCTCCGCCGACGCCAAGATAACAAGGGCGCCACAAGGCGACTCCTCCCGGGAAGGTCCGTTCATCGTGGTCAAGGTGTTGAAACCGGGGACGTACAAGTTAGCCGACGGAAGAGGCTCGACCCTCACCAACGCGTGGAACATCGAACAGCTACGTCGCTTTTTCTCCTAGGCCTCGATGCCTTGTACATATTTTCGCTTAAATTTTACCGCTCGTATGAGTAAATAAGTCAATTTCTTACTTTGTTCATACGCAAGGTGGGCTCGACTTTGTTTCCACAAAGTCAAGCCCCCTCGGGGGCTAGACCGGGGGGGAACCCCGAAGTCCTCGAAAAACGCACCTAGTTTTTTCAAAAACGTGCTCGACGTAATCTTTCCCCTCCTCGCCTCGAAACTTTTCGAAAGCTAAGTATTGGCGTTACCTCGGGCTCGTCGAGCCGGGCGATCGAGCACAAGGCTTCCCACGCTTCCGAGCTACGGCACCTTAACTCATCCCCTCTCGAAATGGTCCGAGCACGCCGCCAACGCTTAGCTAAAACAAAGTAAAGGCGGGAAGTGGAAAATGACATCAAGCGCAAGGAGAAAACTAGAGCATAACGATTAACGATTATAAACATCGAGTATTACGGTTCAAGGCCACTTGGGCCACTCCCATAACCAAAAATACTTGTTTTCTTACAAGGGCCTTGTTGCCCGGATTACGGCTCGCAGTGGTTGGAATCTACTCTACGCCCGGCGGGAGGACTTCATGCGCGAGATCGCCTCCAAGACGGGCGCCCGGTTCTTCAGCCTCGGCCTTGAGTTGCTCGATCCGGGGGTTGACCCCTCCTTCTTGCTCGCCCTCGACGTAGGCAAAGCCGCTCGCCACGGCCTCCATCCCGGTCCGGCCTCCTCCTCGAGACGCCGAACCCCGAGTAGAAGATAGCCATCGTCCGGCGCGCTGGCCGAAGACGAGGGCATCTCGGACACGGCCCCCGCAGAAGCGCCGAACTCGACGACTCGGTTGGCGTACCCACGGCCGGCGTCCGGCCCTCGACGTCCACCACGGGCGCGAAGCCCGGTTGGCGCCGAGGGTGTCGATGGCGCCGTGATGCGGGCCTTGGACGAAACCTCGCCATCAAGCAACACTGGGTCGCCTTGCGTCCTCACGCGCGCCCGCCAGTCCGCCTCCAAACCCGAAAAAGATGACAAGAATCAAGTACTTAATCGGGTACTCGAGCAACCCGTATAAATCACGCACGAAAAAGGACTAAAAGACTCGAGCACTCACCGGTGCGGCGGGTCGAGAGCCTTTGCTCACGATCGAGCGCCCGCGTAAGTTCACCCTCTTTTCTCCGGAGGACGCGCTCGACGTCGTGTTTCTCCACGCGCGGCTCCTCATAAGCCCGCCGGCGCCCCGGATTGCGAGGTCTTTCGTCGTCATCTCTAGACGGAGTTTGACCGCTTCCGTTTGGAGACCGCTCGCCCGCTCTTTCTCCGCTTCGAGCGCGCTAGCAAGGGCCTCTTTTCGGCGGCCACCGGGTGACCGTTGCTGCGGCTCCTTCACGTAAGCCTCGACGCCGGCCTTCTCCTTCTGAAGCTGCTCCATGTCCCGCTGCTTGGCCTTGTAGCCCAGCAGCGCGGTAGCCGCGTCCTGCTTAAGCTGCTCGAACGCCGCATGCAGCTGCGCATAATTCCGACGAGCGGTCTCGGCCTCCTGCGCCACTCGAGCGAGTTCGTCGTGGGCTTTCTTGGCATCCTCCTTGGCGGCGTCCAGGGCGGCGTTGGCCTCTCGAAGAAGCCGTGCAGACCGGTGCAGCTCTGCCTCAGCATCCCGCCCCAAGCGCACATACCGCCGGATCTCGTCCTCACTCTCACAGAGAGCGCGGATGTGAACCGACTTGGCGTATGAACAGCTTTGCGCCGTCTAAGCCACGAGAGAGGAAAAGTCAAATACAAGGGGGTCGTGCTCGAAGGTACTTACAGAAGAAAGCCGGGGCAGGTCCTCGGAGACGAGCGACAGAGCGGCCTTCAGAGCGTGTTCAAGCCACTGACGGCGCTCCTCGGCCTCCATATGCGCCTCGAGCTCCCTCTGATCGTTCATCACGATCGCAGGGGCCTCGTGGTCGAGAGGGTCGGGAAGCACCAGCGGCGGCCTTTCCCACAAAGGGAATTCCTCCCGCATCTCCTTGTCGACGGAGGAGTGGAGTCTCCTCACCGCCTCCAAATCGACGCCCGCCGTCACCACCCGCTCAGCCAGGGCAGTCGGGCGTTGCGGCAGGCCCTGGGAAGAGGACGCCTCCTGGGCGAGCGCCCGCGCCTCGAGCCTCCTCCGTTCTTCAATAGAGGCATCGGAGGGCTCAACGGGTCCGAGACCAACCGACCGCATATGGCCGTCGGCGATGGCTGCCGCCGTCTGCCTCCTCTGGGCCTCCTCCCAGTGGTCGGCCTCGGACATAACGGTGAACTCCACCTCCCCCGTCGTCGAGTCGGGCACAAGGTGAGGCACCACGACCTCCCCCAACCGCGGGCGCCAGCGGCGGCGCGATGTGGCGCCGGCGGTGCTCCTCGTGTCGCTCCTCCCTTTGATCGCCGCCCTGGTGCTCATCGCCGCCTACGGCGGCGGGCGGCTCCGCCCGCGCCCCCACCTCCCCGCCGCTTTGCTCCTCTTGCTCGGCCGCTTGCTCCACTTGCGGCTGGATCTCCTCGATGCCAGCGGCGGCAGGCTGCACCACCGGTCCCACCTGCTGCACCACCGGTCCCACCTGCTGCACCACCGGCTCCTCCGCCTTCTCACCCTCCGGTGTGGCAGCAGGGTGCTCCTCGAGCGCATCCTCTCGAGCGGCAGCCTGGGCCTCACCCTCCTCAACCCGTTGCCCGGTTGAGGGCTCGACCTCCATGTCCCGAGGAGGGGTTGAGGCCCGGCTCGGGCGAAGCTCGCACCGGTCCCGCCTCCCCGCATCTCCACATCTCCCACGGGCCGGTCGGCGGGCGCGGGCGTCTCCTCCCCCTCCTTCTCCCCGCGCTCCTCCTCGAGCCGGCGCAGCCGACCGGGCGGGGAAGGCGGGCGCCGAGCCGGACTCTCCTCGAGCACGATGGGCCGCTCCGATCCGGCCCCGTCACCGGCTCGACACCATTGCCCTTTGCTCGCCCGCCGCCGCGTCATGGCCGCGCGCGCGACGATGCGGGGTCTCGAGCGGGACGGCGGTCAAGGCCGTGGTGGTGGTGGCGTCCTTCTCCTCCGCCCTTGGCCACGACCCCGGCACCTACACGGGATGCGGCGCCATCGGGACCGCGCGCTTGAGCGCATCCTTGGCCCGCTCTAACCAAATGGGAGTAGAGGGAGGGAGAGTCACTCCACTGGCATCGACGGGGTGCCGCTCGACCCTCCCGTGGTCCTCGGCCTCTTAGTAGGCACCATGGAAGGGAGGGATGGCAAGGACCGCGGGGAACGCTTAGTCTGGAAGAAAGAGAAAAACAAAAAATCATTGTGACAAAATACTCGCACACAAACAAAACAATGCATTAGGGAGTAGGTCGACCGGGAGACTTACCCGCGGTCGGGTAAGCGCCGCTCAAGCCGCTTGGCTTGCTCGGAGCGCTCGGGGGCTTCCGAGCCTCGGTTGCCCCCTCGAGTCACTCGAGGACTTGGGGGCCTCGAGCCCGCCGCTTGTGCCGCTCGAGGGCTTCGAGACCCGGCGGCCGCTCCCGTTTTAGCCGACTCCTTGGGCGGCTCGGGCACGCGTCCCTCACGGGATCCCGGGACCCGCGGGTCGGATCCGCTCCGCCGGCGGTCGCTAGAGGAGCCGGCGCGCCGCCGGTTTGTGCGAGAAGATGAAGTGCGCACATTTGCAGCCTCCGCGCCGGGTGTGCGCGCCCGTTGAAGAAGAACGGTGGCGGGAGGAAGATTCCCGCCGCGTCGGAGACGGCGCCCGCCCGCCATGGCTAGAAGGACGGGCGACTCCTCCCGCCGCCCGCTTGAGCCGGCGACGACGAGCGAGTGCGGCGGGCGGGAGTGTTGAGACGCCCCACCCCCGTTGCCCTGCAGGCCGGCGACGCGCTCGAGCACCGCGGCTCGACGACCCTCCCGCGGACCCGCTCGAACGAGCGACGAGTCGTCGCGCGAAGGCTGGCGCCAACGTTGGCTCCACGCGGAGCGAGCAAGCGTCGGGGCTCGAGCGACGACGGCGTCATCACGTCGATCGCATCATCATCATCGTCATCGTCATCCTCCCCTCGTCCTCATCGGACGACTCGAGGCGGGGGTCCGGTCGGTCGGGTCCGCCGCCAGGCGTATTTCACGTTCCCGGCGGCGCCTAGCCTTACGCTTCTCCTTCTCCTCCAGCGCACGGGCCTTCTGCGCCTTCTCCTCCCTCCGCGACACCACGGCAGTGTGCGCTCGCTCACCCCTCAAGCGTCTTACCTCGCGGTCGGGCGCGTCCTCCTTCACCGGAGGCCTCGACTCCGCGTGGTCGTTGATGTTCTGGACAAAAGAGCAGGCCTCGATAAGAATTGCTCAAGTAAAAGAAACGACGAAAAGAGGATCTCGAGAAAACTTACGTAGCCGAGCGGGTTGTACTCCGGGCGCATGCGGAAGAGGCCGACTTGGTTCTCGCCAAAGTTCCTCCCCGTCGATTGCGTCACGCACCCGAGCCACGATCGTAGCGGACCGGGAGAGGCTCGTTGGACATCCTGGCGGCGCAAGCGCCGCAGGTCGGCGTTCTCCATCATCCGGTCGAGCCGCGGCGGACGCTCGGCGACGAAGCACCCGGCGGCCGTGGAACTCGGCCACCACATGCGCGACGTTGAGGAAGAAGTTGTCGGACCTCCGGTTGCGCGAGCTCGAGATGGCGTCGAGCGAGAGTTCATGCGGGGCCGGCGCGCCGCCGGGCCGGCCATGCGCCCGGTTGAAGCCGGGCTCGGTTAGCCTTGCGCGGGTATATTCCGGGAAGAGGCCCCCCTCGTTGCGGAGGTAGAACCATTCTCGATCCCAGTTGGCGTTGTTCGACGACCACGTGCCGGACAACCAGCATTCCTTCCTCTTCAGCCCGAGCGAGCAGGAACCCGCTCGAACATAGCGGCGGATCTTCGGCTGCACCACCTCCTCTTTCTCCTTCTCCTCCTCCTCCTCTTCCTCATTATCCTCCTCGTTCTCTTCCTCCTCCTCGTCATCATCATCACCGTCGTCGTCGGCGGCCTTCTTGCTCTTCACCGCCTTGGTGAAGAGCGTCGCCTTGAAGACGTGGGTGAACAGGTCCCACTGCGGCGCCATCCCCAAATATCCCTCGCACACGGCGGCATAGGTAGCCGCGAGCGAGATGGAATTGGGGTTGAAATGCTGGAGTTCGACCCGAAATGGTGGGGAGCGCCCGCATGAAGCGGCTCGGCCGCGCACCAAGTCCCCGCCGGTGGAACCTGATGAAGCTCAGAATGTAGCCCTGCGGGGGATTGGGCTCGAGGTCGCCGTCGTCCGGCACCCTCCACTCTAGTAACCCCTCCGCCGGATTAGGCGGAAGTAATCCGCCGTTCACCAGATTGAGCAGCATTCCCTCGGTCACCGTAGACCGAGGCCACGGGAGCGCGTCCGCCATCACCACCGGCACAGAAGGCTTGGCGGCGCCCTTGCCCTTGCCCTTGCCCTTGCCTTTACCACCAGCGCCCTCGCCGGAGCTCTGGCCCGTCTTCTTGGATGACCTCCCCATGACAGTGACGGGAGCGGAACGGGAAGAGCAACGGCGGCAGCGCAACGCAAGCGGTGGCGGCCCAGGAGCGGTGGCGCAGTAAAACGAGAGGCGGTCACGGGCTAGAATGGCGTGGCGGTCACGGGCGGTGGCGGCAACGGCGATTGCGGAAGACGGCGGCGGCGATTGAATCTAAGACGAGCACAAGCGCGGCGTAGGCGGCGAGGAAGGCAAGATTGCGGGGATGAAGAACCAGGAGCCTGCTCCTCTATATTTATAGAGCCCAAGATGATCCGCGTGAACCACGTTCAACGGCCCGGATTACGCCATCCAACGGCCGCGCGCACCGGCGGACTCGACGAAAAACGGTAACCGCATTAAATGCCCCGACAAACCGTCACCTACTTTTTAGGCGCACACGACGCGAGGTGGAGCGGAACCGTCGCCACGATCACCACGATACGCCGGTTTCCACCTAAAAAAAGGCGCGCCGCTTGCAACGGACAAACGCGCATCAAATGAGCGCAATGACGGGACGTCTCGACGGACGGTCCCTTACACGGTAAGAAACCCGGGGACTCCGGTCCCACAAGTAAGTCTCGAGGAGCGGAGGCGACCCACGGACGGGTTCGAACGGCCGCCCTCGAGCACCCGAGTTAGGGCGCCAATGGGAGGGAACCCTCGAAAAGTTCCGCTCGAGAACGAACCCTCGAACCCGAGATGGCGTGTCCAAGGCCGGGCACTATGTATCTAAGAGATCCCGCCGACGGGAGGCACTCGAGCCGCCGGCCCCTCGAACGGGACCGGTCCTCGGAAACTAAGAGCCCAGCTTCAATGAGGGCGCCCCCGGGCCACGAAGCCGTCTCCCCTCGAAAGGAGACGAGCTCTCACTTGGACTACCCGCCATCAGCTCACAGAGGGGTGTGGCGCTCGCTCGACCGCGAGTAGTGTCAGACCTCTCGTCACTTGGATTTGATCCAAGAGATCCAGCGAACTGGATCACGACTCCAGCCCAGCTATCTGGGGCACGGGGGCACGAGTCATACAAAAAACCTCCCTCGACACAGGAGGAGCAGGAAAAACTCGGGGGCTCGAACAGTAGAACAGAAATCTTCTGCCTCGAGATACCACAACTCCAATTAATGATACTCTTGCCCAAAATCGTTCATCTCAAAGCCCCCAGAGGAATGCCTCATTCCTCTGGGGCCTCGAAACTACCCCGCGGGACGCGCGCGCCCCCACGGAGAAAGGACGAAATGACTCCTCGAAATACCGACAATAATCCCAACTCTAGGTACTTTAACTCCACTTCATGATCCCTTGTTTGAAGTTTCACAATCAAACAAGGGCTCGGGGGCTACTTGTCGGGTACCTAGATTAGGGGTCCTAAATCGAGTACGTTAGAGGGAAATGACCCAACCCATCTTACCTTTAAATCTCCCGAGAATTAACCGAGAGAAACCCCAATCCTCCTCACCGGGCCGGCCCACTACCGGGCCCGCAAGGCCTCGAGACCGCTTGGCTCAAGCAACGGCCGCTCACCCGCTCGATAAATACGGAAACCGCTCGAGCGTACTGGCGCTCGAGACGACGGCGTAAACCGCTCGAGCAAGCGACCGCTCGAGCGGGACGGAGAACGCTCGAGCGAGCAGCCGCTCGAGTCCGCCCACGAACATTACCTATCCAAGGCACGCACATGGCTACAGTATATGTAATAGTGGGAAGTATGCTTGCTCCGCCTAACCCCATGGCTACAGTGCGCGGCATGGTGAGAAGGACGCCGGTCACTTCTCCTATTCCGCCGCCCATACAGGGATACGAGGCATGCCAGCAACACTATTACACCACGTCGAGTACTTGTGGCGCGAGCGGCATTCCCTCCCGACGCCGTCGTCAACACTGTGCCACCAACTACGTCGTCCCGTCCGTCGCTCGGATCTTTGCCCCCTCGAGGCGGCTTCCAACCACTCGAGGAATGGTGACGGACGCAACCCGAACAAGGGACGCACGGTGTTGTCTTTCCCACCTCGACGACCATACTGCGGGGTTCTCGGGCGCACGTGCTCGACTACAACGGCGCCATACCTCGACTACGTCGGCCCACGATCGAGAAGGACCGGCAGGCCATCGTCGGCCATGCCGCTACGAGGCTCGAACCAGGACCGGAGAGAGCGTCTACGGTTCGGCGACTCGACACGGTGCATGTAGCTCGACGTCACGCCACGACGCCCTATCTACTTTGTATTCCCGAGCCTCCCCCTTGGCCTATAAAAGAGGATGCCGGGGCCTAGTCTAAGAGAGGTTTTTCGGACGCCTTCATTCACAACACATTTCCACGCACGCTAAGTCTCGGGACCCCGCTTTGTATTCACCATCGCATAAGCACCCCGGTGCAAGATAATACAAAATTCTCCCCTCCGCCGGACGTAGGGCACTCTTTGCCCGAACCAGGGATAAACGATTGTGTCATCTTGCATCACCATCCGGATTAGGGAGCACGCATAGAAATTTACTCGTTGGTGTAATACCCCCCGGGGTACGAAACACCGACACAAACATTCATTTCAATTTCTTCTGCACCTTTTCTGTGCAAGAAACTGGTAGTACTGAAATAAATGGCGGGCAGGCAGTTACTACAGCCCAGTGTACACTGTACAGTGGATCGGCAACAACCTAGTACAACATACGGAGTACACGCAGGAATGCAGCTTTATCTCCTTCCTTTCCTGTTCTGCATGTTTTCTCATTTCATTTCTCAATTTCTTCTGCACCTCTCTGTGCCAGAGACTAAAACTAAAATAAATGGTTCGGCAGGTAAGCCGGCGGGCTGTAGCAGTCCAGTGTGTGGATAATGCAGAGGTGCAGTAGAGCGGTGGTGAGCAGGTGAACGGTACCATACAAATCATTGCATAATGAATCTGTGTATTCAAAATGCAAATAGTAAACCAAAGTGGTCTAAGATGAACATAGGAACGAATGGATTATGTAGTTGTCAAACTACTTAAGTGAGAATCTCGAAAATGCAAGTCTCAAGCATCAAACTGGAAAAACAGTGAAGTTCAATCTGCCATGTAAACACACATAGTGAAGTGTTATGTCTTGCTCAATTATACAACATTAATTAATAACACAACGAACAAGGGATCAGTACCGTCCATTTATCAGCATGGCAGTGTTGATCTGTTACTGAGGCTAGACAGAACTCTTCAATCTAAAGGCCAAATTACAGGTAATCCAAAATTGGACTATGAAACATCAAACTCTAAATACTTTAACACAAGGCTAATTAGCTTGACACCATCATTTGATCGCACGCCTGCAGTGCCTGATTTGCATAGTATCTTACATCAACATCAGGGTCCTCGCTGAGCTCAACAAGGCATGGTTTCACGGTCTTATCCACAACCTGCAGAGTAAGCATTGATGATATTCCCCAATAAAACGAAATACAAACCTAGCACTTTAAAGTGGCGACATACAAAATAACCAGAGGAACTCACAGATTGATCGAGGATCGGTACAAGTGACTGCAGTACTTTTGCAACATTGAACTTGATGTTAGGAACCCTGGAAATTTTAGACAGTGTTATTGAGACCTTGATAAGATGAAGTTTTTTCTTAACATTCTAGTCACTCACCTGTCCTTTGAAGAATTAATGACAACTGGAAGCAGTTTTTGACAAGTGATTTCTGCACCCATGACAGGAGCTAGCAAGGAGATAGCCTGCAGAATCGTCATGCGGTACAAATAGTGTGGATTGTTGATCTTCTCCAGCACCTGGGAAAACAAACGACTTGTAAACACTATCAGAACCTCCACGCCATCACAACAATGAGAACTTTTTAAGCACATTTTCTAAATTTTAGCTACTCGTTGCTGGATACCAGGATAATATGCAGCAGCATGTAATTTTGGAAGTGGACAATTCTTCTAGAGACAATAGAGTTTTACTTCTCTTGCATCATCAAATGTAATTAACATTTACAAATGTTATAGCCATGGTTGATAAATTAGCATCAAGGATTATATTATGCACAGTTGTAGGAAATATAAGTTTTTTAAGTGGAAATAGAAGGTATTGAGATAGTAGATAAATAACCTGAGGAATTATATGCTGCATTGCCCACTCTGGACCAAATTCTTCTGCAAGGCGCTTCAAGTTGTTAGCGGCAGCATCTCTGATTGAGTAGACCTGAAATCCAAATTTTGGATAGTTAATCCAACCATCAGTCAATGCATCACAATGTCCTATATGCACTCAAGGATAAGACAGGGGGAAAGAAGCTTGAGACAGCCCCATATAGTTACTGTTTCGGCAACCCTAATGACACAAACCTTATCTTCCAACCATTGCATGCAGAGTGCCCCCAGCTTGTCATCAAAAAACCCAACGCCTAACTGACTCGCCAACAATGGGATGTACTCAATAATTGCGAGCCGGACTCTCCAATGCCTATCCTCTGCAAGTTCTACAATGGCTGGTAGCAGTGATTGTGATAGCAAGTCAATTCCAATAACCTGAAAGATCGAAACAAAATTCACCAATAGTCAAATAATTTTAAAGAGGAAGGCAAGGCTTTCAAAGGACAGCGACTTCAAAAAATTCCAACATACTAACAGTTAGTAAAAGAAGACTTCAAAGATCCAAAACAGAAACAAAAAAGGCAAATAAATCTAGTAACAAAAAAAGGTACTGACCTGATTAACTTGATCAAGTTTGCTGATTATGTTAAGTCGAACATCAGGAAATTCATCCTTCAGCAAAGAGAGAAAAATTGGAAGAAGCTGTTCAATGGTAGCATCCTGCCAAAAAAAGGTATTAGGATGATCAGCTTAGATGGAATGCCAACAGTTGTCAACACCATATTCTGGAAACATATGTTTGCATCACTTATATCACCTTTCCCAGTACAGGAGCCATTCCCATAATGACTGAGGCTAAAGCTGAACGAACATGCTGGGATGAATCTGATGACAATTCCTGTAAATGCAATTGGAATGAGTTAATTCACTCAGAAGAAAAATAGCAACAAAATTGTGTTCAAGAATTGCTTTGTCCCCACCTTAACGCATGGAAGAATATGCTGGATTGAAATCTGTGGATTTAATATGCGACAGAACTTAGTTACTTTTCCAGCAGCTGCTATCCGCACTTCAGCCTCATTATCACGAAGGAGACGAACATATGCAGGCACCAAATCAGCTCTGATCCCAAAAAAAGAGAAATACAGTTAATCCATTTGAAAAGGTTTACATGATACTCAAGAATTCAGATACAGGTTTTACAACCCAGCAATAATAGGTTGAATTCAGCTAGGACAAATAATACCTTGTAGGCTCAGGGCCAACAGCCTCACAGAGCTCATATAATTGATTGGCGACCATATAACGAACGCGCCATGATTTATCCTAAACAAAGCGAGTATAAGCAAGCGGCATTTATCAGTGGTGATGCACTTAACTGCAACAAGTTAAAAAACTAAGAGGTGACTCCAAGAAATTATCAACCTCTAGAAACTACAAACATGACTTCCAACAATATATCCAGTCAAAGAAAGCAAATTAGTTGCTGAAATGTATGGGTCCCACATGGGAGCAATGTACCTGGGAGAAATTGACGATGACTGGAAGAATGTGCGCTACACAATCTTGTGGTTCCAGCAATTTACCAAGAGCAGCACAACCTTCAACAGCCAACAAACGCACTGAATCTTGATCTGAAAAATGAAGATCATGACCTTTTAGACATAGTCCTGATGGTGTCCCAAATGTGCATGCAAACACTAACTCAATGATTCAAGCATGAATAAATTGTTCCAAAACACAGTTAGATTTTAGGCCTGCTCTAATGCGCCTTTCAGAGAAAATTCTGGCTTTAAGATTCAAGCATTACAAAAAAAGCTTTCAAGCTCATAAATCTTTTTTTTTTTTTTGCCACGAAACAGAAAAAATGTCTAAAATTCTCTTTCATCTTTCAGGCACCAAGGATGATCAGAAGCATACAGAAAACTAGTTAAGAAAAATGGTACACAAACAGTTATCCAAACAAGACAAGAAACAGGACATAATCACTACAAGAACCAAGAGACAAATGAAGCTAAAAAACAGAAAAATATGTCACTGAAACTGAATAGAAAATGTACCATCTTGGGTTAAGTCATCAAATATTGACATTATTTCTGTCTTCAAATGATTCTGTTCAACTGTGGCTGCAAACTTTCCAAGATTTGATGCAGCTGCTCTTCTGACCATAGGCATGTCATCCTGACATAACTGACCATAGATAGTCCTCAATTCTGTTTTCAGTTGGTCTGACGCACTTGGATAGGCTATGTGGAAAAGACCACAGGACGATACACGAGCTGTAAACCACTCACCAGCTGCTAGCCTCTGAACAGAGTAAAACATGGATCATTTAAATTGATGGATGGACATATAGGTACCAGTAGAACATAACAATGAAATAACATGCACGAATTACTTCTACTATAAAATGAATTGGTAAAACTGTATTAGTATGAAATCTGTACAAATAAGAAATCAAATAGAAAGTAGCACAAAGGCATGTCGTATGGCATCATGTGGTTCCATAGCAGGAGATGCTATACTCAGAAAAATGATGCTTTTTAATCAACCAATGTTTTGCATATATAATTTGGCATTTGAAGTTCAAGCAATTGCAAAGCTACAACAGAGAAATATTAGAGCACCAATTGGTAGGGTACATGGTACAGAAAGGCAAGCATTAGGATGTAGAAAAATGCTGCTTGACTCAACAGTTAGTAGGTCTAATGTCACATCCTGGATTAGGGATACATGCAGAACAAGGGGATTTGTCAGTACAAGAGTGAATGGACGCCGCCAAGCCAAACACTTGATATTTGGCACGACAAGGATGGCGACGCCTGATCTCAAGGCCTGAGATTAGATGAGGATCTCTAACGAAAATCCTTGCTTGCTTTTGATGCCTTATATAGAAAGGCTTACTGGATACCTAAGCAAGGTGGCAATCGTATTTCTAATCCTAAACTCAATGGGCCTCTCATACTGCCAATCTGACCTATATGGCCTAGCTGACTGCCTATGACATCTAACAAATTGATGAAGCCTATCAGTACAACACCTCAAATTACTAAAGCGTTGGATGTTGGAAAAAGAAATGCCACATCTAAGCAGTGCACTAGCCATGTAAGGCAAAGGAAAATTAGATTAGTAGTATATGTGACATGAAATATAATGTTGATTGTTTGATGCAACAAAAGCACATCCACAATTACTAAATGTAGTAAAAATGGCAGCATATTTATTTACAATAACATTACACCAAATACTTTCTATAAATGAACGTCTTACCTTCACTACTGGAATGAACCAGTCGACAATGTCAGATTCCTTCATCTGTGCACCAATACGGCACAGAGATTCAACTGCCTTATCACGGACACAAGTTTCCTCTACTGTACACAATGTCTCCAAAGGTGGAAGCAAAACATGGGCATGTTCTACACCCCCAACATAAGGAATGAACACACCCAATTCCTCAGCCATTGCAAGAAGCACCTCATCTTCATCGTCATTGTTTTCACTAAGAAAGGGAATCAGTTCCTTCCTGGTTCTTTCTTCCCCAAGAGCCCGTGCAATTGTTGAAAGTCTTCTAATGGAGTTTAGACGCAACTGAATGTCCTCATTCTTAAGCTCGTCAATCAGTACAGCAATTGGATACAGAGGCTCATCAATCATAGCCATCGGGTATATCAAGGATTTCTGGATTGGTAAATGAGGAAACAACATTAGGAGCTTGGTAATTATATAAAATTCCTAAGAAATAAAAAAAATAAACTTTAAGACAACTTTGGTTGCTTAAGCAAATTAGAAAGGAACATTTGGATAAAACATAGAGATTAGATGAACCAAACTATTGCGAATTTACGACTAAAAGCTCCCTGGGATTGATTTGCTTGAACAACACAACAATACTACTGTGATACACATGATCCAAATAAAACTAACCAATTCATGTTGACAAGTAGAACATCACAAATTACTTAGAAGGGTCAAACATTTCATAACGTCATCTATGGAGGTGAGTCTCAACTACCCAATAAAAAAATGGAACAGCCTTCAGTTCAAACAATAATAATGGAAAAAATGCCACACAACGATGCTTATTTATATTGCCTATAAGGCTATAAATGTGATTTCAGGAAGGAGAAATCATCATTTGGCATCAGAACATTATCAGGAATTGAATCAAGTGCAGGCAAATGCTCCTAGATCCGGTCATGTGGTTCCCAGAAGCATTTATTTATAGCTCTCGACTTGTTTGGTTCCACTGTTTCTGAAATCTGATTTATGTAACGAGATATCCAGCTCCAAAATTGCATGTTCGCAGATCCTGAATAAATGATGCACACGACGAGATGGGACAACAGACGCACACGCGATCTACTCATCTACAACACACCACGAGCAATGATTGATCCAAATAACTAGCTACCAACGCACCTAGCCCCCAACGCCACACACACCAATCCAATCCGCAACCATTCCAAAACCAGCGCAATCGGCCAAAAACAACCCAGATCTGGCAGGGAAACCACACATAGACGCGCAAACGGAGGCCCGAGCTCCAGAACGGCGGCGGTATCGAGGGCCGGGCGCGGCGATCGGAGGTGGTCGAGCGGTGTGGTGACATGCGCAGATCTAGCGGTGGAAGAAGGGGGAAGGAAGCGAGATCTCACCTGACCTCGCGGGGGTCCGGATCGGGCTCTTGCGACGGCCGGCTGCTTCGCCGACGGCGGGGGAGGCCGGAGATGGGGCAGGTAGGGGCGCCCCGAGGCGTCGCCGCTGAGGGAAAGGGGGCGGGCGGGCGAGGAGGAGCAGGTGTTGCGCGGAATGCGACGACGAGGGAATTGAGACGGACGGGAGGCAGTGGATGTCTGGCTGGGCGTGCGATGTGGAACGAGGGGACCCTGCAAGGCGACGGGAGGCTTCGCTTGGAATGTGATTTCCATATATCTCCATTTTTTTTATAGTAACTGTACTATATCAAAAAAGTTGAAATGCTTGTCTCAAGAAAAAACTATAAATTAAAATTATCATTTGAAACACGTTATAATTTTCCTTTCACTTTAATAATAAAGTTTAAATCCATATGACGCAATGTTTAAAAGTAGTATATTTAGTTTCATAAGGCTTAATCACACTACCGTGAACCATGTTCTCAAAACTTGGTAAATAGTAAACATCTTATTTGTAGATAGATTGAATTACTATTTACTAGTTGGTGCGCAAATTGCGTACGATTAACAGCACATCCTATATTTACTTGTGAACCATTGATATTATATATATATAGATATCATCCATATATTTACTTGTATGAATCATAGGTAGAATTTATATATACAGTTTTTTTTGCGCCAATTTTATATACAGTTATTACATTGTAAAAAGACAAGGATTAGTATGCTGAACTTCTGAAGAGGCCTAATGGCTACAATGGCATTGCTTGGTACGTACTTAATATCTATCTCGTGCATGGAATAAGTGAATGATCTCATGCAAGGACAAACGCCCTATTCGCTTGTGGTATTAGTGTTTATCAGGCAGTCATTTAGCAATATTTTTTCCTCATAACAAATCAGCATTATCCAGAATTAGCCAGCCAGGAACGACCTAGCAAAACTAAGACTACCCGCACTCATCGACCTCTAAAATCCAACCTTTAAAGGAATATTCCGTCCTGGTCAGCGAGATTCTCTCCTCCATACCACTTTCTCCCGCACTCATTCCATACTCAATACCCTCCTCAATCCACTGTGGGTCCCACCTGTCAACATTTTTTTTCTTTTTTCCCTTTTTTTTTCTTCTTCCTTTTCTTTTTCCCCTCTCCTTATCCATTCCAGAGCACGGCGCCGGCCCCGTCCTTCTCTCTTTCTCCTCTCCCGGCGGCGCTGCTCCTCCACGGGCGGCCGGCGCGGCGAGCTTGCCGGCGCTCCTCCTCCGCGCGCGCGGCCCCGGCTCCCCGGCGCGGCTCCACCTCCCTCCTGCGGGCGTCCATGGCGAGCTCCAGCCGAGGGCGTCCATGGCGGAGGCGGAGCTCGGCGAGGAGCAGCGCCGAGGATGCGGGCCGCTCCTCCTCCTCCTCCCCCTCCCTCCTCGGCCGGCGGCGGCGCTCCCTTGCGTCACTCCCCTCTGCCTCCTCCTCCCTCCTCGGCCGGCGCGGCGCGGGCATCCGTCGAGGCCGAGGCGAGGACGCCGGACGCCGGCGGGCGCGGCCGGCGAGCGCGCGGCCCCTCCTTCTCCCTCCTCGGCCGGTGGCGGCGCTCCCCTGCGTCCTCCTCTTCCCGCGCCGGCGAGCGCTCTCCTCCGGCGCCGGCTTCTCCGCCCCTCCTCCGGCGCCTCCATCCCACGCCGGCGGGGCACAAGGACGCGGCGGCAGCTCGGCTTCCTCCATTCACCGGCAGTAGCGGCCATGGCGAGCGCTGGCCCTCCGCTTCCCCTTCTCTCTCCTCGGCCCGTGCTTCTCTCTCCTCGCCCCGGCCCCGCAGCGTCCTTTGCGGATGGCGCCGTACAGACGCCACAGATGGGGGTTCCGACCCCGAACGCAACGTTTACGTTTCCATTGCGTTCGCCGCTGCGGCGCTTGAGCAAACGCAAAAGCTGCTTTTGCGTGCTCCACTGCAGGTAGTCTAAGTCAGTGATAGAGGAGCCAAATTCCTTTGGGACAGATGTACCGACACTGTTTTCGCACGACTCTGCTAAGCCATGGAGCATGAACAATCACTGCTCTCCTCGCAAAAAAATAAAAATAAAATAAAATAATGAACAATCACTGCACTGATTTGGCGAGGCTGCCCTGACCTGATGAATCCATCCACTGAGCAGGGCGGGCACGGCATGTGTGCAGCAGCAGATCGCAGGAAGAAGAGTTCAGTGACCCACATGCCACACACCGATACACTACATACACGTACACGGTGTGGATCGGATCCGGCACGTTACAGCGGCACCACCCTAAACATCATCGGTTTGTTAAAATATAAATAAGCCATTAAGCCTTTAGTTTTTGTGATTGTCATTTTACACAACGAAGACACTTCGATTTCGCCCTCGGCGGCACAAGCATCTCATCGACTTAGCTCTTCTTTAATAAACTGGGCAGCAGCATTTCAATGGCTACAATATACAGGGGCTCTCTTCCCAGAAATATATATACTTTCTGCTTCTGTTGATGTTGTGCTGCCCAGCCCAACGAGGACGCATCAATGGTCGTGTGTGTGGTCACTACTTGTGTTGTGAGCCACCATGTGGGAGACATAAATCATGTACAGATGGAAATAGGGCCGCTTGATCTATCATCAGGCGCAGGCCACACACACCGCCGTCAGCTCGAGCCGAATTCCTCGTTCCATTTCTCCAGCTCGTCCCATTTGTTCTTCTGCAAGCTTGGCCTGATTACCGTCATCGCGTTCTTGAAATCCTCGTACCTCAAAGGTCGCAACTGAAGATATAAGGTTAGAATGGGGTTAACTAATCTGTATGCCAGACATTCCCAAGTTTTACTGGGCAATGAAAATTCAGAACAAATGAATCTAAGTTCAGACTCTTCTAAAAACATACCTGATTTGCTTTAATAGTAAGAATATTCTGTGGACCGAGCTCTCTTATTGGCATCATTGCAGCTTCTTCGCACAAGGCTCTCAGATCACTTCCAGAATATCCTACAAACAGGATTGTCAGGAACCACAAGCCCATGTTTCCAAAACAACCATATACTAACTAGAATATACAATACCTTCAGTCTCCACAGCAAGTCTTTCGAAATCATAGTCTGTCAGGAACCAGTTCAAGGTTAGCTACTGTGCCAAACTTTAAAAAAAGTGCTACATATACAACCACCGCGATCAAATAGTTATCAAGAGAAACCTCGGATCACTTACTCGACAATTTGAATGCTTGCCCTCTGAGCTGATTTTTCAGAAGTAGCTTCCGTACATTTGGGTCAGGTAGTGGCACATATATTCTTTTTACCTGTTTATTGGATAACAAAAACAGTGGCATTCAATATCTAGAAAAACAAGAGAACATAGTATGGTATTAATAAGAAAATAAGTGCACAGCACTTCAACAATGAAAAACACAAGTTGCTACTGTAACTAGTTCAAACTGATGTTTTTCCATTCTCAGTTCCAGAAATTCTCTCTCACAGGCTAATCCTAGAGATAAGGCACAAAGTATCACAGGAATCAGGTGTAAAGCTACCATGCTGCATAAACTCTGAACCCAACAAAAAACAGTACCACACCACATATATATTAGAATAGAACTTACCAGTCTTCGAAGAACAGCGTCATCCAACTCTTGAGGTTTATTAGTAGCCCCTGGACAGAGAATTGGCATCAACAAAATATAGATAACACAAGAAAAAATAATTCAGTATTAAAAAAACACCTTTTTCTTTACTAAAAGATGACAAAAATAAAGGTCATATTTTGGTAATGCAAAGAATTAGTTTCCAGGCTCCTTTTTCTTTACTAAAAAAGTAATCATGAGAAAATGTGGTCATTAAAAGCTGAGAAGATAAAATGGAATATTAATGAGACTAATTTAGTGATGACAGCTCCTGCCCTATAATGCTGAAAACCGTTCAGAAATGACGGAGCACAGAATTGACACCCCAAGAAGCAAAAATACAAAGCAAAATTCCTAACATGTCCTAGCCAAGGTTACTTAAGTAACTGAAACCAAATACTTGTAGACAATCCTAGCAAATAAATATTTTAGAATGGGGTTTCAGGACTAACATGTAGCTGTAACTTACAATTGCACATGTAATATGTATCATACATTTAGTTAGAATTACAATTGCACATGTAAGATGTATCATATATTTAGCTAGATTCAAACTTACGGTAAAAGCTACATAATTAACAACTAGAGGAAGATAAAGATGCTAACCTATAACAATTACTAAATCATCTGGGTTTGAGGACACTCCATCAAACTGGATAAGGAATTCAGATTTCAGTCGCCTGCTAGAGTCATTCTCATTAGCCAACCTTGTAGACATGACACTATCAATCTGCAAAGTAAAAACCAGCCATCATAAAGAAGCCTCAGTCCAATATTACAAAAACAAATAAAATATGAATCTATAAAATCAACTAAGTAATGCAGTTCAATACTGTAAGAATATCATATGGCAACTGAACTAACAGAAAATATAGACATCCTTTTGCTCACCAGAACTTCTAATATCAGAAAGATTTTACTTGCAAAATCACAAAATAAAAACAAAATAATCTGTGTATGTATATCAAAAAGATTTCTGGAACAGGCCACAGAAAAAAGGTGAAACTAAAAATCAACGGAGTTACAGGACAGCCAAAAGAAGTGAAATGCTAACAAAAACATGGCACATAATTCGAAGGGAAGAACACAATGTTTAATTAAATCCACTGTTTTGTGGAGAACATATAGAAAACAAGTGGATGGAAAATATATCTTTCCCATGTCTAATGATTATAGAATTTTTTTGAAATGATAAAACCTTTCTGTTTTTCATGATACATCACCATTCTAAGTTTCTAACAAATTGGTAGGGAGTACTTTTAAGTCATGCAGAAGGTTCCATCCATAAAAAGTTCTAGAGAAAACGGAAACAAACCTGAATAGAAATATAGAATTCTATTACATAAATGTCAGAAAGAATATGAATCGAGAAGCTCACTACAAATGATTAATGTACAAAGAGCATGCAACACGAACCTCATCCATAAAAATAACAGATGGTTGTCTATCAATTGCAACCATGAAAAGTGTCCTGACAAGTTTTTCAGCTTCTCCTACCTGTTCTCCAATGAAAAACGAATTAATTTAGATTGTTCAAAACGAAAAATTGTCACAAAGGAAAGGAAAAGCACATACCCACTTTGATGTCAATGAGGAAGCCGAAACATTAAAAAATGTTGCTTCAGATTCTGACGCAACAGCTTTGGCAAGCATTGTTTTTCCATTCCCAGGTGGACCAAAGAGAAGCAAACCTAAAAGATGATGTGAACTTTAATCAGATCTTCCTATTAATAGAACAAGTGTGCAAAACAGGACACTTACAGAATGCTCTTACCCCTAGCAGGTCTACGAAGTCCGGTGAATAAATCCCTTCGTTTAGTAGGCAAAATAACCATTTCCATGAGTGCTTGCTTTGCCTTGTCAAGACCAGCTACAAATCAAACATCTGATCAAGGATACTGTAACAAATGTTTTACTGGACTATAGAGGACTTCGGAGCATACCAACGTCATCCCATTTAACAGCAGGGCTTCTGTCCACAATTGTTGTATTAATCATTTCAACAAGCTTGTCATCATAGCTTCCACCAGCCTTTTGAACAGGTCTGGAAGCTCCGCTTTCTATCTTCTGATGTCCAGATGCTTGGCCACCTCTGTTGAAGGTAGGACTATTTTGCAAAGGAGATCTTTGGATGATATTTGGTGCTGTTTTTGCAGTCCTACCAATAGGATTGCTTGCAGCAACCTACAATAATGATACTTGTAACTTTTCTAGTGTTTGATATTCTGATATCAAAACTGGACAAAAAAATATAGCACAGGAGCACAAGAGGATGGCTCCCCGACCACCCCCCAACAAGAACATAGTTTAACTAGTAGTCCATTGTGCCATATCAACATATTACTGAAATAGGGCTCTTTTGATTTCACTAAAAACAAACTAGGTGCATTATATAAAACACCTATGTCAAACAAACAAACTAGACGAAGACATCAAAATTCAGAAGGTAAAGCAAAAGTTTGATACACGATACACACCTACAATAACGATACTTGTAACTTTTCTAGTGTTTGTTATTTTGATTAATAGCACAGGAGCACAAGAGGATGGCTCCCCGACCAATCCCAACAAGAACATAGTTGAACTAGTAGCCCATTGTGCCATTTCAACATATCACCGAAATAGGGTTGTTTTAGTTTCAGTGTTTCACTAAAAACAAACTAGGTACATTATACAAAATGCTTATGTCAAACAACCTAGATGAAGACATCAAAATTCAGAAGGTAAAACAAAAGTTCGATACAAAATACACACCGACATACAGCTAGAATTCGAGAAACTGTACCTTCTTAGGCCCTACTGCAGCAGTGGCCCCTGAAAAATCACAGACAGGATAACACAATTAACTCCCAAGGAAGTACACTGAGTAAGACAACCATGAAAAAAACATATGTTGAAACAAAATAGGATTTGAAGCCCTTAACAACACCGCTCACGAATAACCATATAACAAAACACCAAAGTTTTAAACAGCCCACTGAAGTTAATGTCTAGATGATAGCACATACTTTCAAGCAGATAACAGAGTGAACAATGCCTGTAGGGCAGATTATCCTAGATGCAAAGCGCACATAGCTGATCACATTTCACGACTTATCATAGCGGAACTGAATTAACTAGAAAAAAAAAAAAAGAGTGCAGACCTTCACCACTTCTCCTCCCAAGCACTCTGAGCCGCTCCTCGACCTGCGCCTGCCACTTGGCGATCTTCTCCTGGTACACCCTGACCTGCCCCCTCTCGCTGCAAGCACCACAGGGGAGACCCACTAATCAGCCACCACGCGTCACGCGACGGGGACGGACGAAGAAGCGAACGCGAGCGGAGCGCACCTGGAGGAGACGGCGTCAGGGACGCGCGCGGCCTTGGCCTCGAGCATGACGCGCATCGCGTTGCGGTAGTGCGCGGCGGCCTCGTCGGGGAGCCCCCACTCCTCGGCGCGCACGGCCTTGTCGATCTCCTCCTTGGCGAGGTCGAAGTAGCCCCTGAGCTTCACCGCCACGCGCTCCCCCACCACCGCCGCCGGCGACGGCGCCGCGTCCATGGGCGCCGCCGCGCCGGCCCACGACGAGAAGACGAGAGAGGAGAAGGAGTCCGCTAGCGAGCGGAGGAAGCTCATGCGATGGTGACGGCCGGTAGGGAGTCGGTGGAGGCTGGGAGCATCGGGATTCGAGATTGCTGGGGCTGAGGAGGTAGGGAATTTTGGTGGTTTTTTTCGTCCGCGGTTTGATCGAGTTGGGGAGAGGTTTGCGTGGGCGATCGGGTTGTTGGAGAAAAGTCGTGCGCCCGCGGCAAGAGACGATGCAAGGCAGGCCGAAGGATTCGTGGGCTGACACTACGTTTTCTGGGTCTACGCTTTATTGGGCTTTATGGGCCATGGAGAGGGTCGAAAGAACTTTCCTTTGGCTTTACGAGCAACCAAGTCCAGCCCAAGAAAATCTCTAGTCGTTCCCTCAAAAAAAAAAAAAAAAATCTCTAGTCTCATCCTATGTGGGAATCCGATTTACCTCCCTCATTTACTAAACCGATATTTTGACACCTTTTATTAAAATTTTATAAAATCGTTTGGTTTTGACGATGGTTTTACTAACGTGGCGCCACGTCCAAGGATGTAAATTGGACTAGCTAAAAGTTAAGGGAGGTACCAGACTATAAATATTTTAAAAAATATGCAAAAAATCACAAAAATAAATTTGGAAAATGTATCCAATTTTTTTATGGGAAACTAATGCGATTAAAAATCATAAAAATTCTCTTAAGACCTTTTCGGATCCTTGGATTGAATTCTTATAATAAACTATAGTTGGGAAGAAAATTCATAGAACCCTTTGAGTAAAGTCTACAACTTTACTTATAGATTGGAGAAGAAGAATCTATTTTCCATCTCACACCTATGAATTTGGATTGGCTTATATGTGAACTTTGAAAAGTTTTGGGATCTCAAACTCCAACCCAAATAGCCTAATTTCTTAAGTAGATTTTAATTCCTCTAAAATGAAAGGATCCAAATTGGACCATAGAAAATTCATAGAAATTTTGTTGTAGTTTAGAATTTTATTTTATTTTTTACTAGCAGATAGATGCCACGGAAGATCTCGATTTGTATTGGCATTTTCACATTGGCTGTAACCAGAAACACGAAAATGCCAAAACACATGTAAAAAAAAGCTTCTCTGTACTAGTGATAGGTACGACTGGTATAGGAGGAGCCAAACAACTTGCAAGTAGCAAACCTCTTTATTAATTATTAAATTGATGACTACTACAGATATTTCCACTCAAAGATATGGCCGTTTATTTATTATAACATTATCTTATTCATATGGAAAATGTCATGCGGTGCATGGCCATCGATCACAGGCACAATCGATCAGTAAGGCTTCTGCCCCACGATGTTGCCTCGGGGCTCGTAGTTGCAGATGATGAAGACGCCTTTGTTATCGCGGCAGACGACGCGAGCACAACCGATGCTCGTGGTGGCGCGCCACACGACCTGCGTGTAGTGGCCGCACACCTTGCCGGCGGCGCAGCTGTTGGCGGCGTAGTTGTACCACTGTTTCTCGTCCACCCACGACCGCACCGCGTCCGCCGCCTTCCAGTCGGCGCCGGCGGAGCCCCAGAAGATGTTCTCCCCGTGGGGCCCGCCCGAGTGCTGCAGGCGGCAGTCGCCGGCCCTCTGCGCCGCGTAGTTCTCCGCGAACTGCTGCAGCTTCGTGCTCCAGGTCACCGGGCCGACGCCGACGGCGGAACGGGCGGCGTTGTGCGGAGTGAGGTAGTCTTGAGCCGAGTTCTGAGCGTAGGATGGGTGCACGACGGTGGCAGCAGCCATGGCCAACATCACGAGCAGGGCAGCGAGCTTGCTGGATGGCTCCATAGTTGAAGCTGCTACCTGGGATCTGTGTATATGTGATGTGACCTAGCTAGTTGTGTGTGTGTTTTTGTGGAAGCTATTGCAAGTATGTGGGGGTATTTGTAGTGGGAGAAGCATGCGGAATTTCTCTGGCGTGCTTGGAAAAATACTCCTATTGCCTATTGCGCACGTACCTAATAAATGGCACGAATTCCAGGGGGCAGAGAATTCCACGAACAGGCGCCCGGACATGCCTAGCGTTGAGGCAACTTGGATTCTGTTACATACATGCTTTGTACAAATCAAAGGACATCTTGGAATGGTCAAGTCATGCATGCTGTCTATGGTCTAGAACGTAGTAAAAACCAGACGTATAGGATACGCGCTTATCTGTTTCTGTTACGACAATTATTCACTCGTGTACAGATTAAAAAACTCCTTTAAAAGATTCAAGTTTCAAACCTGTGTATATCCTCATACCTCAATTCACAACACCAGCTTATTCCCCGTTAAGCGACCAATCAACTAGTCTTATGTGCTTTTTCACAAAAAAGAAAAGTCTCTTATGTACTACACTGTTTGCCTAGAGCTGTCCTGGCCATTAAAATGACTGCATCTATTAACCCAGGGGCTTGTGGATCTCCTAATTTTTCCTCTAGTAGTGTTGTTGACTATAAGACAGCTGATTGTATAATATAAAGAACTTTGAGTACATAATTAGATCCCTTAACTTAGGGAGGCTTATTTCTAAGGGCATGTTTGGTTCCTTGCACCGAATGTTTATGTGCCACAACTTATGTGTGGTTTGGCTTGTTATCCTAGTGAGCTAGAGGTCTAGTCTATTCTTCGTGAGCCAAAGAAAAAAACATCATTGTCCTTGTTGCCTTCATAGCATCTTGCCGTGGCAGCTCTTGCACTTCAACCTCGTCCATTAGCCTAACGAATCATGAGTATCTTGTTCGGCCCATATGTCATAGGTACATTCTCGTGCCAGACTCTGAAATAGTCTTGGTTTCGTATTTATTTATTTTTGAAATTCTCTTAACAAGCTTTATTCATTCGACATAATAGTTACATCGTTTACAAACAACTGCCGAATTGAGGCAGGAGGTTCATCTATCCAAAGAAAAGAGTTTTTACCTAAGAAAGCTTGCCTAGCTAGCTCATAAGCCACACCATTACATTCTCTGATACAATGACTAATGGAGATATAATGAAAATCTGACCAATACATATAACATCATCATAGATTGTCCATGTTGCCATCATTTGAGAAACCCCCCTCTTGCATTGTCGTGACCATTTCCATATAATCGATTGAAATTCCACGTGATTGCGTATTTGTTAGTCACACTTAGATGTGATTTGTCTAAGGTTAGGCATGACAAGGTTAGGCACCAACAAAACTTGCCTAACTGCCATTTTCAAATTTAGATAACAATATTTGCGACATTTTTATTTAGATTCAAATAAGATTCTAAAATTTTTAGAAGCAAATATAAAAGTTCAAATTCACATTTGGATATCTACTTGATTTGCTTGATGAAAAATATTAATTTAATTTAATTTAATTTTGTAAGCCTTATGAATTTCTTGGTTTGGGTCAAGCTATTTTTGAGCGAGTTAGGTTAGATTTGTCGTGTTGGGTGACTCGATCTTGCAAACATGTTAAAGTTCAAAGTTTGGATAGCATGAGTGTACGAAGAAAACACATTATTATTATTATTTTTTACAATCTCTTGTGTTCTTTTAGATGTACAAGTGATGCGGGTGCGAGTTCACTATTCACCGCATGCTTGGAATGCCCTCTAGCTTCCAAGTGGTGACATGGATTGTGATTATCGAGTTGGCCTGCTCTAGAGTAGTTTGAGCCAATGCAAAGCACTAGGAAGAGTGTGCCAAAGTATAGTTACTATCCACGAAGCAAAAGAGTACGTCCATAGTTTTAGCCATGCAAAGCACCAACAAGGATGCGCTAGAGTATACTTTTGCCATCTAGAAGCAAAAGAGTATGACTCTTCGGCTGATGGTTTCTGCGGCAGGTAACTGAGCGCGTCTATGGCCTAATCCAAATGGATCGTAACTCTGCCTCATTGTCTAGTTAATTAATTAAGCACTCTCTCTTGATCCGTAAAAAGAATGACATGTAAGAAATGTCCATAGGTTTTGGATGGCATGTAAGAAATGTGTGTAGAATTTGATCGCATATGACATGTCAGAAATGTCTAGATTTTGTCATTTTGATGGCATATAAGGGTTTTCTCGTAACTTCTCAACTTATGAACTCCACCCTCTCGATTGAGAGCCGATAACCTGCTCTGCTCTGCTCCACAAGCTGACACGAAGGGTCACTCGCGCTGGACACCACTGTCACTGTCAGTGGCAGTACTAGAGGTACTGGTACCGGTAAGAGCGGCCGAACCCGGCGTCCCGGCCGTCCCCGGCCCCGGCGACGCCGCGGCGGGCCCGCGGCTGTGCAGCCACCAGAGCAGGTTGGTCAACGAGTTGCCATTGTCATGCGCGGTGAGCGCGCGGATCTTGGCGAGCGCCGCCTCCGTGTCGTAGATCCCCTCCAGCACGTACACGAAGCCCTTCCACCAGTCGCCGACGCCGTCCCTCGCCAGCGCCGGGAGCGTCCACGCCACCAGGTCCTTGACGAACGCCACGTCCGGGAACAGCGCCTCGCTGACGGGCAGCAGGGGCAGCAGCTGGATGCCGAGCCGGCACTCCCTCCACTCCGCCGGCGCGAACCACAGCGCGCTGTCGCGCTTGTTCGCCCACAGCACCCCGACGACGCGGTTGCTCCCGCTGAAGTCCTCCTCGTACATGCCGGTGCCGCCCTCCCCGTCTCGGACGTGCCACCACGTCTGCGCCGCCAGCATCTCCAGCGCCGCCAGCGTCGCACCCAGCGAGGCGAGGTGCGCGTCCCCGTAGCTCAGCCCCACCAGCGCCGCCGAGTAGTAGGCGTTCACCGCCTCGCTCGTGCTCTCCTGGTTCCGCCCGTCGGGGATCGCCGCCAGTCCCCCGGCCCATGAGTGCAGTGTCCACAGATCGAACATCCGCAGCCGCGTGAACAAGCCGCCGTTGTCGCGCGACGTCGGCGACACCGTCATGAAGTCGGCCACCATGGCGTAGGCCTGCGGCGCGTACTTTTGGCCCCAGGTGGGGTCCAACCTTGCCAGCACCGCGATGGCGTAGAGGAAGTAGCCCAGGTGGTAGTGGTGGTCGTTGTAGATGCCGAACCCGAAGTCGGCGCTGGAGTCGGTGAGCCCCTGCAGCGTCTGCAGCCCGCCCCACGTGGCGTCGTATAGGAAGCCGTTCCCCTGGAAGGTGCCGTCGAGCCAGGGGGTCACGGTGGCCTCCAGGAAGTCCCGCACCGCCGGGATCACGTCGGCGCACCCGACCTCCTCCGCGATCACCGCCAGCCGCGCCGCGCGCGCCACCGCCTTCCCGTAGAAGTAGGATGAGGTGGTGGTGACCGCGGCGGGCGCGAGCGCGCCCACGTCGGCGCGCAGCGCGGCCACCACCTCGTCCACGCCCTCCGCACGGACGCCGCGGGTGGAGTGCCACGTCGCGGGCACCGGGTCAGCGCGCAGCGCCCAGGAGCATCCGACGACGCCGACCAGGTCCCCGTCGATGCTCCGGTACCGGAAGCCGTCGAGCACCCGCACGGCACGGTTCTCGTCGTCGTCGTTGGCGGCGGCGGCGAGTGCGAGTAGGCGCACGTGGAGCGGGTGCGCGAGCATCAGCAGCTCCCCGTGCCCCTCCTTGCGCCAGGCGTAGTCGATGGAGAACGGCCGGTCGTTCGGGTTCACCGTGGCGTGCCCGGCCGTTGGGAAGCAGCGGCTGTAGCGTCCGGGAGGTACGCGACACGGATGGCGCCGGCGAAGGCGGCCGCCGAGAGTTGCGTGGGGGTGGACTGCGTGAGGTGGATCGGGGCCGACGCGTAGAGCAGGAATGTCTGGCCGCTGTCCATCCGGAGGCGCCACTTGGTGCCGGAGGAGCCGTGGCGGCGCCGGTAGGACGAGCTTGCGCCGACCTCGACGAAGCCGTGGACGGACGCGACGGAGATGTCGATCGGGCCGGCGGCGGTGGTGGTGAGGGTGACGTAGGGGCATCCGCGGACGAGGTGCGCGCGGAGGGACGGGGACACGTCGAGCGTGACGGAGAGGTCGTCGAAGGCCGACACGACGTGGCGCTGTGGCTGCTGTGCGCTTCCGCCGCCTGCGGCGGCGGTGGCATCGGAGATAGTGAGGTCGGCGACGAAGGTCTGGGTGACGGAGGACGGCGAGTGGGTCCGCGACGGGTAGCAGACGTCGAGCGCGCCGCCGCCGGGGGAGCGGATGGAGTAAGGGTGGATGTACTCCGGCATGTCCCCGTCCTTGAGCACGAAGTTCTGGAAGAAGGAGTTGGTGGGCAGCGGCGCGGCCAGGAGCGCCGGTGCGAAGAAGCGGGACGGGTCGGGGACCACCGTCGACGTGGCGCGCGGGAACACGGGGCCGTCCTGCACCGGCGCGCCCCGGCGGTGGTGGATGCCGTGGTGCGGCATGGTGGGAAGCCGGGAGGTGAGGATGGCCTGGGCCGGGAGATCGCGCGCGAACGGGTGGATGGCCCAGCGTTTTCGAATCTCTTCGGCCAATGCAGCTTCTCGGCTGCAGCTGCTTTTATACTAGTAGTACTGTGTCTGTGTGCGTGATGTTGGTTGGGCTGGGCTTTTGGTTGATCTGAGCAAACAATCCACGGGATCCCGGGTCGGCGGCAGATCGGCGTGTTCCCGCCACCGGCAGCGTGTCATCGACACTTTCGATGGATGGATAGGAGTACAGTCACTGCTGCATCTGCATGGTTTGGTTGGTTTAAGCACCGGAACCACGAGAATGAGAGCGCCGACAACACCAAAGCCGCAAATATACACGGCAAAGAAACAGGTGACGACGACTGATCGATGTGCAGATCGAGATGGTTAGTGGCTAAGCGTTGTTTTGCTATGTTTTTGTTAGCATAGCACGGTGATGATTGTAGTGGTGGCAATTGTAATTAGTTGAGTAGAAGCAAATAAAGAGGCCGGGAGTGAGACGTGCGAGAATGAACAGAGCACGCATCGGGAAAAAGGCTTGCCGTGGCGGCGAATGCTTGCCATTGCCAGCGGAAGGCGGCCGGCAACGGCAAGAGGGCCGTCCGTCGGTGCTCGTGGCTTCCCTGGTTCCGTCCGGGGCGCCACGACGTCTTTGTCTCTTTGGTTGGATGCGGCCGCAAGAAAGGAAGAAATTACCCGTCACGTACCAACACACGTTGCTGCTCGGGCAATGCTCAGGTACACCTTTTACCTATGAGGAGGTAATATCTCAAATCAATCTAGACAGGTTGAATTTTCACAATTTAATGAATTACTAAATAAATTAATAAAACTAAGAAAACAAAAATAAAACACCTGCATCCCTCTAATCACGGGAGGGGAAATCCCGCATGCTGATTCCCCTAATCACGGGAGAGCTACGCCAGATGGATTCGTTTGATTTTTGCACGTTGTTTTTTTGGCTCCTGCGGTCACGCGTTGAGTAAAAGTGCTTGTTTTTTTTTTCCTATAATTGGAACATACCGGCAACTATTTCTTTTTTAACATGCATGGACACGTAAATAACGTATAAAGTGATTATTTTTTTCCCTATAATTAGAACATGCCGGCAACTAATGTTTTTTTTAACATGCATGGACACGTAAATCACGTACTAAGTGCTTGTTTTTTTCCTACAACTAGAACATGCTGGCAACTAATGTTTTTTTTGTAACATGCATGGACACGTAAATTAGAACGGTGCTGTTTGGCACCTGCGCTCACGCGTTGAGTAAAAGTGCTTGATTTTTTTTCCTATAATTAGAACATAATAACGGCAACCACACGTAAATCACGTACGCTAACATGCATGCCATATCAATCACCTATTGCATGCATCAACGAAATCTAAAAAAAAAAATCTTTATATTTAAAACTTTCCTTGTATTTTATAAATAAAAATTAAATAAATACTATTACCTCTTAGGAGGTAATAGATGATGATAACCGTTAGATCGGAATAAATGAGCGGTCGCAGTCGTTTTTGAAAAGTACTGCAGCAAAAGTCATTTGGGAAAGGGTAAGTTAACCTGCAGCACAAGCTCGCCGCCGGTTCACCGTCTGGTTCCCGTTCCTCGACATCCCCTTGGTTGCATATGCAGTGCAGTTGCATCTCTAGCGGCCCATTGAACAGTCCAGTCCACACTAAGCCCACCCAGCAACCCAACAGGTCCATGGCTCGGGCAGGCCTTAATATGGGCTGGTCAGAAAGCCTTGTGGGCTTAGCCTACTTGCTCTCGTCGGACCGCCGCGGCGTTCGCATGGCCTCGTCGGACGGCTCCGCCGGAGCGCCGCCTAGCGCTACCGTCGAGGGCCCGGCGCCGCGGCCCCGTCCTCGTCGTAGGCGCGCTGGGGCTCCCCGAGGCGGAGTTCAGGTCAGCGTCTGGGCCCCCTTCTACGGCCCCGCCTGGTGGAATAAGCTCGCTCATTATCGCAGGAACGCGGTGGAGTGGAGTCCTCGCTGTTCAAGCAGTGGCTGCGGAACCTGCAGTCGGAGAAGGGCGTCCTCACCTACGGGAGACTGAGCCTCACGCGGGTCCTCATCCAGGTGATGTGCATCTGCGCAGCTGGGTTGGTCGAATTGTTGCTGTGCTCCGTGATCCGTTCATGACATTGCTCAACCTGGATTCGTTTGCGTCTGGATTTGCGATGCAGGGGGTTGAAATGTTCGGGAAACGGGTAGGATTTCTCAAGTTCGAGGCTGACATCGTGGACGAGGAGACCAAAACTAAGGTGATTGATTGGAATGTTGCTGCTACTGCTCTATTGTTGTGCGTTTGTTTGGATCCTAGAATGTTCATTTAGGACTAATAATGATTGTCTAGGCAGTCCAAATTTCTTATCAGAGTTTGATTGATAATATTGTGAGGTATTTCTCCTAGTGATAAGCATATATACATATGTGATTGTACTTTTCCCTTTCCCCCCTCTATTTACAATTGGTAAGGTAAGAGTTCCACTGCTGAGTTCTTTGTGAGATACCTTTCCTACATCCACTGATGAGTTCTTCACATTTAAATCAGTGTTTGCGGGGTGCCTAGCACTAGCAAGAGGGGCCAGTGGTTGCTGAGCCTAATGGGGAAACATATGCTGTGCTTACCGAGCAGGTATAGTGTACCATGATTTAGAGCACATGGATTGATTGATTTTCAGTAAATAAATTCACCTATTGACTGTTATTGAATTCTAGGTTAGAGTTCCTGTTGGAAAATTCCTTTTGGAGCTGCTAGCTCGGACACTAGATGTTGAAAAAGATGATCTTGTTGGCACCGCAGTCCGTGAGGTTAGTATTTTGGCTTCTGAATATAGTTCAGTCTTGCATTGTCAGTGTGTGCCAACTTCTTCATGGTAGCTATCATAACTTACACTAGTTTGATGGCATTGCAGCCTGCTTATATTATGGGTTGCAGTATTCATCCATTTTCAATTTTATTGCTGAGTACTAATGGAAAATAACTAGGTAAAATTATCTGATTTAAGTCATTTGCCAGCTGGATATCTAAGGTTGAGGTTTGAACTCTGAGTCTTTGAATATATTTGCAAGCTGTGGAGATTATCTTTTATCCTCTTTCTTCATGCTAGTTGATTGATAGCATTCCACATAGCTGTACTGAGTTATACCACACTTCGGTACTGCTGGCTCAACTGAAATGTTTGTCCTCGGTTAATTGAATTTCTTCACACTTTTGTTGCTTCCCTTCTGTGAAAATTTCATGCTCTTCTCACTTGGTTTTCCATGATAGTGAACCACATCATTCATGTAGGATATGTGTTTACCATGCTTTTCTCATGATGATAGCCACATACTGTGGCATTTATTTAACCGAACTTTTAGTCATTGTCTAGTTTCACTGCCGGGTTGAAGCACCATCCAGAAGAGTGATACCAAGTATCTCTGCTGGTTCTAGAAAAAAAATAGGCAGTCATACACACACACATCACTGATACGCCAGTTCAGTGATATCAACTTGATATCACTTCCAGTTTAATTTGGGACCCAACGGTGCTACCACTTGTCCACTACCGAGATTCAAAACCAGTAGTGATGCACGGTTTGGACCAGGCAGTGATGGGGCATCTTGCAGTAGTGGTAAGAGATAGCCGGCAGGAGTGGTAGGCAATGGGGCAAAATTTGGCTCGGTTAGGGTAGCACTGGTGGTTGTGATGTCTGGGCGGGAGGCCATGGCGCTGCAGAGGCGCCAATGGCCAGGCGGGAGGTCTCCATGGGGCAGGGCAGCCCGTGGCCGGGGACAGTCGTGTGACATCGAGTGGTGGCTTATGGATGATGAAGATTGAAAATATAACTCAGGCAATGCTAGGATGTGGGTCGCAAGGCCTCTAACATCACCCAAGTGCCATATTACAGCCCCAGCATGCAGTGGTGGACCAGGATTTTTGTATGAGGTATGACGCGCTAAAATTTTTCAATGCAATTTGGTAAATTCAATTATCAATTTGTTAAACAACTGTAGATTTTTCTCCCATAATTTGATATACAAGTACTAAATTGCACAATAAATTTCAAATATAAGTAATCTACCATATTTTAGTAAGAGCGAGTCCTGAGATTCAGGGCCCAGGGCAAAAAATGAGAGGCCCTCTTTCACCTCATAATATTTCCATGGACTAAAAGAACCTTGTTTTACCTTAAAGTTCATAAAAAACAAATATAATTAAAAACACTTACTTTTTCACTTGATAGTCATTAAATACCTAACAATTGAGAATTTGAAATCACCAAAGGAGCTCAATAGGCCTGAAACAACAACGTTTGTCCACAAATGAATGACTTTTAATTTGTAAATTACGAGATATTGTTTTGTGAGTTGTGATGCTAAAAATAAAAAGATAGAATAGGAGTCGAGTCAATCAATGGTGGTTTTGTCAATGAGTCATCCAAATCAATCACCAATCAACGATTCAAATGTTCAATTTAATTTCAGCCAGGGCCTCAGCTTGGACTCTTGGGGACGACGGTCATACATGCACCTGGCTGGAGACACAGCGTGGAGTGGAGACAAACATACACGTACTGGGTCGTGCCATTGGCCGTTGCGCTCACGGTATTATTGGCGACTCACCGGTGTGTCCAGCGTACTCGCATGTCATGATTGGCCTCTGTCAGCTAATCATCTCTATTTTCTTAGGGCATGCTGGGCCAGCCCCAGGTCCGCCCATGCCAGCATGATGAGTGGAAAACGAAGACAGCTAATTACCTGTCATGGGTGTCAATATAGTGGCACGAGGATTAAAAAACTCGACCAACCTTGGAGGGATTTGTGGCACCGTTAATGAGAACAATTGAAATAAGGATTAGCATTGTGCTAACGCTAACTCTAATAAATGATCTTATTCTATGTTACTATATATCTTTAGGGACAAAGTATGGATGACGACAATATATAGAATCTGGTTGGTGTCATATTTATGGGCCCAGAGTGTAGGGGCTTTGATATATACATAACATTATATTCCGCCGGTATGTTAAGCTAACAGTAAATATTGATGACTGTATGTACAGTACAGTTGACTAGTTTGTATATGCATGCTCTTGGTAACTATGAATAATAAGAGGTACACCAATATGCTGATCAAGACCAATCTTGCCATATCACCAAGATCTTATTACTTCCTCTGAATTCTTCTGCTAGAACTTGCTTCTTTCTTGAATGTAAACTTCAATACCATTATATTCTTCCTTCCTATTAGAAAAAAACCCCATCAATGAGGGGGCATACTCAAGTAAATTTAGAATGTTCTGTACATACAAGAATATTAATTTGCACAATAATATAAATGACTGAAGAAGCAACAACACATCCTATAGTTTTGTAGATAAAAGTAATGATGTAACTTTTATGTGCTGGATTGATGACCAACCAAATGGGAGAGACAACACTTGGATTAGATACAATACTCCCTTATCTAGAATCAAACCTGTGTAAATTGATCTAATAATGAACAACACGTTTACTAACATAGGGTTAAATAGTAAACAGTTATATCTTAAAAATTTCCTTGGCCACACAACTAGCTCACTGGTAATTATCTATATTTTCTCCATAGTAAAGTACTAAAGCAGATAAGGCACCTGGCCCTGATGGGTTCACAGGGAAGTTCTACAAGTCCTGCTGGCCAGTAATCAAAGGGGATATAATGTCCGCTCTGCACACCATTTGGCAAAAAGATTTCAGGAACCTGTGGATGCTGAATTCTGCATATATCACACTAATCCCAAAGAACGCCGAGGCTGATCAAGTAAAGGATTTTAGACCCATTAGTTTGGTACATAGTTTTGCTAAATTAGTGACTAAAATCCTGGCCAACCGGTTAGCTGGTCGTCTTGATGAAATGGTGTCCCCCAATCAAAGCGCATTTATCAAAAGGCGGTTTATTCAGGACAACTTCATGCTAGTGCAGCAGACTGTGAAGTATCTACACTCCCAAAGGCAGCCAAGAATCCTCCTCAAATTGGATATAACAAAGGCCTTTGATTCAGTGAATTGGTCATTCCTTTTGGAAGTACTCCGGAAGCTCGGTTTTGGTGATCGATGGTGCGATCTCCTTTGCGGACTGCTTTCATCTTCCTCCACCCAAGTCCTCCTTAATGGCAGTCCTGGAGAGACCATTCAACATAGGAGAGGGCTCCGTCAAGGAGATCCTCTTTCTCCAATGCTTTTCATCTTAGTCATGGATGTGCTGAACCGGATGGTCACACGGGCTGATGAGGAAGGACTCTTGCAACCCCTGGCTAGAAGGCCTATTCAACATAGAATTTCTCTATATGCTGATGATGTAGCTCTCTTCCTCCAACCTGCAGCGGCGGATATCACTTTGACGTTGAGAATGCTTCAGCTCTTTGGGGAAGCTTCTGGACTAAAAACAAATGTGCAGAAAAGTAATGTAATGCCAATCCATTGTTCTGAAGGAAATCTGGGACTTATTCAAAGTCTGTTACCCTGCGGTATTCAGGAATTCCCTTGCAAATACCTTGGGTTGCCTCTCTCCATCAAGAAGCTGACCAAAGACCAATTCCAGCCAATTATTGATAAAATAGCAGACCAGCTGCCTAGATGGAAAGCTGATCTGATGACAAAGGCGGGAAGGGTGGTGCAGGTGCAACATGTCATGACTGCAATGTTAGTATACTTAGCTATGGCAATTGAGCTACCACCATGGGCTATTAAGGGAATTGATAAAATTAGAAGGGCATTCTTATGGAGAGGCAGAAAGGAAGCAAATGGAGGACATTGTCTCATTGCCTGGCCCAAAGTTTGTCGCTCTAAAGAACTTGGGGGACTAGGAATTGCGGACCTAAAATCTCTAGGTTTTGCACTCAGAGCTAGGTGGCCATGGCTGAAAAAATCTGAACCAAATAAACCTTGGGCAAATCTGCCACTTCAAGTTAGCAAGGAGGTGGATGGTCTCCTCTCTATGGCAGTGTTTACTGATGTAGGAGATGGAGCTAACACTCTATTCTGGAAGGATAGGTGGATTGATGGGAAAAATATCGAGGAATTAGCACCAAAGATTTTTTGTCTGGTCCCTAAAAGAAGAATAGGCAGGCGTACGGTGATGGAGGCCCTGACCGATGAGAAATGGATTGATGATATTCCAGTTGATCTACCTGTAGCAGCTCTGATGGAATATCTGGAATTATCGGATAAAGTATCTAATGTTCAGCTACATGAAGGGGTACAGGACAAACACACTTGGAGACCCTCGGCTTCAGGAGAATACACGGCAAAGTCTGCATATGATGCGCTCTTTCAGGGCGCCATATACTTCAGACCATATGAGAGAATATGGAAGTCATGGGCTCCTCCCAAATGCCGTTTTTTCATGTGGCTGGTTGCTCATAACCGGTGCTGGACAGCCGACGGACTTGCTCGGCGCGGGCTTCCTCACCTGGCCAAATGTACGCTTCTGTGATCAAGAACAGGAAAGCATTCAGCACCTCCTAATTGGGTGCGTTTTTGCTAGGCAATTCTGGTTCTATCTCTTGCAGCGAGTTGGACTCTCTTCCCTCACGCCTCAGCCCAACGATTCAGTTTGGGATGACCGGTGGGAAAAGGTGGAGGCAGCTACCTTTCGGGGATGTGAGAAAAGGACTAAACTCTATTGTCATCCTTGGCGCCGGAGCATCCGGAAACACCGGAATGACTGTGTCTTCAATGGGGCTGTGCCAAACATTAACACAGCCCTTAGTTTAGCTAGGGATGATGCCCATTGGTGGTGTTTGGCAGGAGCTAAGGGTCTGTCCTTGCTCACCGCTAGGAGTTTTTAGTTGCTTAGCCCACTCGGTCGATGTACTCCCGATTCGGTGATGTAGCCTTAGAAAACAGGGAAGGTGTGGTAGTGTGTGTGAGTGTGTTTGGGTCTATGTACGACTCCTTTTTCTTCTACTAATACAATGATACGCAGCTCTCCTGCGTATTCGAGAAAAAAAAAAATATACTGCCTAAATGATATCAAGAGTGACCAAGCAGTTGCATGCACTCAAGCTAGTTAAATTTGAATATCAGACATGTCAAAGCTAGTCGGCTGATTATTTGTAACCTCACTAGGTAGGTTCACCAAGTCTAGAGAACAAAAATCATTTCGTGCAAGAAATTATTTATGTAAGGTAAAAATACAACATACCTGCTGGATTATCCTTCAGAAATTAAGAGTTCTCATAACTTTAATCACCCTGCCAGATAGGCATCTCTTCATGGAAGACCAACATTGAAAAAATATGGATGAATGGATGGAAGTAATGAAACGCGTGGACACGTGTTGCTTGGGATGAAGAAATATACATGAAATTTTGATGGCATGGCAGATTCTTAATTCTCAGGATCTATCACTGTTTCATAGGGCGGCCTGTCGTTGCGCCTTTCACAATATGGAACAAGGCAGCGGTCGAAACCTCCGAACCTAAGATGGGAGAAAAAAATACCAATTAAAATTTACTACTTCAAAAGAGTCATGGTCCTAATACATTATCCCATGTGAGATATTGCAATTTCTACAATTATAACATTTGTTAGCATACTGAAGCACCATGTTTCCTTTTTCTTTGGAAAAAATAAAGGCACTACATTTTCTATCTTTTTATAAAAAAATCAAAAGTATCATTATCTTTTCTTGCTCTGAGGTATATATTAATGCTAATTTTATGTGAAATTCTATTATACATGATCAAAAGGTTTTTTTTTTTTTATGGAAATAGGATGGTGTCTCCCTTACTGGTTATAATTATATTAAAGAAACAAAAGAGTAGCAGGACAACAGTCAAGAAACAAAGTGAGAATTAAAAAGTAAAGAAGATCACATGAAGTTCTAGCCGGATTTTGGACGGGCCGGGAGTTCCACTATATATCAGTAGAAAGATCAATTTGATGATGGCCTCTTGGAAAATACGGGCCCTTGATGGAGCACCTTTGACCTTTCTATTTGGCTTCAGGCATTGCCTTTGATGCGATGAAGTTGGAGCCATTTTCCTTATATATACTGGACACAGTTTTAGCCTTCATCCATGCTTCGTGATTAAAAATATGGGCTGAATAAGCAACTGCGGCTCATGGCCTGTGCAGTCTAATACACAGTGCTGCCACGTGCCATGCTCCAGTTGTGTAGGAAAGATGGGTGGTTATTTGCAAACTTAAAAAAAAAAAAAAAAACTCTAACGAGTCCATTTTCTAATCCATTCAGGCCATGATGTTGTTTGGTAATTTTTCTCAGAAAAATGTAAATATATTAACAAACCATGATTTTAATCTATTAATTAAACTTTTAGAATATATGGTTTCAATTTTTTTACACAAATGCTTTATTAGTTTTCTCAGAATATTGAATTAGCTTTTGTTACATGTTAAATTAGTTATTATGAATTGATGTGTGTATTTTTCTTGTGAAACACGTTTTTTTCCTTGAACATGAACGAGAAGGGCACATCATTTCATTAAGGGAAAAGAAGAGTACGTGTGGGGATAAAGCCCCTCACCCCCAACCCCAACACCCAAGACGCACTAAACACACCCACTGAAACACTCAAACAGCCATAATTGGGAATGAATTGGGAAAAGGGGAATGAAACAACTGCTGCTTCTGTATTTATGGGAAGACTCTATCTACTATCTAGGCTAACCTTATCTTAATTAGCTCATTCAATTTGGTGGGCAACATTGGTGGGCTGTCCAATGCCTAAGCTAGATTCGCCTTCTTTTAAAAATAAATCACTATTATATGCCTTTAGCCATTATTATAAATGAACAAGTAAACACATGGCAAATTAGTAAGTGCATTATTTCTTTATAAAATGTCAAAATTAAACCACTGCATTGGCTCCATGGACTTCCTGTTGTTAATTATTTCCTTAGTTGATAATATTTGTAGGAATAAAATGAACATATTTTCTGGAACGCTTATGAGTATGACACCATTTTGCAGGCCTAATAAATAAATAATTAGAGAAGACTGACACTACTTCAACAACTCTAAAGCTAAAAGAAGCTAAGTTAGTTTCCACACCGTTGATCAAATCTCTGGCTGAAAAGAGGAAAAAATACAAAATTTGTTGATCTACTTATTTTGTTGACTTTTGTAGGATAATGAACAATCAGAACAGAGCCCTTGTTTTATAGGACTGACTAAGAAAAGGTTAGGGGAGGAAGATAGTTCATTACCGGAAGGGATCTTCTGTGGATGTGGAGCCTTGGACTGTTGGGGTGGGTGCGAACAGCTTTCCTGATGGTTTCCTCCAACTCCATTGCAGTTATCTCAGGTTCCGGGAAACAATCAATTTCGCAGGTAATTCTTACAAGGTGTGAGAGGTTCCTGATGCCAAAGAAGAAGTCTTTGCTTGTCTGGTCAAACTTTTCAGCTGCTTTGAACATGAGCACAAGCTCTTCCAGCTTTGGCACTGATCCAGCTCCAAATTCCAAACCTAACATGCGAGGATCTGTCCCATCAATTTTGAGGTACTTCAGAGACAGGAATCCATGGCTAACACTGATTTTTAGTTGTCCTCTATTGCTGGCTCTCTTTGTTCTGGAATCACATCTTGTTCTGGTCCTTGCTGCATCCTTCTAGGATTACTGGATGATCCAGTTGCTACATCCATGTCTTGTTCTTTTATCGTTTTCCTAGTTCTATCCTCCACCACCACCACCTCCCCCTGCTGGTGTTGATGCTTCTGTTCCTCGTGCTGTACATAGATAACAAGCCGAATCAAAGGAATACTACCAAGGATGGTAAGATCATCTCCCTTGATTTCCTTCATGTAAAGGCTTAGTTGTTCTAGGTTACCCAGTGTTTTGTTGATCCAATTTGGAAGGGATGGACGAGAAGGGGAAGAGGAGGTAGTGGTGGAAGTAGAATAGGGTGAAACTGCTGGAGGAGGAGGAGGAGGACGAGGAGGAGGATGAGGAGGAGAAGGAGACATGGATGTAGCAAGCTGATCATCCAGTGATCCAAGAGGGATGCAGCAAAGACATATTGGGACTTCAGAACGAGAGGAGTCGTCCCAAGCCCCCCCTTCTTTTTTGTTCTGAGTTCTCAATCTCTTCTTGATGACAAGTCTCTTGAGGCTGGAGGGAGGTGGGCACCATGACTTATGCAAGAATCCATCGTTTTGATCCTCGCCTACATAAATGGAAAGATAATGAAGGTTGAGTTCGCCAAGTTTACATATAGAAGAGACCATATTTTCTATACACACATTCCATCTCCCTACATCATTATTTCCATTAGATTCTAGTGATAAGCTCATATCCCTCAGATTTGTTAGCTTGCTCAGCTCTAGCCAAAAGTTGTTTGACTGCTTTAGGACATTGATCAATCGTAACTCCTGCAGTGTTAACATGTTTCCTATTTTATCTGGTAACTTGACCTCTTCATCAATAAGTAGACTGATCAATTTAGCAATTTGAACAATTGATGCTGGTAACTCTGTTATTTTGTTTCCCTTAAGATTCAGTGTTTCTAAAGACTGCAATCCTTCTAATTTCTCTGGGAGCTTATGTATTTTTGTGTTCTTGAGACTTAGGTACTTCAATTGGGATAACATCCCTATGGCTTTAAGACAATGATGCTCTTGAGATAGATCACAGTTCTCTATGTCCAGAACTCGAAGAATCCGGAACTCCAAGAGAGGTGGAAGTTTAACAAAGTTCTCAAATACTGTAACTGACCGAGCATGAGAAAGAATCAATCCATCAGGTAACTTGTCATATTCTTGATCAATATTCTTGAGAGAAAGTCGACGAACCTTCTTCTGTTGCCCAGCAATTTTGTTTGGAACACCATATATTGTAACAAAGTTGTCTTCAATGGACTTGGACACAATAAAATCCAGAATAATGTCATGGACCTCACATGTCTTAACCTCACCAAAGACATTTGTTTGAACTGGTTGAATTAAGGACCTGTTAATGAGCTCAAGAAAACACTTCTCTCCTTTTTCATATGGGGTGTGTCCACGTTCTTGAGGAATGAACCCCTCAGCAATCCATCTTCTTACTAAACTCTTTTTTTCAATTGCATATTTACGTGGAAATATACTAATGTATAATAGACAACTTTTCAGATAATGAGGAAGGTCAACATAACTAAGGGATAATATCCTTATCATTCCTTGGATACCCCTATCTCTTTCAAGTGAATGACCAATTGAATTTGCCACTTGATTCCATTGAGCCTCTGTGTGTGCTTTGTTGGCCAACAAACTAGAGACAGCAATAATAGCCAAAGGTAAGCCATTACATTTCTTCAGGATTTTATCAGAAATATTTTTGAGATGAGATGGGCATTGATCTTCAGAACCGAAAATTCTACCAAGGAATAAACTTTCTGAGTCCATAGTACCAAGGGGACTTAAGTTATAAACATGGTTCTGATATGAAAGGCAGAAAGATTTAGCTATCTCCATGGTACGTGTTGTTGTGATAATTACGTTACCACCTATACTCCTGGGAAACACACACTTTATGCGATCCCATACATCTACATCCCATATATCATCAATCACAATCATGTACCTGCATATGGTTTTAGGATAAACTATTAGCATGGATTTTTATATCACCTAGATGGATGTTAAACAAATTGCAAAACAAAAAGATGGATGTTAAACAGGGATACAGGATGCCAAATTATTTGCTGATAAATAAAATATTGTTTGAACAGCGGTTGTTTTGCACTGTTTTTTATGCACAGTTCTGCATTATTAGTCCACTTTAATGAAATTTCGTTGAAATCCATTCATTACCTCCTTGTAGTCCACAAATATTTGTTTCTCTGTAAGAAAGCTCAAACTGGGAAAAAAAAAATACTTCGCTTACAAAATTTTAAGCATTCTTTTTACTTGATATTTTAAAATATTTGCATAGTACAGCTTTGTAAAATGTGCCTAAATTTTGCATAGAATATTTCTTAAAGTAATGTACAAAATGATGTATTGGAGACCTAGGGCATGTTTGAATGACAACCTGGCTGGCAGCCAGGCAACACATCCTGGCCACAGCCATAGCAAATCGGAAACCTAGTGGCCTTGCCTGGCTCCTCAGGGCAGGCAGCATCCAAAGAGGCGCTGTCAATATAGACACTTTAGGACTATACCAGAGGAACTAAACGGAATGGAAAAGGCCGTACTTGTTATGGGCTCAAACCCGGCCCTTGGCCAACAATCACTACCTAGCCCAGACTATATGTAGCTTCAAGATTGTTCTATATTGTAAAACATTATTACAGGCCAGTCCTCTTTTAATTTTAATTATCAAATGAAGGATAAGCAATTTAAGGGGAATGCAGTGATAGATAGGTTTTTCAGTGCCAGTTCGTGGCTACTACCGGTAGTGATAGTGATAGGAAATAAAATTCATTCATATGAAGTCAGATCAAGACAAACTTTATACCAAAAAACACTACTACGTGGCATACACGTAGCTGGCTGCTGGGTGTGGCTCCTAGATTATATACTTTTTGTGCTATTTGTATAATCATCAATTTTGGTTTGACAGAAAACCATAACACTACCGAGTCCAGACTAGAAGTCTAGAACAGACAGTGATAAACAAGTCAACCACTGCCGATTGCCCTCCTGCAGGGCTTGGACCCGGCAGTGATGGACGACTGCAGTAGTGGGAGCCCATATACTGGTATCCATGTTTTCAGATCTTTCTTTCTAGAAACTACTAAAAAAATCAATGACATAGCCCATATACCTGAACATCACAAATTTAATTTATTCATTTTCTGTTACAGGGGCGTGGAGTACCGTTTCGTACTCAAAGAGTCTCAATGGTAGTTTCATTAGAGTTTCATTTGTATTTAATGAGCTACCACATAAGCATGTTTGATGATGTAGCAAGGTTTTTAAGAAGAGCGAGAAGGAGTGTCAATGACACTCTTTTGACACGATTACCAACTCTCTTTGAGTCATGAAATTAAATATTTATGAAACTATAGAATGAAACTCTCACTCTCAATAAAGTTTCATTCAAGTTTCATTTCATTCTTTGTGACTTGGCTGTCTTAGAAACAACGCAACAAAATTCTCTACTGAGACTAGCCTAAGACATCATAAACTTCAATTATATTTATCTTCTTGTAAAGGTCCATAGGCATACTTGTATTTTTTTAAAAAAAAACATGGATGCCAATTGAAAATAAGGATGATAGATAGTACTTTCTCCGTCCAAAAAAGAATGCAATGTTAGTACAGTAACACGTTTTAGTATGTTAAGTTTGACCAATTATAAATAAAATATACTAATATTTATAATATCAAATAAACACCTTTAGATTAATTACAAAATGTATTTTTATAATCAACTGATTTGGAGCGATAAACATGAATACTATTTACTAAAAACTTGGCAAACATGAACCACTTTAACCGGCACGTAACCATACTTGCATTCTTTCCCGGACTGAGGTACATTTCAATAAAAGAAATAGTGTATACGTAACAAAGAAATGACATGCCTTTTATCGTCAAGAAAATTTCTGATTTCCGTTCTGAGCTGATCTTCACCCTTTATATTTGTGAGACGAGACTCCAGTCGCCTGTGATTTGTTTAATAAAAATTCATTATATTTGGATTTTGGTACAAAATCCTTACTGGCATAAAAAAAAGTTCAGCATGCTGTATGATATAATGATAATAATTCAATGGATGAAGAAGAGCAATAGCTAAAAATTAAAATTATGAATTTATTTTAAGGAAACAAATTGCATATGAAATATACCTATATTCTTCGTACGTATTTGAAGCGCTTTCCTCGTGTTGTGCTTTTGGTCCACTAATAAAACGTGGAATGATAACTTGGCTACAAATTTCTCTCAGGATATCCAATATGTTAGGATTTCTGGATACCTTTACAAAAGCCCGATGTTTGAATTTTCCTCCATTTGTGCTGAATAATTCATTGGCAAGAGTTGTCTTTCCCAATCCCCAGGTCCAACAATGGACACCTGTAAGTTTTTTTCTCTCTTCTGTCAACAATTTGAGAAGCTCATCCTTTGGACCATCAATACCGACAAGCTCTGACTGACCCTTGTAGAGATACCGGTCCCTCGTATCCACTTCAGCTATTTTGCTATGGTTAGAGTGGACATTATTATCAATCTTGTACCTTGCACGGCGCTCGCCGGCCTCCTTGACCTGTTCCTTGAGACCATGGATCTCCTTGCCTATCCTACAACGGGTCTTGATTCTTGTGAATAAGTTGGTGATCCTCTGGATGAAGCCCTGAAAACCCTTGAGCTTGGCACGCCCAGGACCTTTTTCTACATGAAGCATGAAGTCATTAATACTATCCTCGATATCATAGGAGAGTTCCCTCACCTCTGCCATCCAGAGCTTGGCTTGCTCATTTGGATCCTCCACCCATGATAGCCTTTCAAGGAAGCTGTACATGTGCTCCAGCTCGGATTTAAGAACCATGACATTGCGCCGTGCATCCTTGAACAGCATATACTTCTTCTCCAGTAGCTCCGCCAGCTTCCCTATGACTGGACCCAGGGCCCCAGTGGCTGCGCTCACCAGGGCTTTCTCCATTTCCGAGTAATCTCTGGCAGCTTGATCTAGTATCGATATCTTAATTTGCTGTGTGGATAAATAGATGATGGAACTGAGTCTGTGAGTTTGGTATTGGAGACTACTGGGGTGCGCGCGGGCGAAATGTCTCATGTATGTATGTGTATGCTCCTATCTAATGATCTCTCCTTGGACTTTTATAGATGCCCAACATGAGTTAAATTAGTGATATTTGAAGGATGCTTTACCAGGCTGCCAAGCTTCGTATCCCCAGTTTGCAATTAAGCTCCTTTGTGTCCTTTTATACATCCACCTCTAATATCCTTTCTATTAATTTCAACACAATGTTGCCAGCAGGAAACTTAACACCTTGAAATGGTCTCAACATGGCTTTATATTAATTAGTGCTGATGACTTCTTTTTTTATCAAGGAGGAAGACTTATTGAACTAAAATTAATTAATTCGAGTTAATGCAACCATTTATCTCACGACATTTCTGTTGTTATAGCATTTGCGTTATCCACTATTTTGGTAATTAAAGCTCCATATACCATCTTAATTTGCGGAGTATCGACATGCATTTTTTTCAAGCAGAAAAAAAAAAAAATCTTGAAAAGAAGAGAAAGAAACGTATATGATGCCTAGCTACTAAGAAAAGTTAAGGTATGATGTTCTTACCATACATGACAGTTCACATCATATATTCTCAACTTGTCGTGGAAGACATGCATGGTCTCTAGTTTATATTATGGCCCCACTCTTTTTTTACAAATTAATGACAAGCCCATTGAATGCCAAGTGGAGAGTCACACACCTTTTAATATAATTATAATAATGAATAATATCATTTTGTCCTTTCTCTTCTTTCCATAATATATATGTTTTCTAGGCACATTGGTCTGTGTTTGTGTGTTTTAAGTGGATGATTATTCAAATCATATCATATGCGTGAGTTCATGAGTGCTACTCCTCTCTGTCATTTCACTTAATTCGAAGCGCATAGTAGTGAGTTAAATGCTGTTTTCCTCATACCGATATTGCCTTACATACTTAGTCCAACTTGCATCAATCAGTGTGTGGCAAACCAAAGCCGTTTCTGTTCTTTTATTTATATATAAATACACCGTCACCACCTCGATATTCATTATTAATTAAATTAATTTTCATGTAAGTTTTGGTCGCAGAAAAAGTAACCATGAAAAGTAGAGAAAGGGCACGTATCACATGTGTGATGCAGAAGCCTAAAGCTACTAAGGAATGTCCTTTTTCCAAACCTTGCATAGTAGTTCACCATATATTCTCAACCTGTCGTACAAGACAAGTCATGCACCGCAATTAAAAAGGTCCAACTCTTTCTTTTTTTGTTAGTTACAAATAATTGGTAGGCACATTGAGCGTAGGAAGAGCCCCACACCTTCTTAGTACGTGAAGCTATAAAGTTATGAAGGATCTTATCGGAGATGGGATTTTTGCAGCAGACGGGGAGAAATGGTGGTGGCACGTAAAGAAGCTACCAAGCGATGACTTTTCAACCAAAATGCTCAGTGACTTCAGGTGGCGTGTTCAGAATAAATGCTGCAAAACTGGCAGAGAAGATCTCATCTGCAGACATTGAAATATACAACATTGTGGGCTTGTGGCATACATCATACATGAAGAGAAAACATGTTCCTGTGAATAGCGTAATAATCTTAGAGCAATATCCTTTTTTTTTTTGGTCATATCATCTGGACTAATATTTAACATATGGCAAGTCATAACATGCTTGTTTTTACTAACTGTAATAGCAAGCCAAATGAAATCAGCACACAAACACTTCGATCATGCCTGGCAGTGGACGTCCATATAATATACATACTCAAATTTCTTCTTGTATAAAAACAATAATACAAAGTTTAGCAGCATATATTTCAGGACGACATCTATTCTGGGTCCAAGGGTAATCCATTTCAATTCGTCAAAAAAAAAAAAAAAGGAAAAAAAAAACCATTTGCATAGCAGGACGACCTTTACAGGAATATCAGTCCATGCATTGCATTTGCATACTTCAACTACTTATTGAAGTAGTTGATATAGAGGATGAGATATAGAGGATGGATGAGTGCGAAGAAAAATAGTATAGAGGAGAGAATCTGGATGATCGGTGATTAATATTCCTTTTAGAGGATGAATTTAGAGTACGAAGAGTGCAAGTAGTCTTATGGCCCCACTCTTTCTTTTTATAAATTAATAACAAGCCCATTGAGTGTCCAATGGAGAGTGCAGTCACACACCTTTTAATATCTATACCTTAATAATAAAGAGGCAAAATTTCTGCTACGTTTTTTTCGTCCATCTCCAACCTCTATTCGAATTATGTTTTTTTAAAAACAAACAAATAAATAAATCTACTATACCACCTAAAAAATTACTACATCTTTCGTCAAACGAGCATTGGTGCGCTTACCTCCCTGTCCCCGCATCCGACTGGGCTACGTTTTTTCCCTCAGTGCTAATTTAGAATTTCCAAAAATGTATATTTGGTCTCTTTCTCTCTGAGCCTCCGAAACTGGCTCCCTTCCCAAATACAGCACATATTCTTCGCAAGTTTTTTTAGCTAGTTCCTCCGTGCCTTTTTTTAACGTGACCTCCTATTGTGGTTTTTTATGTATTTTTGTTTTTCCCATAGACATAAAAAAATAATAATATAATTAAGATTTTAAGGTTGTGTTGTAGTTTAATTAAAAATAAAACTTAACCTTATTATAACTTAAATTAGCTAATGAGATCATAAACTAAAATCTTAAACTACTTGCTGTTAAATCCATCATTTTTTAAATAAATATATCTCTACAATCCTCAATAAGGACTGTTATGTGAAACATCGACACTGATTTTTCGTCATATTCTTAGAACAATCATTGTATGTCAGCAACTAACTCCTTACTAAATTTAGTAAGACATTTCAATTATTGATTTTTATGGATCTACAAAGGAAGTCACGAAACTCGATATTAACTGTAGCAACATATCATTTTTTGAAAAAATTATAGCAATATATAGATAGTATGAAAAATAAAGCTGTGCTATATTTACATGTAAAAATTTATAAGCTTTGCAATGGGAAAATATACCAAGGATGTATTTTAAATTAATACATGCTTAAAAGGGTATTTTCATATTATTGCCACATTAATGTTATCATAAAATAAGTCATACCTTTTAAATTTTATAGAAATGGTAAAACATAAATAAATATGTATCACATTATTGTTTTTCATATAAATATTTCGTACTGGTTCCTGTTGCAACGCACGGACACATTTGCTAGTAATTATAATGATGAATAATACTATTTTGTCGTTTTTCTTCTTTCCGTAATATATATGTTTTCCAGGCACATGGGTCTGTATTTGTGTGTTTTAAGTGGATGATTATTCAAATCATATATCATATGCGTGAGTTCATGAGTGCTACTCCTCTCTGTCATTTTCACTTAATTCGAAGCGCATAGTAGTGAGTTAGATGCCGTTTTGCTCATACCGATATTGCCTTACATACTTAGTCCAGCTTGCATCAATCAGTGTGTGTCAAACCAAAGCCGTTTATGTTCTTTTATTTATATTTATATAAGTACATCCCCACCACCTCGATATTCATTATTAGTTAATTAATTTTCATGTGAGTTTTGGTCGCAGAAAAAGTAACCATGAAAAGTAGAGAAAGGGCACGTATCACATATGTGATGCAGAAGCCTACAGCTATTAAGGAAGTAAGGAATGTCCTTTTCCAAACCTTGCATAGCAGGTCACCATAATATATTCTCAACCTGTCGTACAAAACACGACATGCACCGCAATTAAAAAGGTCCGACTCTTTCTTTTTTTTCGGTAATGCTCCACTGTGGACGTTCGACACTTTGAACGCACGCGTCGGACCTCCGTTGGGCCGAGCGGTGGCGGTGGCCCACGTGGACACACACACCACCCCCAAACCCGGCCTCCCCCTCGGTCCTCCTCGTCACTTCCGCCCCTCTCTTTCTCGCTCTCTCGCGCTCCCCGCGCTTCAGCGTCGCGCGACGACGCCGCACGGACGCCCCGTCGTCGGCGCGCGCCACCACCCCTTTCCCTGCACGCGCTGCCCCCGCGGTCCTCCTCGCGCCCTCCTCCTCCTCCTTCTCTCCCCCTCACGTGCGCCCCACGTCTTCTTCTCAAGCAGCTATGGAGGAAATGGCGCCGGCGGCCGCGGACCCGCCGGATCCGGCACCGGCGGCCGCGGATCCGGCGGATCCGGCGGCGGTGGCCGTCGATCCGTGGGTCCGCGCTGTGGAGGTGGCGGATCCGGCCCTCCGACGAGCCGGGCTGCCGCGCGCCCGCTGCTCGCCCTCCCGCTCTGGCCTTCCTCCCCTCCATCCCTCTCACCGCCGGCGACCTGCATTGCTGCTGTGACAAGGTATGTCATGGTGACCCCGGATTTGATGCCTGCTCCCCCTTCGCCCACCTCCACACACCCCGGATCTGATGACCCCCTGTTCGAGTTTTTTGTGTTTCAAACTATATATGCATGTTGTTTCTTTTCTTAATATTGTTTTGTTTCAGTTTCTTGTTCTTTTTTGTTTCGGAAGGTTCTCCCCTTTTGTTTTGATTTTATTTGTTTCAAAAAACTTTTCCTGTTGTTTCTTTTTGTTCCTTGAGTTTGTTTCAGATTTGTATCCTTTTTGTTTCTTTTTTTTTTTGTTCCAGTTTTGTGTTTTTAAAAATGTGTTTGTTCTTTTGTTGTTTCGATGTTTTTTCTTCATTGTTTCTATATTGGTTTTCATTTTGTTTCAAACGTTTTGTTCTTTTTGTTTCTGTTATTTGTTTTTCAGTTTTTGTCCCGTGTTTCAAATTGTAAATTTGATTTGTTTCAAATTGCGAATTTGATTTGTTTCAAATTGCAAATTTGATTTGTTTTTCAGTTTTTGTCACGTGTTTCAAATTGCAAATTGGATTTGTTTCAACTGCATTTCACCTCTTGTTTCATTTTTTTCTAATTTTTCTTCATTTTTTTGGTTCCCAGAGCACGGCAGCCATGTTGGGGATGGCGGCGACGGCGGAGCTGTCACGGAGGAGCAGGCCGCGCGGGGGAGTGTCACGGCTGCGTGTGTTCATGTGTGCGTGTGCGTGTCGGGGGGGCGGGGTGGGTTTGTGTGTCCCCGCGCGCGGGTGTGCATGTCCGTGCGCGCTGCGGGGGAGGGGAAACGGGCCGGGCCTCGCTACCGTTCGACGATTGAACGTTCGAGCGCTAGTCGCTCCCTTTTTTTTTAGTTACTATTAATTGGTAGGCCCATTGAGCTTAGGGAAGAGCCCCACACCTTCTTATGTACTTTTTGCACAAGCCCGCCATATATTGTTTTAGTATACCTCAGAATCAGCTCTGTATCACTCTTGGTGTTAGACCTCGATCAGATTCAGTCAGTTGTAGCTCCGGTATCACACCGTGAGACGCGAAAACGGCAAGAAAGCATTGCCATACATCACTACCGGGTTTTTTTTTTTTGAGGACTTCATTGCAGGGTTTCAACTCAAACCAGTACTGATTAGCAACGCTTTGCAGTAGGGTTTTAAGCAAGAACAGACAGTGGTTTCTTTGCAGGGCTTTATAGCCAATTCAGTTGTGAACCAGCAGTGACGACGATTGGCAAGGCTCCATGCATGTCCGGTTCAATAACTCGGTACGTACAGTTCTCAACTGAATTACAACGCACTAGTAAACGTATCGTTGGGGAAAAATAGAACCAAAACGCCTCATCAGATGCATGAGTCCACATATGCATCTTACGGCAAGTCCATGCATCAAACGAGTCTCATCAAACAACACTAGTCCATATATACATCTAACTAATTAACCACAGTTTATACATAGAGATCTCTTATACATATATTTAGGTCGATCAATTCCTAGATAAGGTAGAATTCACCATCTCGATTCACAGCTTCGTCCATGTTGAGCCTAGCAAGCCGTTAAATTTGTTGGCTGATAAAATGAAGCCAACAGGGCAAATTAACCTTAGTATAGGCAAGGCAGTAAACTAAGTCACAGTCCTGAAAATTTGAGCCTGTCCATAGTTTTGACGATGTTTGAACCTAATTCACGTAGGGTTGGGATGGGGTGGGGACTTCAAAACTGAAGCTATGAAGGATCTTATCGGAGATGGGATTTTTGCAGCATACGGGGAGAAGTGGTGGCACCAAAGGAAGTTAGCAAACCAAATTGCTCCGTGACTTGGCGTGTTCAGAACAAATGCTGCAAAACTGGCAGAGAAGATCTCATCTGCAGAAGCCAATAGAACTACCATAGTCAGCAGTCGGCGCCGAAGATTCCCGTACGGTGGAGGCAGCACGATTCACAGAACCTCTCAACATTTTCTGCCGCTACCAAGACTACTGAAACATGCACTCTCTGACAAAATATTTGGCATACATCATACATGAAGAGAAAACGTTAGAAACATGTTCGTGTGAATAGCGTAATAATCTTAGAGCAATGTCATTTTTTTATTGTCATATCATCTGGACTGTAATATTTAACATATGCTAAGCCATAACATGCTTGTTATTGAACATAAAACTCTTTTTTTTTTTCGAAACCGCGCTCATACGCGTACTTCATTAAGAGGAGAAGGATGGTTTGACATTACATCCCGCTGTAGCCATGGCGAGATGCCAGGTTACAGACGAGCGACACACTTACACAAATCACCGGCTTTAACGGTGCAGCCTGATCGGTGTACTAACTTGTGAAACCAATTTTGCGACCAAGGGGGTGGGGGCTGTGCAGGCGCTCAAGCTGCGAAGAGAGCGGCGAGCGCGCTGTAGCCCGCGCCAACCCACTGTCCTCCTTCCTCCAGTATGGCGTTGAACACCTGCACCTCCGTCCTTGCAGCATTGTCGAACGTCCGACGGTTGCGTTCCTTCCAGACTGACCAAGCCACGAGCAGGGTGAGTGAGTCGAAACCTTTCTTCAGCTGCGTCGGCACGCGCGACCGGGCCAAGAGCCACCAGTCGACCAGGTTGGCCCTTGCGTCCGGGCACAAGGTTTGGGCACCGTGGCGTTGAAGAAGTCAGTCCCAGACGGTTCTGGTGAACACACATCCCGCGAACAGATGGTCCGCCGTCTCCGCTTCTTGGCAGCACAGCACGCAGGCGTCCGAGGTTTGTAGGCCGTGCCGGCGGTGTCTCTCCGCCGTCCAGAGCCGATCATGGAGAGTCAACCAAAAGAAAAACTTGACCTTTGGAGGCGCTGGGGTCAACCAGAGCTCCTCAGCCCCTCGCAGTCGCACACGCCCGAAGAAGAATGCACGGTACGCCGACAAGCTGGAGTACTGCCCATCAGGCGTGAGGTTCCAAATGAACTTGTCAGGCACATCCGGCTGTAGTGCGGCGTCCTCCACCAGGTGCCAGATGCAAAGGAATTGCGCGATGAAGGGGGCTGTCGGGGCGCCCGAGACGTCCCTGGACCATTGCCGATCGGCCAGGGCGTCTTGGACAGAACGGCGGCGATGTCTCCGCGCGACAGAGGCGTAGACGATCGGTGCGAAACGGCAGATCGGACCCGCCGGAAGCCAGTCGTCCGTCCAGAAACGCGCCTGCGTTCCGCTCCCGAGGATGATTGACGTGGCTGTCCTGAACATGTTGTCCACCTGGCCTTCTGTCCTGTCCGGCAGCTGCGCGATCGCGGAATCCGGGTGAGTACGTTGAAGCCACTCCCACCGCAGGCGCAGCGCGAAGCCCAGGATCCTCAGATCAACCTGGCCGAGCCCTCCCAAATCACGGGGCGAGCACACGACAGGCCAGGCGACTTTGCATTTGCCACCGGTGACCGTCGTCGTCCCGGCCCAGATGAATGCCCTACGGCACTTGTCAATTGCGTCGATCGCCCAGGCCGAGAGCGAGCAGCAGATAGCGACGTGTGTGGGGATAGCCGACAAGGTGGTCTTGGAGAGAGTTGCGTGGCCCGCTTGGTTGATGAGACCTGCCTTCCAGGTGGGTATACGGGCGGCGACCCCGTCGACGAACGCTTGCTCTTCCTGACGACGCAGCCGTTTGAGGGAGAGGGGCACGGCAAAGTATTTCGTGGGGAAGTCCTGCAGTCTTCCCGGGAAGGCTTGCTGCACCACGGCAATCTGCTCCTCAGAGCATGCGATTGGCGTGATTGTGCACTTGTCGACGTTGGTGGCTAGACCCGACGCCCCAGCAAATAACTCCAGTAGCATGCGGATGCAGGTGCAGTCCGTTATTACCAACTATGATGACAAGCCAAATGAAATCAGCACCAAACAGTTCTATCATGCCTGGCAGTGTATGCATGTTCATATACTCAAATTTCTTCTTGTATAAAACAATAATATAGAATTTAGCAGCATATATTTCAGGACGGCATCTTCTAAGGATAATCCATTTCCATTCGTCAAAAAAAAAAAAAAAAAAAAAAAAGGGATAGCAGGACGGCTATCTCAGTTCATGCATTGCACTTGCATACCTCGGACCTCCTTGGATCTGCAGAGAGACCTCAATCAAGACAAACAAACACAGGATTACAGACAAAGGAGAAGACGAAGGGCAAATCTCATCTGTGACGACAGCAACTTGGATTCTTTCCCATGTCTGTGGTGCAGGACACAACTTACAGATAAACCAACGCAAACTGATAGGCCGTTGCTGACGCACCTGAACTGACATTTGATTTTTCATATCACTCAATGCTTGATTTGACATCCTTTTTGTTAGCACACACACGTCGCCTGTATGATAACTAATCCGAATCACAGTGCTAATGATGGCCAAGCACAAGCGAATGGTAAATCCCTCTCCTTCTCTGAGTAAGCAGCGGCGCAACAGGCCCCAATGGCTCCACAGCTATCCTCCATCGCTGCATCTTCAGGCCTGTGCCTGCTTTCAGTTCTTGCCATAGCCCTGCTGGCGGTGACTGTCTACATACTGGGTGTCGTCGCATGCTTTGCTGCCTTCTGCATCAGAGAGTTTGTAGTCAGAGCCAAGGACCGCCCTCCTCTCATCGGGACCATGTTCCGGATGCTCAAGAACTTCGATCGGCTCTTCGACCATCATGTGGAGTACGCGCTCGCCCATCGCACCAGCAGGCTGGTCTTCCCGGGCCACAGCGAGATCTTAACCTCTGACCCACAAGTCATCGAGCATGTCCTAAAGACGAACTTTGGTAAATATATAAAGGTGGTTTTCCATGCTGGCCATCTTATCTCCCCTCCACTCGATATAGTTCAGTCTATATTCAGACCTTTAAAGCCTGCAAGATTTATATCAGCATGTTTTCATGGAAGTATTAGGAGGACAAGTATAAAACTGAGACTTCACTATTGTGTCTTCGTGTTCAAGTTAGTCAAACATTTGTAATAATTAGTCTGATACTCTGATTTCCTTGCTTGCAAGAAGGGATGAAGCCAGATTTGTTTCCTTTATCTAAAAAAAGTCAGATCACTTGTACTATTTATTAACCTTAAGTAAGGGGGTAAATTCAGTATGTCCCGAAAATTTGAGCCTCACAGTATTTACGATGTTCCTCTGTAAAAAAACAGCATTGACAATGTTTGAACCTTATTCACAGGGGGGCGTCAAAACTGAAGCTATGAAGGATCTTTTTGGAGATGGAATTTTTGCAACAGATGGGGACAAGTGGCGGCACCAAAGGAAGTTAGCAAGCCATGAGTTTTCAACCAAAGTGATCCGCGAGTTCAGCAGTGGTGTGTTCAGAATAAATGCTGCAAAACTGGCAGAGACGATCTCATCTGCAGCAGCCAATAGAACTACCATAGACATGCAGGTGTTTTATAAGTATTATCAGTGAAAAATACAATACCAGTGATAAGATTTTATATTTGTAGCTGTAGCCTGTTCTATGTTTCCTTATTAACTTATCAAGTTGACTTGCAGAAAGAAAAACAAATCAACGTGTACATAAATAATTAATTCAAGCATCCCAGAAAAGTGGAGCAAACATATAGACACTGCTGAGCTGGATTGAGATATCATATACCAGTTCTCTGAACAAGCAAACAAACATAATGGTTAACTTGAAGCAGAGTTAAAAGTTCTATGAACTAAACTTGTTCTGAAAATTCAGTACCTTGAACAAGGTCATCAACTGCATTTGCTTAAGAAAACTAAAACTTATTTGATTGGAAATTCAACCTCATAGTTTTGCTTATTTATACATGTTTAATTACAAGTTCTTATTTCTACCCTTTTGATTCCAAGCCAACTCACTGCAATGCAATTTTCCTCAGGATCTTTTGATGAAAACAACTATGGACTCAATCTTCAAAGTGGGATTCGGTTTCGAGCTCAACACACTATTTGGCTTAGATGAATCTAGCATTCAATTCAGTGAGGCCTTTGATGAGGCAAACTCTCGTGTTTACCACCGATATCTTGATATATTCTGGCAACTGAAACGGCTACTTAATGTTGGATCAGAAGCCAAACTAAAGAGGAGCATTCAGATCATTGACAACTTTGTAATGCATTTGATCCATCGAAAGAGAGAGCAATTGAAGAATGAACGTGACTGTGTAAGAAACTGAATCTATCCATTCTGTACTAGTCTGTTATGGCATGAACAGGCACACATAATGAGATTTGCAAATAATATAGTACAAGATGGAAAAATATAGTTGTTTTTTTTTTTTTTTTTTTTTTTGGGGGGGGGGGGGGGGGGTCTAATCTGCATCATGTGTCCTTGAAAATTTTGAAATAAGTTGTGAATTTGCTCATGTAGAATAGTAGATTTTCTCAAGGCAAACAATATACCACACTGTTTTACTTGTAATTACATTTTCCTTTTGACATGTGCAGAAAGCCAGAGAGGATATACTATCAAGATTCATATTAGAAAGCGAGAGGGACCCTGAAACAATGAGTGATCGTTACCTGCGTGACATAGTCCTCAACTTCCTAATTGCTGGCAAAGACACCACAGCAAACACTCTGTCCTGGTTCTTCTATATGCTGTGCAAGAACCCCTTAGTGCAGGATAAGGTTGCCCACGAAATCATTGAGTTACTTGAGTGGGCCAAGGAAGATTATAACATTGAAAATTTTGCTGCAAGATTGACTGAAGGTGCCATTGAAAAAATGCACTATCTCCATGCTGCAATCTCAGAGACACTCCGTTTGTATCCTGCTGTTCCAGTGGTATGAATAATTTCATGAGCCTTATTCATGTCATTCTGTGCAAAGTAGAGCCCAACTGAAACCGAATTGTGCACACGTCGGTTTATTTGGATGTGGCATTGAGCAACTAGTTACAAAGTAACTTAAGATAACATGCAGTGTTAGATATTAGCTTAGATAATGTGAGATATTAGCTTAGATAATGATGGCACCGAAGACAAGTTTATTTTGTAGCTTCAGCATACTCAGTATGGTAACCTAACTTTAAGCATACTTATATTGAAACTTGTTAGTCTAAGGGGCTGTTTGGATCCATTAGCTGCTAATAGTTAGCTAGCTAATAGGTCACAACTTAGCTAGTCTGGTCCAACTAGTGAAATAGTAGTTACTTGAGTATTAAGCTAACAATTAGCTAAACATGTTTGGATCTAAGGAGCTAATTATTAGCTGCTGACTATTATCTTCTTGGATCCATAGGAAGGCTTCAAGAGTTGCAGGAAGCCATCTCAAAATTTGCAGACAAGTTTTGAATAAGAATTGATGACAGAAATCAATAACTCAACTTGATTGCAATAAAACATATTGTGGAAAAAACGGCATTGCCTTGGTAATAACTTTCAGTGGCATCCATGCAGGATGGTAAATTGGCAGATGAAGGTGATGTACTACCAAATGGCTATAGAGTGATAAAAGGAGATGGAATGAACTACATGATTTATGCAATGGGGAGGATGACATACCTCTGGGGCCAAGATGCCGAAGAATTCAGGCCTGAAAGATGGCTTGTGAATGGAGTTTTCCAGCTGGAGAGCCCTTATAAATTTGTATGTTTTAATGTAAGTATTCCCAGGGACAGATCCCTTAAAGTATTCAAAGGGCTTATATTTTTACTAGTAGCACAAAGCATGCCCAGCTTTTAGTCATGCCAAGCAAATACATATCCCAGATCATCACTAAAAATTGGATAGCACATAAACATAAAACAGTAAACTGTGCTACCTCATTGTCAGTACTGATAAATCATGGCTTCAAATTTAGTACTGCAGCTAACATCAAGTTGCTAACACCTACAATATAGACATGCTATTAGACATGATAAGGAAAGGTGGCAAAATGTCTTCACAAATTTCCTAAGACGATGGCCTGTAATTTCATTGATTCTAGAGTCTAGACAGCCATTAGCATCTAACCAGCCTTCCTTCTTCCATGATAATAGGCGGGCCCCCGCATCTGCTTGGGGAAGGAATTTGCATACAGGCAGATGAAGATCATGGCTGCTACACTTGTGCATTTCTTCAGGTTCAAACTGGCAGATGAATCCAAGGAACCGACATACAAAACAATGTTTACCCTCCAGATGGATAAGGGCCTTCATTTGTATGCACACCCACGTTCTGTGTGAACCGGGCAAGCAAGTTGCTGCATCCTTTTCTTTTATGGACTGAACCGAAAGTATTTACATAGTATAAAAGAATAAAGAAGGAAAGCATGTGAAGCATTGAATGAAGCATGGTAAAGAGCCAAAATGCATGGCAGAATGGGCAAACAATTGCAGGATACTATTGAGGAAAGAAACATAATCGAAAGGAACTCATGCGCCGATGGATCAAGTATACAATAGTAATTTCCTATACTTATGTTTGCACGCTAGTGTAGCGTACCACATTTGACATTCCCTAGTACATTTTACAATCACACTTTGGAATATTATTACAAAATTCAGTTTGCTACTTATCGTAAATACTCTTGATACTCATGGTAAATACTCTTGATACAAAACGAGGCATGCAATACACACTAAGTACCAAACATCATAGCTGGCAAAAAGGCAAGAACATCGTATGACCGCTTTTGCAAAGTGCACCTGAGCATCTTCTGCAGTCCGATAATTTGGAGATACAGCAATGTGACAGTGACAGAGGAAGATACCGGATCGGCTACTCAGATTTCCAAGAAGACAATGGTGGGGTCTCAGAGTCCTTCCAGGTGTTGGCCATTTGAGGATAACGGTCACCCAAGACTTCACCTGTAGCAGCATACGACTCAAGTTCGGCCATCTCATCTGGTGTCAACTTCACAGACAGTGCCCCCACGTTCTGGTTGAAGTTCTCGATTTTTGTTGTGCCAGGTATGGGGCAAACATCGTTTCCCTGATGGTGAACCCAAGCCAATGCTAGTTGTGATGGTGTGCATCCTTTTTTAGCTGCCATTGCGTTCACATGCTCGAATATCTTAGCATTCTTGTCAATATTCTCCGGTTTAAATCTAGGCATATGCTGCAGAAGTTTGAAATCCTTGTTACAAAGAGGCAATAGACAATTGTTTCTAATTCTTTTTCTAAAGGCATTGTGGATGTCAGATACATGAGCAAAATCCAAAAAAGTATCTAAGATCAATGAAATGTTTAAAATTAAGGATAGCTGAACCATGTATTATGCCTATATAGGAATAGTTTGAGTTCACCTTGCGGAAGTCCTTCTCTGACAGTGAATCAACTAGTTTTGCTCCACTGCACAAGAACCCTCTGCCTAGTGGACTGTAAGCTACAATTCCAATTCCAAGTTCTCTGAAATTCAAAGAAAGGTAATAATTCAGAAATAAGCTTCCTACTTTTTGATTGCACAACTCCAGTGTTTGACTATTCATGAAAGTACCTGCAAGTGGGAATTATATCTTCTTCCACATCTCTAGACCATAATGACCATTCAAGCTGTCCAGGGCATGAGTCAATCTGATATGATTGATCCAGTTGCTGGTATATGTAATTGTACCTCAGGAAACTCCTACAGGTTCCTGCAAGAAAGAGGTGTGTCTACATCCTAAGTCGTTAAATTCAGGATAGGATGGATTCGCATGAGCTCTTCGTATTGTTGATGCGAGATGCTTCGGATAACCCAATCTAAAATATGAGATGCAACCAAATGAATGTAACATACATAGTGTGGAATTTTTTAAATGTACTTTATCTTTCCTTCTTCCACTAGCTTTTTTAGTTCACCAATCTAGAGACAGAAAGATAAGACAAACTCATCAATTATATAAAAGGACATATCCTAGATAATCCCTAAATTTTGGTTAGGAAATAAACCCAAAAACAGTGAACTGTGCTACCTCACGGTCAGTACTGATAAATCATGGCTTCAAATTCAGCTAACATGAAGTTGCTACAAGTGACACCTAAAACATAATAGGAAAGTTGCAAAATGTCTTCACTAATTTCTTAAGATGATGGTATGTAATTTCATTGATTCTAGACAGCCATTAGTACCAAACCAGTGTTCCTTCTTCCATGATACTCCATCCATTCCAAATTATAAGTCTGCTTTGACTATTTTTAGTTCATCCATCTTGGTATGCATCTAGATATAATAAAAATATGTCTAGATACACAGCAAATGAATATAAAAATAAAAATTAAAGCGACTTATAATTTGGAATGAAGGAAGTAAATAGACATGCCCCACATCTGCTTGGGGAAGGAATTTGCATACAGGCAGACAAATATCATGGCTGCTACATAGGTGCATTTCTTCAGGTCCAAATTGGCACATGAATCCAAGGAACCGACATACAAAACAATGTTTACCCTGCACATGGATAAGGGCCTTCATCTGTATGCAAATCGGGCGAGAAAGTTGCTGCATCCTTTTCTTATATGGACTGAACCCGTAAGTGTTTACAGAGTATAAAAGAATAATGAAGGAAAGCAGGTTACAATTTTTTTTCGTCTGAGAATGTAAGATGAGCAATGATTTTTTGTGCCCTAATTATCATCCCAGAAGCATTGAGAGAAGCATGGTGGAGAACCAAAATGCATGTCAAACTGGGCAAACAATTGCAGGTTACCATTGAGGAAAGAAACAGAAGCGAAAGGAACTCATGCACCGATGGATGGGAGTATACAATAGTTACTGTCTATACTTATGTTTGCACGCTAGTGTAGATACAACATTCCCTAGTACATTCTACAATCACACTTTTTACTATTATTACAAAATTTAGTTTGCTACTCATGGTAATTACTCTTGATACAAATACACATGGTTATTACAAATACACAGGGTTATTCATCAAACAAGTGGTTTATTAACCTTCAAGGCTTCAAGCTACTCATGGTTAGTACTCACTAAGTACCAAGCATCATAGCTTGCAATATGCCAAGCATCGTATGGATGTTTTTGCAAAATGCTCCTGATCATCTTCTGCAGTCCCATAATTTGGAGATACAACAACGTGCTGGTGATAGAGTTGAAGATACCAGATTGGCTACTCAGATTTCCATGAAGACAATGGCGGGGTCTCAGAGTACTTCCAGGTGTTGGCCATTTGAGGATAACGGTCACCCAAGACTTTACCTGCAGCCGCATACGACTCCAGTTCGGCCATCTCATCTGGTGTCAACTTCACAGACAGTGCCCCCACGTTCTGGTTGAAGTTTTCGATTTTTGTTGTGCCAGGTATGGGGCAAACATCGTTTCCCTGATGGTGAACCCAAGAAAGTGCTAGTTGTGCTGGTGTGCATCCTTTTTTAGCTGCCATTGCGTTCACATGCTCGAATATCTTAGCATTGTTGTCAATATTCTCCGGTTGAAATCTAGGCATATGCTGCACAGGTTTGAGATCCTTGTTACAAAGAGGCAATAGAGACAATTATTTCTAATTTTTTTCTTCAAGTATTGTAGATGGGACCCTTATATATATCAAATACATGAGCAGAAACCAAAAAAATGTATCTACGATTTTTTTTACCGCCAAATGTATCTAAGATAAAGGAAATGTTTAAAATTAAGGATAGCTGAACCATGCATTATGTATAAATAGGTAATAGTTTGAGTTCACCTTGCGGAAGTCCTGCTCTGACAGTGAGTCAACTAGTTTTGCTCCACCACACAAGAACCCTCTGCCGAGTGGACTGTAAGCTACAATCCCAATTCCAAGTTCTCTGAAATAGTTACAGAAAGGAGATAATTCAGAAGTAAGCTTCCTACTTATTGACTGCATAACTCCAGTGTTTGACTGCTCATGGAAGTACCTGCAAGTGGGAATTATATCTTCTTCCACATCTCTAGACCATAATGACCATTCAAGCTGTACTGCAGTGATAGGATGGACTGCATGAGCTCTTCGGATTGTTGATGCAGATGCTTCGGATAACCCAATATACTTTATCTTTCCTTCTTCCACTAGTTTCTTGAGTTCACCAATCTAGCAACAGAAAGATAAGACAAACTCATCAATTATATAAAAGGACATAGTTCATGGTTTACAAGGTACAGTGTGGATTGTTTTTTTTTTAAAGTCAACAGTGTGGATTGTGGAGAAAGGAAAACTATAAACAGGAAATCATATGTGAAATACTGAACTGGCAGTAATATAAATATGAATGGGCCAAAAATGACAGCAACTATTGTTTGCCAGGACATGTGTATAGTATTCTGATATGATTGATCCAGTCGCTGGTATATGCAATATGCAATGGCACCTCAGAAAACTCCTACAAGTTCCTGCAAGAAAGATGTGTGTCTACATCTCTGCTGATAAACAGAGTGGGATGGAGGTCTGCTAGACATGTCCTTCTCACAAGAGATAAGATAGATTCAAAATGAGGTTTCCTCTGTTTCTAGGTTAAATTAAGGATGGTGACTGAGATTATATAAGAGAAACCTTGCATTGCATCATATGCCAGCACAGCGTCTTTGCCAAATTTTACACAAGGGCTCTCATGTTTGTTTTTGATAGAAGGGCTCTCGTGTTAGTATAAGCAGTAAGCACTCATATGTTGTAGACACAAGCCTCCAACAAACCTGTCTCCACCAAACAACATCACTAACAGTCATGCAAGAATATGCCCTGGCCGGCATTTCCAGCTTCCACTTGCATGTTCACATCGACTATTCACTGGTGACATGCCACAACTACCAAACAAAGGAGTCAAGTGGAGAAGGTAAACTGCACTCACCGTGACCTCGATAGGCACCTTCTTGTCGATGCGGTGCTGGTAGTAGAGGTCGATGCAGTCAGCGCCGAGCCGCTTGAGGCTGCCCTCGCATGCTGCCCGCACGTACGCCGGGTCACCACGGATCTCCATCTTGCCGCCGGCGAAGGAGGCGGCAAACTTGGTGGCCAGCTCGACCTTCTCCCTTACCCCGCCTTGAAGCGCCTTCTCAGAATTAAGAAGCATTACATCAGACATCTTCAGTGCAAACTTGAAAAAGACCAAAGATCGAATTCGATACCGACCTTGCCAAGCAGGATCTCGTTGGTGTGAGGGCCGTAGACGTCGGAGGTGTCCAGGAGGGTGACCCCGGCTGCAACGGCGTGATGGATGAGCTTGATCATGTCAGGCTCGGGCTTGGGCGGACCGTAGAAGGCGGACATGCCCATGCAGCCGAGGCCCTGCGCGGAGACCTCGAGCCCCTGCGAGCCCAGCTTGATGCGGGGGACGGACACGGAAGCGGCAGCCATGGCAGGTGCAGGAAGATGCTCGTCGGCCGTCGATGCTCTCAGGTGGTGTGGTACTGCAGTGGTCCGCCGCCCGGCTGTGGCTATAAAGAGTGCCAGCGGGTGCGGGGCAGTGGACTGATGTCATGACGTCACTGCACATGTGAGCCCAAACATGTGGTAAGAGCTGATGTCAGTTGCAATTTCAAATAAGGGAAAAGTCTTTTTTTTAATCTCTGACAACCATCAAACTTTTGATTTCTTCTTTGAACTCCCAAACAAAAATAAACTGTCTTCTTAAACCGTTTAAATCTTGGTCCTAATTAGAAGTAGTGTTCAAGTTGCTTTCATTATTTTTAATTAAAATCCTAAAGATAAATTAGCCAAATAAAATATTTATATCTTTTAAAAATATATCTAGAGGCTTTTTAGGTATAGGAAAAATGACAAATATCGAAATAAATCTAAAATATTTCCATAACATTCTAATCAATGTGTTTTTGAAATGAAAAAAATCTAAAATGTGCGATGTATCCAACATGAATGTAACATATATTAATGTTGGACCCATTCATGCTAGCGCATCTCGTGTTTTTATTGTGTGGAGTTTTTAAGATGCAATATTCATTTACTAGAATGTTTTGAGAAACCTATAGATAGTACGGGCCCATTCTCATTTCCTAGAGCTAAATATAGTTTCTAGAATCTTCTAGATAAATTTTCATTCTTATTTGCAAGCTCATGCCTCAATATATCTTTAGGATTTTTCGCAAAATATTTATAAGCTTACAGATATTTTTCATGGTTTATAAATCTTATATCTGGAGTTGCCTTGAAAACCACTTCTAACTAGGATAGAGAGGTAATTGAATGATTTTTAAAAATTGAGAGAGAGAAAACTAGACTACAAGGATAGTTCATGAAAAAAAAAAATTTAATTATCACTTTAGCAAGTTTCTATATTAGAAGAACTTTAGAAAGTTTATTATTACTCGGACCTTGGCAAATGGCCCCCATCTTAGCCAAAGTACAAAATCGAGAATGATCAGGCCTGGTACAAAATCAAGAATGAACAGGCTTGTGAATTAGTCCCGGCTGGAGGGCCCTTATAAATTTGTATGTTTTAGTGTAAGTATTAGCAGGGACAGATCCCTTCAAGTGTTCAGAGGGCCCATATTCTTACTAGTAGTACAAAGCATGCCCAGCTTTTGTCCATGCCAAGAAAAATTGGATAGTAGGACATAAACATAAAACAGTAAACTGTGCAACCTCACTGTCAGTACTGATAAATCATAGCTTCAAATTTAGAATGAGTATTACAGCTAACATCAAAAGTTGCTACAAGTGACACCTACAATATAATAAAAAAAGGTGGCAAAATATCTTCACTAATTTCCTAAGACGTTGGTCTGTAATTTCATTGATTCTGGACAGCCATTAGCATCTAGCCAGTCTTCCTCCTTCCATGATACAATAATAGGCAAGGCCCCGTATCTGCTTGGGGAAGGAATTTGCATACAGTCAGATGAAGATCATGGCTGCTACCCTGGTGTAAGGTTCAAATTAGCAGGTGAATCCAAGGAACCGACATAAAAAACAATGTTTACCCACCAGATGGATAAGGTCCTTCATCTGTGTGATACACCCACGTTCCTTTATGGACTGAACCCAAAAGTATTTACATAGTATAAAAGAATAACGAAGGAAAGCATGTGACAATTTTTCCTGTAAATGTAAGATGATCAATGATTTCTTGTGCCTTTACCATCCCAGAAGCATTGAACGAAGCTTGGTAAAGAACCAAAATGCATGGCAAACTTGGCAAACAATTGCAGGATACCATTGAGGAAAGAAACAGAATCCAAAGGAACTCATGCACCGATGGATGGGAGTACATAATAGTTATTGTCTATACTTATGTTTGCGCTAGTGTAGATACAATCACAATTTTGACTATTATTACAAAATTCAGTTTGCTACTCATGGTAAATACTCTTGATACAAATACACATGGTTATTGTCTATACTTATGTTTGCGCTAGTGTAGATACTATCACAATTGTAGGGTACTCATGCTCCGATGATGGAGTTTACAATAGTAATTGCCTATACTTATGTTTGCACGCTAGTGTAGGGTACCGCATTCCCTAGTACATTTTACAATCACACTTTTGACCATTTTATTAAAAATTTCAGTTTGCAACTAAACACTCTTGATACAAATGCACATCGTATGGACACTTTTGCAAAGTCTACTGACCATCTTCTGCAGTCCGAAAATTCAGAGATACAGCAATGTGACGGTGACAGAGTTGAAGATACCAGATTGGCTACTCAGATTTCCAAGAAGACAATGGCGGGGTCTCAGAGTCCTTCCAGGTGTTGGCGGCGGCCGTTTGATCATAACGGTCACCAAAGACTTCACCTGCAGCAGCACATGACTCGAGTTCGGCCATCTCATCTGGTGTCAACTTCACAGACAGTGCCCCCACGTTCTGGTTGAAGTTCTCAGTTTTTGTTGTGCCAGGTATGGGGCAAACATCGTTTCCCTGATGGTGAAGCCAAGCCAATGCTAGTTGTGATGGTGTGCATCCTTTTTTAGCTGCCATTGCGTTCACACGCTCGAATATCTTAGCATTCTTGTCAATATTTTCCGGTTGAAATCTAGGCAGATACTGCAGAAGTTTGAAATCCTTGTTACAAATACAATTATTTCTAATCATTTTCTTTAAGCATTGTGGACGGGACCCTTGTATATATCAAATACATAACCAGAATAAAAAAAATGTGTCTAAGATCAACAAAATGTTTAAAATTGAGGATAGCTGAGACATGCTTATACAGGTAATAATTTGAGTTCACCTTGCGGAAGTCCTGCTCTGACATTGAGTCAACTAGTTTTGCTCCACTACAGAAGAACCCTCTGCCTAGTGGACTGTAGGCTACAATTCCAATTCCAAGTTCTCTGAAATAGTCACAGAAAGATGATAATTCAGAAATAAGCTTTCTACTTATCGACCGCACAACTCCAGTATTTGAGTGTTCATGAAAGTACCTGCAAGTGGGAATTACATCTTCTTCCACATCTCTAGACCATAATGACCATTCAAGCTGTACTGCAGTGATAGGATGGACCGCATGAGCTCTTCGGATTGTTGATGCAGATGCTTCGGATAACCCAATGTATTTTATCTTTCCTTCTTCCACTAGCTTCTTGAGTTCACCAATCTAGCAACAGGAAAAGAAGACAAACTAGGTTATCTAAAGGAAATGGTTCATGGCTTATAAAAACGACAGCAACTAGTGTTTGCCGGGCAATGGATACAACATCTGATATGATTGATCCAGCAGCTGATACATGCAATGGTACTTAGAAAACTCCTACAAGTTATTGCAAGAAAGAGGTGTCTACACCAGGTTAGTTTATTATCTCCACCAGTTCTTGGGGTTTTAGCTCTGTTAAAAAGGGTTGGATGGAGGTCTGCTAGATACACACGACCTTGTCACAAGAATACGATGGATCCAAAATGAGGTTTCTTTTGTTTCTGGGTTAAATTCGGGGTGGTGAACTGGCAAATGGTGATTGAAAGACCTTATAAACGTACAGAGCTACCTCCAACAAACCTGTGTCCATCAACTACCATCACCACTGTCATGCAAGTTGCAAGACCATTCGCCCACACATTTCCAGCATCCCCTCTTATGTTCACATCGACCATTCACAGGTGACAGGCCAAGGGTGCTTTAGATGCACGCGGTTCCAAATTAATGCCAGATAAAAAGGATTTTGGGTAAGTTTTCCTTGCGACGGCGCAGGGCGCGGCGGTACTTGTGATATTTCTGCTTGGGACGCGTTTTATTTGGCAGTTTTCTGGATGTTAAATACCATTGGATGGGTTACTTTTTATTAGCACTGGAAACACATTACATTATGGCAGGGCAATGTTTCACAATTTAATGAATCCTCCACTTATTTGATGGGATGGTTAAGAGATTACCTATGGTTAAACTCTTCACAACTTATTAATGGATATAATCCTTTTGGGATGAATAGTTTATCAGTATGGGCTTGGATATTCTTATTTGGACATCTTGTTTGGGCTACAGGATTTATGTTCTTAATTTCCTGCTACCAAACAAAGGAATCAAGTGGAGAAGTACACTGCACTCACCGTGACCTCGATCGGCACCTTCGTGTCGATGCGGTGCTGGTAGTAGAGGTCGATGCAGTCGACGCCGAGCCGCTTGAGGCTGCCCTCGCACGCCGCCCGCACGTATGCTGGGTCACCGCGGACCCCCCACTTGCCGTCGGCGTAGGAACAGGCAAACTTGGTGGCCAGCTCGACCTTCTCCCGCACCCCGTCTTGAAGCGCCTTCTCAGAAACCAGAAGCATTACATCAAACATCTTAAGTGCAAGATTGAAAATGGCCAAAGAAATCGATATACACCAACAAGGATCTAAAACCAACCTTGCCCAGCAGGATCTCGTTGGTGTGCGGGCCGTACACGTCGGCGGTGTCGAGGTGGGTGACCCCGGCGGCGACGGCGTGGTGGATGAGCTTGATCATGTCGGCCTCGGGCTTGGCCGGACCGTACATGAAGGACATGCCCAAGCAGCCGAGGCCCTGCGCGGAGACCTCTAGCCCCTGCGAGCCCAGCTTGATGCGGGGGACGGACACGGAAGTGGCAGCCATGGCAGGTGCTGAAAGATGCTCGTCGGCCGGCGATGCTCTCGATCTCGGGTAGTTGGTACCTTGGTGGTGCGGTTGACCTCCGTTCTAGCGGGGTCAGTCGGACTGGAAAACTGGATGTCAACGACTCAACGTCCACTTATATGAGCCAAGCTGATGTCAGTTGCAATTTCAAATAGGGATTTTTTTTTAAATCTCTGACTATCATCAGACTTTAAATTTCTTCTTTGATTCTTTGGACTCCGAAACAAGAAAAGTCTTCCTGAACCGTTTAAATTATCTCTTGTCCCCGTTAGAAATGATTTTCAAGTTGGTTTTATTGTTTTTTAATAAAAACCCTAAAGATAGATTCAGATATGAACAATTTAAATAAAATATTTAGATGTCATAAAAATATACCTAGAAACTTTTTACGTCTAAGAAAATGAGAAAATATCCAAACGATCTGAAAATTTTCATAACATTGTAATCGATGTCTAAATATGTTTTGAAAACTTTTGACCGAAGTCAGTAGGGAAAACCCAAACTATTTTTTTCCAAACCTGTTTTGTTCGCTCCACGGGGAGTGAAACTCTGGTCTGCTAGGTATTACCCAAGTGCTCTAACCACTAGGATAGATGTCTTTTGACATGTTTTGAAAACTTTGCAAAATATGATATGCGATCAACATGAATGCAACATTTACAAATAATGTTGAACTCATTCATGCTGAAACCATTTCATGTCTTTATCGATTGAAGTTTTTAAATGTGCTATTCATTATCAGAATGTTTTGGTAATTTTATAAATATTTTCATTTTCCTAGAGCTAAATATAATTACTAGAAGCTGCTAGATATAGGGGTTTTTCGTTCTTGTTTAGGTATCTCATGTCTCAATATTCTTAGGATTTTCATCAAAAATTTAGTAGTAAGATTAAAAATATTTGTCATGGTTTAGAAAATCTTATCTAGTGTTTATTGATTTTTTATTTAATTATTAGTTCAAGAAGAAAACTAAAAGGACTAATTTAATTATTAGTTTGGAAAAAGTTTATTCTTACTAGGACATTGGCAAATGGGCCTAGCGTAGCCAGCGCAAAAAAATCGAGAATAAGTAGGCCCGGTATAGCTTTCCCAGGCTTGGGCAGCGGGGGTCTCAACATAAACGAAACCATTCCCTAAAAAAACCGAAACGATACAAAACTCAGTTTTCTACTCATGGTAAGAACCTACAGAGATGGAGAATGGAACTGATACAGTCTGCTGCATATGCCGAAAATTAGATGAAGATGGTGGTCACTTGTTTCTGAAATGCAAGGAAGAGAAAAGAGTTTAGAGGGAACTGAATCTGTTCACTGTTCGCTGTCAGTTGTCTGAATGTATGACACCAAAGGAAATGATGCAGATCGTTCTGAAGCTGGAACTTGCTTTGGCTGTGGTGGGATGAGCGAAACAAGTTCAGAGAAGAAGGAAGAAGAAGATCGGCGGTGGAAGTAGCTCATGTGACAGTTGCATTGGCCGACAAATTCCAGGAGATGGGCCCTCAACATCTATTGTCGGATTTTCGTCAGTGTCCAAAATGGGCAAAGGCCGTGGCAAGGGGATTTCAATGTTAACTCTGATGGTGCGTATGATCACAGGACAGGCTCGGGTGGCCGGGGCTTTTTCATCCGCGAAGAACTGGGCTCTGTGGTGGCAGCAAGTGCAGGTAAAGAAACGTTCTTGCACAGTGCCTTCCACACTGAACTGCTTGGCTGCATGGCCAGCATAAAAGCAGCGGCACATTTGTGAGTACGCAGAGTGGTCCTTGAGACGGATGCCTCTTTAGTGAAGACGACCATGGAGGAGAAGCATATCGTCTGTCGGCTATGAACGGGATTATCATTGAACACCGGTTATTGTTGATGACAGATTTTGCTTGTAGCAAAGTTAGTGTGTGTCCGCGTTCATGTAATAAAGTAGCAGATGCCATGGCGACATATGGGTGTAAGTATTCAAGTGATATGCCAATCACTTGGGATGATGTACCTCACTTTGTTGAGGATTTGGTGACTAGAGACGTCACCGACACGGGTTGCAGGACGGGAACGACTGCGTGCTTTGTCTTCAGGAACCGGAGCACTTCCACCACCTCCTCCTATCTTGCGTCTTCACGCGAGAGGTCTGGCACCACGTACTGGCCAGACGGGGCCTGCACCACCAGGCCCCGCAGCTTCACGACAACATCGACGACTGGTGGCTTCGCTCACGCAAGCTCATCCCGAACAGCTTCCGTTGTGGTTTCGACTCATTGGTTTTGCTTCTCTTGGATCATCTGGAAGGAGAGGAACCGTAGGACGTTTGTTGGCAAGACCTCCTCAGTGCAGGTTGTAGTCAGCCTCATAGCAGATGAGGCCAATAGTTGGATCGTGGCAGGGTTCAGGGCGCTAGCGCCCTTCCTAGCGGGCTAGTGTCCGTCTTGCTTTCCTCTTAGGGCAACCAGTACTTTAGCCTCTTAGTTACGCCACTCAAAGCACCGCCGTGGAAACCGGCGCCTTGTGTTATGTGTTCCTGTCCGTCTTGCCTAGGCATCTCGCCCAAGTGCAATCCGGATTGTATTGAAACTCCTTCTCCCCTTAATGAGTAACGTGCAGCGCACGATTTCGAAAAAAAGTCTGATGAGTTATGAATTTTACGCTTCAAAAAAAAAAAAAAAAAAAACTCTTGCTACAAATACACATGGTTATTCATCGAACCAGTGGTTTTATTAAGCTTCAAGCTACTCATGGTAAATACTCTTGATACAAAACAAGGCCTGCAATACACAGTATAAGTACTAAGCATCATAGCTCGCAATCTGGCAAGCATCATATGGAGATACAACGATGTGACGGTGACAGAGTTGAAGATACCAGATTGGCTACTCAGATTTCCATGAAGTCAATGGAGGGGTCTCAGAGTCCTTCCATGTGTTGGCCATTTGAGAATAACGATCACCCAAGACTTCACCTGCAGCAGCATACGACTCGAGTTCGGCCATCTCATCTGGTGTCAACTTCACAGACAGTGCCCCCACGTTCTGGTTGAAGTTCTCGATTTTTGTTGTGCCAGGTATGGGGCAAACATCGTTTCCCTGATGGTGAACCCAAGCCAATGCTAGTTGTGATGGTGTGCATCCTTTTTTAGCTGCCATTGCGTTCACATGCTCGAATATCTTCGCATTCTTGTCAATATTCTCGGGTTGAAATCTAGGAAAATACTGCAGAAGTTTGAATTTGAAATCTTTGTTACAAAGAGGCAATAGAAAATTATTTATAATTCATTTTATTCAAGCATTGTGTATGGGACCCGTGTATATATCAAATACATGAGCAGAATCCAAAAATTTATCTAAGGTCAAGTAAATGTTTAAAATTAAGGATAGCTGAACCATGCATATATAGGTAATAGTTTGAATTCACCTTGCGGAAGTCCTGGTCTGACATTGAGTCAACTAGTTTTGGTCCACTACACAAGAATCCTCTGCCTAGTGGGCTGTAAGCTACAATTCCAATTCCAAGTTCTCTGAAATTCACAGAATGATGATGATTCAGAAATAAGCTTCCTACTAACTGATTGCACAACTCTATTGTTTGACTGTTCATGAGAGTACCTGCAAGTGGGAACTATATCTTCTTCCACATCTCTAGACCATAATGACCATTCCAGCTGTACTGCAGTGATAGGGTGGACTGCATGAGCTCTTCGGATTGTTGATGCAGATGCTTCGGATAACCCAATGTACTTTATCTTTCCTTCTTCCACTAGTTTCTTGAGTTCACCAATCTAGCAACAGAAAAATAAGACAAACTCAATTTTCAATAAAATGGTTCAAGGCTTACAGGATGCAGTGTGAATTGTAAGAGAAAGGAAAACAGCATACAGAACATTATAAGCGGACTGTCAGTAATGTGAATGGGCCAAAACGACAGCAACTAGTGTTTGCCGGGGCATGGATACAGCATCTGATACGACTGATCCAGTTGCTGGTACATGGGAAAACTCCTAGAAGTTACTGCAAGTAAGAGATGTCTGTTTTATTATCTCCTGTGGGTTTGAACTCTGTTAAACAGGGTCGGAGGGAGGTCAGCTAGACACGCCCTTGTCACAAAGAATACGAAGGATCCAAAATGAGGTTTCTTTTGTTTCTGGGTTAAATTCGTGGTGGTGAGCTGGTGAACGGTGATTGAGAGACCTTGCATCATATATGCCAGCACACTGTCTTTGGCATATTTACGCAAGGGTCTTATTTTAGTACTATATATAACCACGTACTCATTCGTTATAACCTCCAACAAACCTGTCTCCACTAACCACCATCATCACTCACTGTCTGAATAACCATCACTCACTGTCATGCAAGAACATTCCCCAACACATTTCCAGCCCCCGCTTGTATGTTCGCATCGACCATCCAAGAAAGGAGTCAAGTGGAGAAGGTATACTGTGGACTCACCGTGACCTCGATCGGCACCTTCTTGTCGATGCGGTGCTGGTAGTAGAGGTCAATGCAGTCGACGCCGAGCCGCTTGAGGCTGCCCTCGCACGCTGCACGCACGTATGCTGGGTCACCGCGGATCTCCTGTTTGCCATTGGCGTACGAGATAGCAAACTTGGTGGCCAGCTCGACCTTCTCTCTTACCCCGCCTTGAAGCGCCTTCTCAGAATTCAGAAGCATTTCATCAAACATCTTCGGTGGCTGCAAACTAAAAAGGCCAAAGAAATCGATCTAAAGCTCAGCAGACCTTGCCCAGCAGGATCTCGTTGGTGTGCGGGCCATACATGTCGGAGGTGTCGAGATGGGTGACCCCCGAGTCGACGGCGTGGTGGATGAGCTTGATCATGTCAGGCTCGGGTTTGGGCGGACCGTAGAAGGCGGACATGCCCATGCAGCCGAGGCCCTGCGCGGAGACCTCCAGCCCCTGCGAGCCCAGCTTGATGCGGGGGATGACCACGGAAGGGGGAGCCATGGCAGCGAGCAGGTGCTGGAAGATGCTCGTCGGCCGTCGTCGTTGGTGCCTCGGTGGTGCTGCTGCGGTTGTCTGCCGTCAGCCAGTGGCTATATGAAGAGTGAGAGGCGCGCTATATGAAGAGTGAGAGGCGCTTGTGTCACTGCACACGTAGTTTCAAATAGGAAAAAGTCTTGTGTCATTTATGTGTGGCTGTCATCAGACTCTAGATGTTTGAACTCCAAAACATGAAAAGTCTTCCTTCTTGTCAATATTTTCTGGTAGAAGTCTAGGCATATGCTGCAGAAGTTTGAAATCCTTGTTAATTACAAAGAGGCAATAGACAATTCAAGCATTGTGTATGGGACCCTTGTATATATCAAATACATGATTCACACAAAGAAAAGAAGTATATATCAAATACATGAGCAGAATCCAAAAGCTTATCTAGGATCAAGGAAATGTTTAAAATTAAGGATAGCTGAACCATGCTACAATTCCAATTCCATTTTCTCTGAAATATAGTCACATAATAAAGGTGATAATTCAGATTTTTTTGACGAGGGATAATTTAGAATTAAGCTTCCTACTTACCGACTGCACAACTCTAGTATTTGACTGTTCATGAAAGTACCTGCAAGTGGGAATTATGTCTTCTTCACATTTTTCTAGAGCTAAATATAATCTCTATTAACTTTAGATAAATTTTCGTTCTCATTTGGTACCTCATGCCTCAATATTCAAATAGAAATTTTCTCAAAATTTTACTAGTATAAGCTTAAATATATTTGTCATGGTTTAGAAAATTGTTTATTGGATTTCTAGCGTCTCGATGAAAACCGCTTCTAACAGGGCTAAAGAGGTAATCTATCCTACTAGTAATTTTTTATTCTTTTCATTGCTATAAGGCCAATCTCAATGGAGTTTCATCCGAATTTCATGGGCATTAAATATACTAATATAGCATTGTATTAACGAAAAGAGAGATGATAAAAATTTCATAGAAATAGAGAGTTTTATGAAGTTTGCACTGTTTCTAAAATATAAAGCATTAGAAACCAGGACATGAAACCTACCATTGAGACTGACTTAAACCCACCAAAAAAGCTCCTCATCCCATCCATCTGCCCTAGAAATTGTACCCTCCTTTCTTCTTACTTAAATCCTGTCTGTCGTCGTCCTCATCCTGCCGCGTCCAACGAGCCACCTATCACTCCGGGCACTATCACAGGAATTCCACGACGTCTACAAGGCGCAAGGAATACACAAGCAAGCATCCTTCAAGGGCGAATTGAATTGTTACACATATACTGCACCACAAGTCAGTCAACTAGCGAGTCAAGGCTTCTCGATCGGAACAGGATCGACGATCAATCGGGATCAGGCCCGGCCCTTGGGCGGGGCGAGAGGGACACTCGTTCCGAGTCCAGAAATTGGATGGGCCCCCTAGGTATGCATACGTAGTAAGTATTATACGATACGCCAGATGCCGTGATGACTCCTGGTTTTCCGTCATCACGCTTTCACGCGCCGCAAGCCCGCGACCTTCGGCGCGTTCCTTCCTGCCTCCGAGTTCCTATACCTGCCTGGCGCCGTTCTAGAGGACCAGAATTGCAACGTATTAAGGCAGAAGGCGGCGTTTCCTGAACCCTGATCACTTGATCGCCTCATCGCCTGATCCTCTTTCCTCAGGCCTCATCCTGTTCAGCTTCGCAGATCACAGCAGTCAGCAGTTCCAGCGGTTCAAGCAGGCTGCAGCAAGGTACGATTCTCAAATTATTTACTAATTGATTCTCACGTGACTAATTGTTTCTATAATTTTTTTAAACAGTACCTTGTCATAAAAAAAGTATCCTTCTGTCAATAACAAAAGAAATAAGAAAAAGGCAAAGAGATGATTCAGGTTCTCTTGATTGTGGCTATAGAAGCTTCTCAAAACTAAAATTGTTGAAGAACTATTTGGGATCTATAATGTCACTAGAAAGGTTAAATGGATTGGCAACTTTATGCATTGAGGAGCGATTATTGGACGAGATTGATACTGAAACCATCACCAATGACTTCGGGGAAACGAATGTTAGAAGAATATTTTAAGGTAACTTAATATGTATACAAATTATTTTATATGGATATTGTTTTTGCATTCAGTTAACTACTTATTAGTAATATTTTGTATATGTGTGTATGTACTATCAATACATAATACAAATAGTATTATTATTGGTCATATAAAAAAAACTCGGTCTACAGGGGGTCAAGCCGCCCCCGAGCTTCGTAATAGAAGGAAGCATTCTCACACAGGCCGAGAAAATCCCCAAATCCTAGTATTATTGGTCATATAAAAAGGTCCAGAATTTTAGGTTCGTTCCAGGTCAAAAATACTTAGGACCGACGATGATCGGGATCGCGATCAATAGGGATCGGAACAAGCTTAGTCGTCGTGTGGCAGAACAGCAGGTGAATATCCAAATTAAAATCGATCGGGACCGGGTGCGAAAAATCCAACTTCGAGAAAAAAAAACATGATTGACTAACCCGTGACCGCTGATACTTGCAGTATATTCTAACACACGCGTAAGTCCATCTTCATGTGTCTTACTGGAGTTGGAGATAGGGTCGAGTTCTATAGGAAGCACGACGACGCGTCATCGCACGTACACGTCCTTGTAGGTCCTTATTATTTACGTACAAGTCATCGTACCTCAGACTCGAGTTTCTTATTATTTATTACAGTACACAAAAAAATTAAAATAAATATTTTGAACCAGTTTTTGAGTGAAGAAAAAGTTTCTTTGAATAGTAGTGTTATGAAACATGTTGCCAGCGGTTAGGACCTTCCCCTCTCCGTCTACATAGACACAAAGTGTAGTGAGACTATACTTTATTTCTACGAATATTCGTGATTACAACATAGTGCTCTCACATATATATAGCCCTGCCAAGGTCTAAGAGTTTCGATAAGAGCCCACGTACAAATGAGACAAGGATTAGGATTCTACTTTTTTTCTTTCCTTTTAGAATAGAGTTCTTATGTTTTACAACACTCCCCCTTGGGTGATTACCACGATATGCACATGCCTCATCAAAAACTCCATCCGAAAATCCAGTGGAAAAAAAAACGGTTCTTGGAGAAAAGAGTACATCGCATTCGTTAATTGCATTGCACATGTTGTCTCATTAAAAACCTAGTGTGAGAAACCTTCGACTAAAATTCACATAGTAAAAAAGAGTACAACATTTAACCTTCTTGGTCATATATTCTTCGGGATATCTAATAGATATATTGATCTTCATGATTTATGCATAAACTTCAATGTTTTGGCAAATATGATCTAATTCATCTTTGAAATTCTTCTAGTGGATAATTATCTTCAAGGTAGATCGAATCAAATTGCCCCTCCCCCCCCCCCCCCACCTCATAAAGCCATCCTTTGAACTTCATTGTTCAAACTACATTTTCGAAAAGTTGGCTAATAATTCTTCTATGAATTATATGGGTATAACAAAGATCAATATGCTTTATGCATAAATAACTACATATTAGTTGTGCAAAACAAATAAATTTTATCCTTCAGGGTAATAAATCATTTCAGAGGATTATGGGGTAAATAAGTTCATATTTAATATCATCTAGATAATGTATTTATAATTCTTTCTTAGTGGATTTTAAACTTACAAATCTTCAAGATTTTGATTGTACCACTAAGCATTTGATATTTAGGGGATAATTCAATTGCCGTATTTAGAGGATCACTTCAATGCTAGCTTTTCAATATACACTTTGAGTGTTTCTATTACACCTTTATGGTGTTTAAGATTCCTCGTTTTCTTTTTTTCTCGAGTCTATATTCACTTTAGGGATCAATGGTGTTTTCTTCAAGAATTGGTTGGTAAATCATCCTTCAAGGATGTTCTTATTTTCTAAGAAAAATTCTCTTCTATGAGATACATTCTCTACTACATGAGAGATTATTATGTGATATACACAATGAGATAGTGTTATTCACTATGAAGTCATTCAATGATTCCTTTCCGTCTAGGATAGAGTCCTTATGTTTTACAACAAGTAGAACTGTGTCTAGGACCTGGGTTCGCTAATTGATGCAGACTGATTTGCTTAGGTCTACCTAGGCGTAAGCCACTCTTACCAAATACAACCAGTTATTACGACATCTAGTTATGAGTTATGGTTTGCCGCAACATAAAAAAAAAATCAGCTAGATGCTCATCCCCTTCTTCTTGATAAAAACTTATCAAAGAGCTACTATAATAGGATTAATTAAATAAATTAATCAACGAAAATCAAATGTGGAAATATTATAAATCCTCATTTACTACGGCGTCACAAAATAATCCTCCAACATATCAGTGTGAGAGGAGCAGCACTGAAGCCCTAGGTGTAGCACTGACCTCCTCACACGCTGCTCTTCCCATCCTCCTAGGACCATGAGCTTCCCATCGCCTCTAATTGGCATTGGCAACCAAGGACATTAGGACGTGCCTAACGGTTCCCGAATAGTTAGTCTAGAAAGAATTATGTTGGTTATAAAAGAGAATGATTAAATAGCTAACGACTCTCAAATAGCAGTCAAGCACGATCTCCCATAACAACTCTCACAGCTCACATAACTTTCCTCTAAATCCTAATCCAGTTATTAGCTATTTGCAATTTGCTATTGAGGACGTCCTTTATCGAGGGTCATTCTTTCCACGGCACATTGCTCCATCTAGAACTAACATATGGCGGTCGGTGGTCTCCAACTGTCCTCTAGCCTGGGTGTGTGTAGGAGCCGTCGCTCCCTAGCTCCCAGCTACATCGATGGCACAACCCAGAACTTTCACAATAGGGACGTTCAAGCTGCGGGTGGCACGAGTCGCCAAGAGGAAGAGGATGGCCAACCTTGGAAGTGAGGATATGATATGGTATGAGAGAAGCACAAGGACTATGTGGAGCGGTAGGCATTTTCTCGACGGAGATGGTGAAGGCCAAAGTGGAGGGAAATACTCCTAATGCTCTAAAGTAAGTGCACATCTGACTTCCTGAGAAGTCATTTAAAAAAAATATAAAAAATAACATCAGCATTTATATCTCAAAAAAATTATTATGAAAGTATAATTCATGCCCAATCAAATGATAATTACTATACATTAGAAATTTTTAAACAGGGCTGGGCCGGTGGGAGCATGAATACCATGTCGACAAGCCATGTCGGCGGATGGCGGTAGTAGCTCGATAGCGGGGACGAAGTAACTCTAACCCTAACAGAAAGAACCCATACTGGATACCATGTTAAAGTGGAGAAAATGAACTCTGTTCTCAGTGCAAGGGGCTGAAGCCCAATACGTGTACAATATACTTCTACAAAAACACAAACATATATCTCTCTAACATAAGTTATTCAAGGTAAATACACACACTTTTGATACAAAACGAGGCGCATGCAATACACACTAACTACTAAACATCATAGCTCGCAATAGGGCAAGCACGCGTCATATGAACGCTTTTGAAAAGTGCACCAAAAGCATCTTCTGTAGTCCGACAATTTGGAGATACAATAATGTGACGGCGACACAGTTGAAGATACCAGATTGGTTTACTCAGATTTCCAGGAAGACAATGGCGGGGTCTCAGAGTCCTTCCAAGTGTTGCCCATTTGAGGAGGATAGCGGTCACCTGAGACTTCACCTGCAGCAACACACGACTCGAGTTCAGCCATCTCATCTGGTGTCAACTTCACAGACAGTGCCCCCACGTTCTGGTTGAAGTTCTCGATTTTTGTTGTGCCAGGTATGGGGCAAACATCGTTTCCTTGATGATGAACCCAAGCCAATGCTAGTTGTGATGGTGTGCATCCTTTTTTTGCTGCCATTGCGTTCACATGCTCGAATATCTTAGCATTCTTGTCAATATTCTCTGGTTGAAGTCTAGGCATATACTGCAGAAGTTTGAAATCCTTGTTACAAAGAGGCAATATGCAATTCAAGCATTGTGTATGGGATCCTTGTATATATCAGATACATGAACAATAAAATCCAAAAATGTATCTAAGATCAAGGAAATGTTTAAAATTAAGGATAACTGAACCATGTATTATATATGCATATGTAGGAAAAGGCTTTGAGTTCACCTTTCGGGTGTCATGCTCTGACAGTGAGTCAACTAGTTTTGCTCCACTACACAAGAACCCTCTGCCTAGTGGACTGTAAGCTACAATTCCAATTCCAAGTTCTCTGAAATTGTCACAGAAAGGTGATAATTCAGAATTAAGCTTCCTACTTATCGAATGCACAACTCTAGTGTTTGATTACTCATGAAAGTACCTGCAAGTGGGAATTATATCTTCTTCCACATCTCTAGACCATAATGACCATTCAAGCTGTACTGCAGTAATAGGATGGACTGCATGAGCTCTTCGGATTGTGGATGCAGAAGCTTCGGATAACCCAATGTACTTTATCTTTCCTTCTTCCACTAGCTTCTTGAGTTCACCAATCTAGCATCGAAAAAAGAAGATAAACTCAATTATCTAAAAAGGAAATGGTTCATGGTTTACAGGGTGCAGTGTGGATTGTGGATTGTAAGAGAAAGGAAAACTACAAACAGAAATTTATATGCAGTCTGCCAGAATAATGCATGTGAATGGGTCAAAACTGCAACTAGTGTTTGCCAGGGCATGGATACAACTAGTTTTTGGTCAAACACTATTCATATGTATAACTTCAAATTAATTTTTTTAAATATTACATTTCATAATGAATCTAATGATATTTGTTTAATATCATAAATATTAATATATTTTATCTATAATTAATCAATAGAACTTGGTATACTAAACCATGATAATATGTTAAAACTGTACTTTCTGGACTGATGGAGTAAATGCAATGGTACCTTAGAGAAGTCCTAGAAGATACTGCAAGAAAGACGTGTCTACAGTTCACACCAGATTGGTTTTATTATCTCTACCAGTTCTTGGGGTCGAGCTCTGCTGAGAGGGAGGTCTGCTGGACACGCCCTTGTCACAAGAATACGATGGATCCAAAAAGAGGTTTCTTTTGTTTCTGGGTTAAGTTGGGGATGGTGATTGAGATTATATATATAGGGGAGACCTTGCATATGCCAGCACACCGTCTTCGCCAAATTTACATAAGGGATCTTATTTCAGTATAATCACACTCCCTCCGCTCTAAATTATAAGTCGTTTTTATTTTTTTATTACATTCATTTTACAGTGCACTATCTAGATACATAGTAAAATAGATGTATCAAAAAAAATCAAAGCAACTGGTAATTTGAAACAGACATACTCATAGTAAGTTATACGTGCACCTACCTTCAACAAACCACCGTCACTCACTATCATGCACTCATGCAAGAACGTTCCCCCACACATTTCGAGCCTCCGATTGTATGTTCACATCGACCATTCTTCACAGGTGACAGCCACCAAAAGATCGAATCAAGTGGAGAAGTTACACTGGACTCACCGTGACCTCGATGGGCACCTTCTTGTCGATGCGGCACTGGTAGTAGAGGTCGATGCAGTCAACGCCGAGCCGCTTGAGGCTGTCCTCGCACGCTGCACGCACATATGCTGGGTCACCGCGGACCTCCATCTTGCCGCTGGCGAAGGAGACGGCAAACTTGCTGGCCAGCTCGACCTTCTCCCTTACCCCACCTTGAAGCGCCTTCTCAGAATCAAGGAGCATCACATCAGACATCTTCAGTGTAAACTTGAATGAAAAGGGCAAAGAATTCGATGCCGACCTTGCCCAGCAGGATCTCGTTGGTGTGAGGGCCGTACATGTCGGCGGTGTCGAGGAGGGTGACCCCGGCGGCGACGGCGTGGTGGATGAGCTTGATCATGTCAGGCTCGGGCTTGGGCAGGCCGTAGAAAGCGGACATGCCCATGCAGCCGAGGCCCTGCGCGGAGACCTCTAGCCCCTGCGAGCCCAGCTTGATGCGGGGGACGAGCACGGAAACGGCAGCCATGGCGGAAGATGCTCGTCGGCCGACGCTGCTCTCGGTTAGTTTTGCTTGGTGGTGCGGTGGCCCTGCCGCCCGGCCGTGGCTATATATAAACAGTGATGAGAGCCTGAGATGAGAGACCGCGCGGGGCATCGGGCGGGATGACATGACGTCACTGCACATGTGAGCGGTGAGCCCAAACATTTTTACTGTAGTAAGAGCTGATGTCAGTTGCAGTTTTAAATTTTTTTTTTTTTTTTTTTTTTGACGTATCAAGTTGCAGTTTCAAGTAGAGAAGTCTTTTTTTTTAATCTCTGGCTATGATCAGTAGATTTCTTCTTGAACTCCAAGACAAGAAAAGTCTTCCTAAACCGTTTATAAACTTTGAAATATAGGAGGTCTTTTTTTATCTCTAACTATCATCAGTAGTAGATTTTTCTTGAACTCCATGACAAGAAAAGTCTTCCTAAAGAGTTTATAAACTTTCAAATACTTAGTCTTTTTTTATCTCTCACTATCATCATAAGATTCCTTCTTGAACTCCAAGACAAGAAAAGTCTTCCTAAATCGTTTAAACTATCTCCTGTCCCCATTAGAAATAGTTTTCAAGTTGGTTTCATATTTTTATGAGAACCCTGAAAACAAATTCGGATACATAAAATCCAAACAAAATATATAGATCTTGTAAAAATATATCTAAGTTTTTAGGTCTGGGAAAATGAGAACATATCCGAAAAAACCTAAAAATTTTCCATAACATTCTAATCAAGGAAAAAGTCTACTTGGCCCCCGCACCTATCAAGGTGGTCTACTTCACCCCTAGAACTATGAAGTGGTCTATTTTATACCCTGAATTTTCTAAAACCGTCTATTTTACCCTCGACAGTTTGTGACCGTGGTTGCATATGTAATGTTTAAAAACTTTCTAAAATATGATATGCAACCAACATGAACGCACAGAGGCCAAAGCCATCACCTCCGTCGAGGGACTACGATGGCCAAATCAGTGGGGCTACTCTCACATAATTCTAGAGATGGATTGTGCAAGAATTTTGTCCCGATTATTGAAGAAGCAAGAGGACTGGCTCGTCTGGTGAAGACTCTTGAGGATTTCCCAAATGAAGACAGACAGTAACCATGTGGCAAATGCTTTAGCGTCATCATCTAGAACATGTAAACATTCCGTGGCTGGGCTGGGACGAGCACCTGCGTGTTTTTTTGACCGTGCACGGCACTATTTCATTAAGCAGGGAAGCAGTTTAACAAATATTACAAGGGCATAGAGGAAAGTCTAGACTTGCCGAGCCCCAAACACACACAAAAAGAAAAACAAGAGAACGCCAGACGATCTACATATCTAACCCGTTGTGCGACGCCGCGATTCTAGCCCTTCTGTCTTCTAGAACTGCAAGCTGCTTGTAACCCGCCGCCATCCAAAGCTGTGCTTCCTCTTTGATCTTGCAAGCAATCAGCTGAGGCAACAATGACACCCGATTGAAAGTACGGGCGTTTCTCTCCTTCCACATAGTCCACCCAATCAACATGAATAAGGTGTCAAATCCTTGCCGGAGAGCCTTTGGTAGCTGCCTCCGCGCTGTCAGCCACCATTGTACTGTATCCTCTTCGTGCACCTGCACCACGTACTCAAGGTGAAGCCAGTGCAGGCAAACTGCCCAGACCTCACGTGAAACGACGCACCCCAGTAGAATATGGTTCATCGTCTCGGACGCCTGATCACACGGCGCACACATGTCAGTTTGCTGCAGGCCACGGCGCATCCTCCGATTCGCCGTCCAGCAACGGCCATGCAACACACACTACAAAATGACACCCCCTTTTGCAACGCAAATATGCGTTGCTAGAAGTCCATATATACGTTGGTAGGGTCTATACCAACGCATCTAATATGTGTTGCCTAAAGTGGCGTTGCAAGGATCTATTGCAACACATATTTATATGTTGGTAACCTGTGTTAATAAACGTTGCAAAGTTGCAACGCATAATAATGGATTGTGGCAACACTTATATGTGTTTGTATAGACCATGCGTGAACAGCCTCTATGGTTTGTTGTAACATATATGTTTGGTCTATTGCAACACTTATATGTGTTGTAAGGAATAAAACATTCGATCATTAATATTATATAATTATTTAATTTTTTTGATAAAAATATAGATAATCCGTGTACAATTTAATGAAAAATGCAATACCATCCATCACAGAAAATAAGCACACAGAGCCATAGATATATTATAAATAACTTGTCACATTACAAAGTACCATCCAAATTCATGACACAACTTTTGCACAGAGTACATGTTACTATGCGAGCAAATATGAAATATGAAACATATAAAGGGATCCCTCTTAGTATGCCAGCAGTGCTCCTTTCTCCTTCCTTCAGTTTAGTCTAGCATTCCACAGATGTGATCATATATCTATCTTCTCGATCTACAGAGGAAAGTTGAATTAATTAATATGGCACTTATCAGAACTAAAATCATAGTGGGTTATAGAAAAGAGCGTACACAAGTTGAAGGCCATGCCACGTAGACTCCTCCTTCTACATCTCTAAGAATCTTGTAGTCTTTGTATGGTCGTATCAATGGTTCATCGAGTACCATTGCAAAATCAACAGAAACCATCCAAAATTCTTTGCCTAGCTGAACACCATCAAGTTTCTGTGTTGGATCACAACTTACTATTTTACCCATTGCAACAGTCTTATTATGATTTTTCCATCTCTCGTAAGTATACTACGGTTCCAACCTGGTTCAGGTATATAAGTGTGCAACAAATAAGCACACAATAGATCACACTACGTCCAAGAAATTAAAATAATCATACCTTCATTGAATTGCCAGTTGACCAATTTGTAGTGCCACGATGATGTTTCTACAAAAGTATATATGGGAATTCTTAGACTCTGTAAGAACAATTAAGAAAAGGATAATATGAAGTTTTAAGAGATGTGTCTTATACACTAGCAGATGTTGTTGCACTAGGCCTTCTTGAGATCTTGTTCTGCTGGTAACAAGTCAAAACCGATAACTTAGTAGTGGGAAACAAGCTAACAAAAATATCATTGCTAAAATAATATTTACTTGGTAGTGAGATGCTTCAAAATTTGATGGAGTAGCATATGTTTCCTTTGCTACAACCTGTAATATATGCTAGTTTAATAAAACAATTTGATAAACTTCATAGAACAGAGAGTTGTTTATACAATACCTTGATTTCATTAGTACGCTTGCTTTTATCCAACATAACATCATTGTGGATATGTTTTTCCTGGAATTAAAAAGAAATTACTAGTCAATTTGCAGAAAGGAATGATCTAGTAGAAATGATCTATTTACTAAAAATATGATGAAATTTAACATATACTATTCAGTACTATACTGTCTTTGTTCTAGAAAGAAACACATGGTAGGAAAGTCAAAGTAGTGGCAATGACAGTATCAAGTAAAATGAACATAATATATTGCTTTGCATCCATGTGTTTAGTTTGGTGTGCAAACCTTATCTTTAGTGCAATTATATGTGCAGTGTGCCAGCAGATCCTCGCGCTCCACATAATCATCGTGATGCATCTATAGTGAAAAAGAATAAATTAATATTTCCTTTCACCAACAAAATGGAATGAGAATAGAGATAGGTTATTAAGGCCATGTGCCATAACATGTAAATAAATAAATAATGTATTATCAATTCAGCCTAACAAATATTCGTGAGTTTTCTTTGGAAGTAATGTCAACAAGACAAGCACAGCATGAAGTAAACACTAATGACTAAAGTTGAAACAAAGATTGCAGAAACTTGTCTAAAATAAAACCTACAGCTGGTGCTTCATGAATTGGTGGCTGGGGTAGATGAGTCCAGATTTCTGGTTTCATATGAGTGCTCAACCACCTTCTTTACGGAGGAACCAAAAGAATCTTTAACCAAAAATACCTTACAATGACTAATCACTGAAAAAATAGCTTCCTTACCTGTTTCTTTGAGCTAAGAACATCTATTTTTCTCTGCTTCATAACATACTGCCTCGCAAGTGACCGACACAGGTTAAAAGACAACATAAAATTCTAGTTGAAGCGACAACCATTACTAGTAGCTTTCCAATGCCAAACATAGTAAAAAGCTCTCATCCATACTAGTGTGCATACCTTCTCTACAGGACTAAGGTATTTGTAATGTTGGTGCAGATCATCATCCTCTATATTGTCGGCTTGCCCATTCGCAATGAACTAAAACAAATAAATCTTTGACACAAGTCTCGGTATGCAAAATCCAATCCAATTGTACCATTGTATCATTCGGTGGTCCATCGTGCTGAAATCTTGATTTTGATGGTCACTGTATACTCGCTGTCAAATGAGTACAAATTAGAACCTGGTATTAAAAAAAAATTGACAATAGATTGTTTTCATGTCAATTTTTCGAGGGGTACGTACTTTTCGATTCGTATATGGCACATCATCACAATAGCCATCTTTAGGTGCATGTAAAGAATCATCCAAACATCCCTACACCAAGGAATCGAAGTTTAGTGTAGGAAACTCTTAATTAGAATTGAATTTTTTTTAAAAAAATTACCCGTTGGATATTTTTTCCTTCCAAGGTTCTTGTCTTCTGCTGCAGTTGTAGTATAGTGGCATCTTGATTACGGACACGCTGCCCAAGCTTCTCCATTTCAAGTCTCAAAGATACTCGTCTTCACTTGATGTTTCATCTAGTGAAGTCAAATTTACATTCTTAAGGCGCTTTGAAGTAGATATGTCAAAGACTTGATTAGGATTTGGAACAAGTCCCAAGCCATGCACATGGCCAGGCTTTTCTTCTCCTAATATTTTACTAAGTGCATCTCCTTTCCATGCAACCTTTCCTTGACTAGTCTCCGCTAAACCCGGCCGTTGCACTATAAGTTCCTTCGATCCCCCTTTGCATAGCACCAATATGAATTAAAATGAATTGAACTAACAAGAAAAATTAGTGATGTAAACAATCGAAGTTTTGAAGCATTCACAAATAGTGTACCACATGTGCATTTGTGTTCTTCTCGGTTTTAGGCTGGTGTGTATGGAGATACAAAACAGCCCCGTGAGGGTATTTCTTTCCGGGATCCTTTTCCCTCTCGTGAAAATGAAAAATAGATAAGAACTTAATATCCACTACCATATAGATGCAGTAAGAGTAAACAGTTCTAGTTGTAAAAGAATTTACCAACTCCTCTCTGTTTCGAGCAAAACTCTTTGTTCCGGCTGAATGTGTTGACTTCTTCTTTGCACAATTCACTCGTTTTTATTGCTTATATCCTATCATATCACGATGAAACGGAGAAAAATCATTTAAGTTCCATAAATGTTTATAAAATCTACTAGGCATGGAACACACATAAGTATTAATCCAAAAATATCCATGTACCCGTGCTTTTCGTGTTGTCCATTGATCAACAAGCGCAATCCACGATCGCAAGTACTCCGTTAGGAACATTACTATGGTTAGCTTGTGTGCTCGCATGCTCATCAAAATATCTTGATTTCAGATTAGACTTGTGCTGCCTCCATCTGTCTCCAATGGTTCGGAGTATCCATTTTTCCATGCGAGAAGGGTACAAGAATCTCATCTGTATATACCAAACAAAAGACATAAGTAAAAAATGAAAGTAAAGTATCTAAAGTTGCCAACAAGGTTATACGATGTCTAGCTGAACTACATACCTTCACTTGCTTAAGTATATCCTTCTTATTTTTTTGTTCACCAGTGTTTTTTTCTTTCTTTCCTATTAGAAGTCTCCAATCCTTGTAGCTCAAGCTACACAAGCAACCATTCCTAGCCACCGTGCCAAGAAATTTTCCTAGAAATCCAGCCTCTACTCCAATTGGTTGATCCAACTCATTGCATTTAACCACGATTCTATGACCTTTTGGAAGGTTCCAGATATCTTTCAGTTTTGTCTTTCCACGCTTTGCTCGTCCTCGTTTCATCTATGTAGTGTTACAATGCACAAAATTTAATGATAAACACTTTCACACATAACACATTACAGTAGTAAGAAAAAAAATTGAAGTAGGTTAGTAGGTACCATGGAGATTAACCTCAATTTCACCATCACTATCGATCCGATCTCCTCTAGCACTTGAATGAAGTTCGATGCCTCGTATTTTGTCCATGGCCCTGTTGTGCAGTATGCTCCTCGACAAATATTCATCATGACTCTGAATTATATGTTTTCTTCTACCCCTTACCATAGCCACTTGTGCAACATGAATGTAAAACATTCTGAATTTTACAGCAAACAAAATCGTAAAGTACTACAGTGATTATTCGACATCGGATCAAATAAAAGGAACATGCTATGAGATCCCAAATAGTATAGTAATAAATCAAAACATGATAGTTCACTGTGGTCTGAAATTTTTTAACTCCGATTGAAAATAATATTTTCAGTAAAGATGGTTTGAAATAAAAGAACAGCTGATTAAAACTAAATGTTTCAAAATAAAACAAATGAAAATTATGTAATGAATTTCCAGATCCATTTGTGATGCATTCAAACAGCCAATTTGGTATGGAGATGCAGCATGGTAGAGGATAATTTTGTGTTACCCGAAGCAGCGGGCACGGGCACCTTGACTGCAAGTATGGAAACAATAAATTAGAACAAAGGGAAGGCTTCTATTGTAACTACAACTCGTATATAAAGATTAAAGCCATCTGCCAAGACAAACAAGATATAAATCACTACTGTGTCCATGCTACTCGACCACAGGTGAAAGGTTCTGACCGAAACAAAACTAAAACTAACAGAGCGAGCTTGCAGCCCACTTTGCTCACGGGTTCCTTTTTTCGCTCATTTCATGACATCAATGCATCGCTGCTTAGCAAGATATCTGCAGTATGCAGACCGGTTGTGAGACGGTTTGCAGATGGGTGGGGGCATGTGGATGTGTGGTGTTCGCTGCCAGGCAGGTACCTTGACAGATTGGTAGACCGTAGAGATTAACAAATGAACAAAAGGCAATGAAGCAGAGAAAGATCAGGGCGGCAGTACCCACTGGTTGTGCAGATCCTTCGCTCGCGAATGGCCAGTCGGACCGCTCGGCTGCTGGACGGCCAGGGAGACGAGACGAGAGGAACCCGTCGCCCGGCACACGCGCCGCCCGGCGACGCGTTGCCTCAGGCGCGCGGCGGCGGAGCGGACCAGATTCGGGTGCAGCGACGATGACCTCTTGAGGCGGCGTCGGGGGACGCAGCGCCGCTGCTACGTCCGTGGGCGTGGTGGCGTAGTTGCCTGAGGTACCATGCCCTATTTGCAGCAGGAAACTCGGAGGTATTGAGTGCTTGTGCGATGGAACAGAATATAAAATGGACCACGATTCATCAGCTGGATAACTGACGAACTCCGCAATCAGGGGGCGGTTCTCACACGTTCCTCTCTGCGTAGTCTGTATGACCGGTGGGACCACTGTTAAACTTTTCAATAATTAGCGTGAGTTCTTAGATTAAGTGTGCGGGAGAAATTTGGTACCAAATAAAAAAATGGAGGGAAACAATGGCGGGAGAGTACAAGTCTTCGGAAAGGATGGCAGGAAGCCAAAGAAAAGGGCAAAAAAGGAGATTACGCTGAATTTAAACCGATAGTAGTTAATGTTAGTATTTAAATACGATGACTAATAAATTAAGACATCTGAAAATTACAAATGCATGCGTTTCATGGAGGCCGACAAATTAAACTAAATTAAACTAAATTAAATTAAACTCGATATTTTGTATCAAGCAAATCATATCCAAATTAAAATTTGGTTATTAGTGCTAGATCCAAATGAATTGAGTATTTGGGAATATAAACAGATTCAAATGAAAAAGTTATCAACTACAATTGTTTATAACTTTTAGAGATCTATTGCTTTGCTTTTGATCAATTATTCATCCGAGATTGTATGAAACAATTGAAATTCAAACGTGAGGAAATTCGGCCATAATTTTCTAATTTTCCTTGGGTAAAAAATTTCAGTTTGTGTTTCGAAACCGTCTTACTAGTAAATTTTTGATTGTGAGTGTAATATCGGATGGCGAACTAAGGTGGGCACAAAACATTACACTAGTTCGGCAGAATGTCCCTAATCCGGTCGTGACTCTATGTGCTATCCACTCTTGATTAGCTTGCAGTAGGGGTTATAAATGGGCGAGATAGAGCACCTTTCCCTGTTTCATCGGCGAGGGCTCAATGTCCCCATCGTTGACGGAAGGAGCGGCCCCCATGTCAACAATGATGTGCCACTCGCCCAACCACGGCACCCCCGCGTGTGTTGCACCATGTGGCGGGGCTACTGGTGTAGGCTATGTCGCCTTTGATTGGCGCCGTACAAGGTTCTGGTGGCATAGTACCGAGCATTTATCACCCGACCCTTGATCTTGCCCAAACCACCAGGCAGGGCAGGATCCAAGGGGTCTGGAGAGGCGCTTCGCATCGGCCCTCATGGGGTCTGGTGAGTCGAAACCCATATCTCAGCTGCCAGACGGGATGTGATGGAGCCTAGGCATCCTCGCCATGGGCCCTTTTTTCCCGAGGGCTCATGGCCGGGTCTGGGCCACGGCTTCTATTAGTGTGGCGATGTTAACAACGTCCCAAAGTGTCTTATAGGATACCCTAATTTTGGTTCCCGACAACTTAAAATTAGTTTTCATTAGACGTCGTATAAGAAAGTTTCAAATGTTTTTGTGCAGCCTAACACAAGGTTCCAAAATATTAATAAAAATGTCAATGTCCTAAATCTAGAAACAAAACCATGTGTGGTCTAATGGTAGAGCGTAGCTTAGTGTCTTTAGGGTCGTGGGTTCAAATCCTGACCAAAATAGATTTTATTTTGCTTTTTTACAAATCAAATCTTGAAAGCCTTTTTTTAAGAAATCGCACTTAAACTGTGGCGCCTGTGGCCTTTTCATTTCAGTCTTACACCTTCGTAGTGTTAATATTCTTTTTTAAATATATGTCCCGCCAACAGAGACGATGAGCCTGTTACGTACCACTGGATTTATGAGACATATAGACAATTATATTCTGAAATCTCAAATTTCAAATGTGATCTTTGTTTTGCCGACACCATACAACTTGTGACCCCATACAATTATATTCTGAATTCTCAAATCTAAAATTGTCAAACACTGAATAATTATTGAAGTTTTGTAGAGTAAAAACTCAGAGGAATATGCAAAATTACAACTTGGCAAACTCCTCTAGATGTCCATGCGTTGCAGCAGTGATGTTGGTTTTGGACCATGCCCTGAATAATAAAAACAGTTAAAAAGAAACTTGTCGGCTGAGTACATTATCTTAGTATAGCTATACACTATGGAACAGTACAAAACTCAAACATATCTAACCTTTACTTTTGTTGACCTATATATTAATCTTCTTCATCGGAACTTCTATTATCATCCACATTCCTATCCTCTACAGTTGTACCCTCTACATCTCTTCTAGTCCATGAACCACTATCATGTGAATTAGTAAATACATCCTGAAGAGTACTGACATGATAAGATTCATATTCTACATCATTCCATTCTTCTCCCATTTCAAATACATCTCTAGGCTTCATCTTCGTTACAACCGACCATCCTGGGTTGTTATACTTGTCGTCGGCATAGAACACTTGGTCAACTTGATTGGCAAATACAAAAGGCTCATGCTCAATCCTATCACCCTTGTGAATTTGCTGTGAGAAATTCACAAGCGTACATCCAAAATTATCTGGTTTCACTCCCTTTCCTTGAGTGACATCAACCCATTCACATTTAAACAACACCACTGAGAATCTTCCATAATAGTTTAACTCAACTATTTTAAGTATCCTTCCGTAGTAAGTAATATCTCTAAGGATAGGGTTAGTATCCCCTCCAGAAGAATAACTTGATGTTTTTGCAATCACAACAACTCCACTATTTTGCGTCGCCTTGTCATGACATTTGGCTCTAAATCTGAAACCACGGATGCTAAAGGCTCTGTGTCTTCTTCTGCATCCAATGGGCCGCGAGCCAACCATCTAATATCCTCATCGATGCTATCGCTACCATTTTTTTGCTCCAAACGCATGATCTCGTATCATCACAAAATATAGTTAAATAAATTTTATTTTTTTCAAAGTAAAAACAAACCATAATACCTACATGTCCTCTCGAACCAGTCGGGAAACTCTTTATTCTCGTATATTCTCAATTTGTTTCAAAGATAGACGACGATGGCGATTTCTTCTTTTGATATCAGCAGCATGCTCTCTAAAATGGAAATTAACATGGCTTCAGTTTCAAAGGAACATATGTAATATGCTAATAGGCATCAGTAACACTTACTTCAAGTACGGAATGACAGCTGGACAATTGTATAATACATATCTATGTGCTTGCAGTTTCTCTAGATCAGTTAAAGTAACACTTTGGATGGTCTTCCCAATGGTTTTCCTATAGGAGGAAACAAAGAGGAATCTTGTGCATATAAGTTAGATTCAAGATGATCCTGGTTGTCATCATTCCTTGATGGTTTGTTATGCTTTGTGGAGAAACCTTCCAGGTACCTAGAACAAAACACCATACACTCATCTCGCCAAAAATGAATTTGCTATTGAAGCCTTTGGATAAGCTTTATTGCGAACAAATGACTTCAATTTACATAGGTACCTGCAATATATGGAAAAACATCAATTTAGTAGGTTATATATAATAAATGATCCAAACAATGAAGTTGTATTAGTTAGAATCAGTACCTTTCAATGAAGTACATCCATCGATAACAGATCGGTCCAGCCATCTTACATTCAGTTGCTAAATGTACTACTAAGTGAACCATAACTGTAAAAAATCCAGGAGGAAATATCATCTCCATTTTGCTTAGTGTAACTTTAATTGATTGCTCCAAACGGTCAAGCTCATCAAGACGAAGCACTTTCGAACATATTCCTCGAAAATAAGCAGCCAACTCAAACATTACTGCTGTGATGTCATCCGGAATAAGGCCCCTTAGAGCAATAGGCATGAGCTGTTGAAGTAGAACATGGCAGTCATGTGTTTTGAGACCAATAAGTTTGCCTTCATCATACCTTACAGATTTTGATATGTTTCCAGAGTAGCCATCAGGAACTTTTATGTCTCCGAGCACTTCAAGAAATATTCGTCTCTCGTTTTTGACATAGCAAACCTTGCAGGTGGCATGTAGAACTTGCCTGAAGGTTCTTCTTGTGGGTGGAGGTCCTCCCTAATGTTCATCTCTTTGAGGTCTTTACGAGCTTGTAAATTATCTTTTGACTTTCCTTCTAAACCAAATAGTGTACCATAAAAATTTTCAAACACATTCTTCTCTATATGCATCACATCAAGATTATATCGAAGAATATTATCATCCCAGTAAGGCAATGTGAAAAGACTACTTACTGACTTGTAAGTTTTTGAGTCCTTGAAATTACCTAATGCAGTGATTTCATCCAAAATGGGACGGTCATTATAAGTTTGTGGTTCGTTCGAAGCTCCACTGTTCCATCAAATGAATCCGCATCCAAACGAAAAGGATGGTCAAGAGGAAGAAACTGGCGATGACCCATAAAACAAGCTTTCTTACCATGCTTCAGACGTTTGGTCCATACATTTTCACCACAAGGTAGACATGCAAAATTTCCATGAACCATATGAGAAGCAAGCATTCCCAAGCCTGGTAGGTCACTAATGGTCATTAGCACTGCTGCTCTCAAGTCAAAAGTTTCATTTCTTGATGCATCATATGTTGGCATACCATTTTGAAATAAATCTTTTAGGTCTTCCAAAAGTGGTTGAAGGTACACATGAAGTTTCTCCCCAGGACTAGAAGAACCAGGAATTATTAAAGACAACATTAGATAATGCTCTTTCATGCAAAACCATGGAGGTAAGTTATATATTACCAAAACAACTGGCCAAACACTATATTTGGAATTCAACATCCCAAATGGATTAAACCCGTCGGTAGCTAATCCAAATCGAATATTCCGTGGATCTGACTTAATTTGTGGAAACTTTTCATCAAAGTCCGTCCATGCTCGGGAGTCAGTTTGGATGTCGTAGCGCACCATCCTTGGTGCGCTCTTCATCATGCCATCTTAGGAGATCTGCTGTTTCTTTGCACATAAACAGTCTTTTAGCCTATCTTTGACAGGAAAGTATCTTAATACTTTACAAGGCGTTGCTTTCCTTCTTTGCTTCTTTGTTAGTTTGGTTTCAGGTTCCCTACCTTTCCACCTAGAAGCCTTGCACTTTGAGCAAAAATCATCTTTTTCCTTCTCCTTCCAAAATAGTTCACAATCATTTGGGCACGCATGAATACTTTCATAGCCCAAGCCAAACTTGGAAATAATTTTTTTAGCCTCATAAAAATTTTTGGGAAGTTCCTTTCCATTTGGAATAGCCTTCTGCAAAATTCCAAATAGATCATCTAATGATTTATCTGACCATTTGTTCATGGATTTCACATTGAACAAAAGCACAAGTAAAGTTAGCCGTGTCAATTCACATCCTTTCCATAAAGGCTTTTTTGAACCTTCAACCAATTTATAGAACTCTTCTGCTTCTAAATTTGGCCCGCTGACAGGTGGACTCGGAAGATTTCCGGCATCTGTCATAGGCACGTCATCATACATGTGAGAAAATGCATCATGAAGCAGTTGAGTCATGTTACCATGCCTATCTTCATTCGAGATTGCGGTTGTTGACGACGGTGTGCTGCACTGAAGGGTCACTATGAAAATCCCGTCCTTCATGCACCGAAGGGTCATTATGAAAATCCCATTCTTGATAATTCTCAAGTATCCCATTGCAGACCAAATGTTCATATATTTCGTCCTTTGATAGGAGATTAGTATGCACGCATTCATGACAAGGACAACAAATCTTGGTATCTCCGGGCTTATTTTTAAATGCAAATTCAACAAATCCTTCTACACCAGCTATGTACCGAGTAGAATCTTTAGGACAGCCCAAAAGAACTTTGATGATATTTAAATCCATTGTGAAACCACAAAAAGCTCTTGCTGTATAAATAAATAGCATCTGTAAGTTCATATTTATTTATCCTCATATAATTTTGATACTATCATCGACACCACAAGAGAAACTAAACACGAGCAGCCATGGCAACTGACAACAAACAATTCTTGAATACAACAATTCAGACTAATTATTCCTAATGCAATAAAGATGAGAACTTATCATCATATAATTTGGATCCTTCTAATTGTAATGAAAACTTGGAATCATAATGAGCAGAGAATTAGAGTCTTTCTAAAATCTAAATTATATTACCTTACACAGAGAGAGTCTGGTCGCCTGCTCGGGGTCGCGCAGGGGCTCTGCTTGCAAAGCCCTCGCAAGCACGGCGCGGCCGAGGTCGGCCACCGCCGGGAGATGGCCCAAGCGCGCAGCCGGGCAGGGGCAGCCGAGCAACGCGGGGCCGGCGGCCGATGAGGCCACGAGGGCAGCACCGAAAAGCGACGAGCGGGATTAGGGGCGGGCGGGCGGCGGTCTGTGCGTCTGGCGTCGAGATGGCGCGGCAGCCGGCACCTATCAGTGGCGGCGCGACAAAGGTGAGCGGCGCCACGGACTTCACCTCGGCGGCGGGTGTGATTAGGCGAGACGCTCGCAGCTTCCTTTTGTTGGGCCGTTGTTCCGATGGGCCAATGCTCTTGGCTACTTTACCAATATAAGAAACCGTGTCGGGTACATAAACGCAAACATTCATTGGTTTGACTGGTTATCGGAAATGACGGACCTCCAGTTGGTTAGGAGGTCGCGGGTTCGAAGCATATGTTTCGAACTTTTTGTCGTTTATTGTTTAATTTGTGATCAAAGTGCACAGCCCTCAAATTAAAAAAAAAAGTGCACAGCTCCTGTGCAGTCGGAGTATTTATAATTAAATGAAAAAAAATCAAAATGATGATGAATAGCACGCTTATACGATGGGCTTAAGCGTAAGACGGCGGCTGCAACACATTCACATCCGACACATGTGTCGCTGCTAGGTTGCATGCAACGAATACATTAAGCGTTGCCAAGTATCCGTTGTTAAATGGGGGTTTCTCTTGTAGTGACAAGCCAGAAGAAGAACCGCACACGCGGCGGCGCTGCTGTCTTCCAAATGCGTTTGGCACCCAAAGGCGTCGACGAACCGGCGAACATGGCCCCATAGGCCGATGCCGCCGAGTACTTGGCGTCGTTCGTCAACCGCCAGTTGAAAGTGTCCGGCACACCTGGTCTGAGCTGCACCTGCTCCAGAATGGTCCAAAGCAACAAGAACTCATTGATAAGCCGCATCGTCCTCGGCCTAGCGATCTGCCTCGCCCATAATCTGTTCGTGAGTGCCTTGGCCACTGTGGTTGAACGACGTCGTTTGGGCACGGCCGCAAAAACCGCGGGTGCCAGCAACCGAACACTGGACCCCTCGATCCAGTTATCAACCCAGAACAGAGTTGAGTTTCCATCCCCTAGCGACGCAGTTGTTGCTGCCTGAAAGATCAGCCGGGCTGTGGGCTCAGTGTCGTCCGGTAGGTCGCGCCAGGTATGTTCAGCGTCCGTTCTGCTGAGCCAGCTCCAGCGCACGCGCAAGGCAACACCAGCTCGGCGTAGGTCCGTAACGCCCAGCCCTCCAAGCTCCCTAGACCGGCAGACGATTGGCCGCGCTACTTTACACTTGCCGGCTGCCACCGACTCACCGCCAGCCCAGATGAAAGCTCGCCTGAGCTTGTCAATACGTTCTATGGCCCAAGCCGATAGAGGCAGGCCAATAGCCGTATGGATCGGGATAGCAGACAGAGTCGCCCTCACCAATGCCGTACGGCCAGTGACATTCAGAACATTACCCTTCCACAAAGGTATTCTAGCAGCAATCCGATCGATGATCGCCTGTTCCTCGTTCCTACACAGCTTGAACACGGACAGAGGTATCCCAAGGTAGCGCACCGGCATGTCCTGGATTGGACAACCTAGGATGTCGTTGACAGCCTGCACGTCTTCTTCGGCGCAATGTACCGGAGTCACGGAGCTCTTGTCGAGGTTTGCCATTAGCCCAGATGCCTCGCCGAATAGAGTTAAGACAGTTTTGACGGCCGTCAGATCAGCCTCATTAGGTATCAGTAGCATAATGAGATCGTCAGCATATAGAGATATCCGTTGAACGCCATGAGGGAGCGGCATCAACATGCCATGATCATCCAGCCACCGAATCGCCCTATTGATCACCTCCATGGCGAGGACGAATAACATCGGCGACAATGGGTCCCCTTGCCGAAGTCCACGAGCATGACAGATTCGGTGCCCCGGGTGACTATTGATCAAAATTTTGGTGTTGGACAACCCAAGGAGCAAGGAGATCCAATCGCGCCAGCGTCGCGAGAACCCCATGTGCTCCAACACTTCTAGAAGAAACGACCATGCAACCGTATCGAAGGCTTTAGCGATGTCCACCTTGAGCAGCACACACCGAGCCTGTTTGGCATGCATCAACTTGCACGACAGCCGGACAGCTCGAAAGTTATCATGTATCGATCGCCCCTTGATGAAGGCGGACTGATTCTTCGCCACCAGCTCATCAAGCCGAGGTGCCAACCGAGTGGCCAAGCATTTCGTGACAAGCTTAGCGAAGCTATGCACTAGACTTATCGGGCGAAAGTCTTTAATCTGCATAGGCTGCTGGGTTTTCTTGAGCATGACCATGTATGCACCATTTAAGTGGGCAAAGCTCCTGCCGTCCCGTGCCCAGAACGCGTGTATGGCGTTCATGAAATCGACCCGGATGGTTTCCCAGCAAAGTTTGTAGAATAGGCCGTTGAAACCATCTGATCCCGGCGCCTTGTCGCAAGGGAGGTCCATGATGACACGCCTCACCTCCTCATCCGTGAACATGATATCAAGCTCGTCCAAGTCCAGGCTGGGCAAGCCCAGCTCGCCAAGTTAAGACGGCGTGACCGCGCAAACGGTGTACCAGTAGCGCGTTGTAGTGGTCAAAGAAGCCATCCACAAGCTGCGATTCCTGGGCGACCTCAGCTCCATCAATCATCAGTCTGTCAATTCTGTTAACTCTCCCCCTGTGGCACGCCATGAGGTGGAAAAAATGGGTGTTGGCATCACCCTCCTTGAGGAACGTCGTCCGCGCCCGTTTCCTAGCAATGGTTCTGGCTAGGGACGCAAGCCCGAGCGTCTTGATCTTAAGCGATCTGCGCAACGCGATCTCCTCAGACGTGAGAGTTCTAGACTCCTCCACGCCATCGAGGGCCAAGATGACCTCTCTGGCCATTGCGAGCTGTAATCGCACGCTGCCCACCTGAGCGGCGCTCCAGCTTTGCAATGCTCTAGCAAGCCTCCGCAACTTGATGTCGATGATTCTGAATGGGTCGACCGAAGGAACCAGGTCAGCCCAGGACTGCTGGACGACATCCATGAACCCTGGTAACTTGACCCAAAAAATCTCGAACCTAAATCTGCGTTTGTGCCCCTCAGGACAACACAAAGACAACAACAGCGGAGTGTGGTCAGAACAATCAGATGATAGCGCTTTGAGACAGTGGCCTGGGAATTTCTCGAACCAGTCAATCGACCCAAAGACCCTGTCTAGGCGTTCCAACGTAGGAACGGTCTGGTGGTTAGACCAGGTGTAGCGGCGACCGACAAGGTCCACCTCCTACAAATGGACACCGTCAAGAAACGTTCAGAACCTATGCATGGCCCTCCTGTCAAGGCGACCATTGTTTTTATCTGTGACTTGGTAGATCATGTTAAAGTCCACACACCATCCATGGTCCCAGGATGGAGGCTCACGCTTGTGACAATTCCTGCAAAAACTCAACCTTCTCCACCTCCGACAAAGGCCCGTAGACCACCGTGATCGACCAGGCATCCTGGGATCCAACGGCGCACATTGAGGCTGAGATAGAGAACTTCCTGACCACCACATTGGACGCAGTCCACTCATCTCTGAGCCAAGCTAGCAACACCCCACCGAACACACCCAAAGCACGCAACTCGACATAGTCAAAAGCACCCCTTAAAGTTTCATTAGCATGGCTATTACAAAAGTTGGAGAGTTTTGTCTCCTGCAGACAAACGATGGACGGGTGGTGTTGCAAAAGAAATTCCCTAACTACATTGCGACGTGCGTGGTCGTTCAGGCCACGGACGTTCCACACGAAGCAACAACGGTTCTGTGCTACCATTAAAACTGAATGGTATGACGCAAGCAGTCAGGGAGCGATCCGGACTAAGCCGTTGTCTCGTCCAGGTCGATCGTGTCCAGACCCAGCTTGATCGAATCGAGCTCACCATTGAAAAGAATCTGCAACGCTTCATGCTTGGATGGCGAGCGAGGCTTACTGAAAGTCTCCTTGAACCGCCGCGCGACCTGAGGATCAGCCGATGGCGTGTTCTGCACCTTGCCAAAGCCTGCTTGATGGAATTCACCTCCTGTGGACGGTCAGCAATCCTGGTGCTGTGGCACACCGAAGTGATGGATCTCGGCGTCTTCGCCCTACGCGTCTTCGGTGTGCCCTAGATTAAAGGCGACTGGATCGGGACACAGAGGCGGTTCACCAGGACGACTCCGACGGGAGTAGGGGATCACACTGGGCTCCCAGCCACGACACTGTCAGCTTGGACACAACCATGGTCAATAGAGGCATTGGCCACCATGGTCGGCTGACCTAGCTCTGCCATCATCAGGTCATTCCACCATGACTCCATTTCCCCAGTAGACGGCGGCGACTCGATCAAGACCACCTCCAGAGATGCCTCAGACCCGTCACTGGGACTACACGTCATGACCGAGCCAGAGCCAAGCGGCCTGTCCAACACCGGTCCATCAAGCTCCTTGATCGCGACTTCGGCCCACCAATCATGACGGGCCTCAGCCGCGGGACACTCAGAGCTACGACCATCCTGCAGAAAAAGCGGGGCCGTGGCCAGGAAACGGCCCACAAAGCCCATGGCAGGCTCCTCCCAATCCTTGCGCGGGAGAAGGGCAGAGGACGAAACTGAAACCCCGCCCAGGCTCCTCTGCAGACCACCACGCGGCCGAGACAGGGCATGGCCGTCTGTCCTGTCAGGGGAGGCGAACAGTTGGCCGCGGTCGACCCGAGGCTCGGATACAACGGTCATGGCCATGTTGGGGGCCCGAGGCGTGGACTCCTGTTCCTTGTTCGTGACCCCGTGGGCAACACATGCAGCCCTGTCAACCTGACAGGGAGCATGGGATGCCGCAGAAAGTGCTGTCACCTCAGCGGAGCGGGTCCCCTGCCCACGGACCTACTCACGCACCGGGCAGCTGACGTGTCCGATAAGAATGGACGCACCACCGCCCTGACCGCCGGAGCACGAAGAGCCACACCGGTGATGCCGCTGGCCCACCCGCGGGTGGCGCCTATTGAAGTTGTTGTCATCCGAGTCGTAGGACTCGCTGTCGCGGTGGCCGGACGGCTCCGCCTCATGGTGGTCCTCCGGGTGATCGCCATGACCACCGTCACCACCGTCCTCCTCATGATGATCGCCACCATCATCATTGTCCCCGACGCCCGGAGATGGCGGCGGAGTGTGCCAGTCCTACACCGCGACCAGCCGCACACGCACCAGGTAGCGGAGCCCTGGCAGAGTCGTACGCGCAGCTTCGTTGGCAGTCGGGTAGGAAGGCTCGGGGATGAAAATGATCTGCTCATGCTGGACGTAGCGTGGATGCCAGCACCACGTCGTGACGAAGAACTCGCGACCATCATCATCGGGGATTGTTGATACTAGATACACAACGAAAGAATCAAAGAGAAATAATCCGCAAGTGCATGGATATCGGTGAGCACTTCACCCGGGAGATAAGTCCAGAGTATCGTATTTGTTTATCCGCTAGGAGAAAATGTGCAATAGACTAACCCGATCTTAACTACTACCCTGGGCTGCAAGTCAAGTGAGAATTAAGCGATATAGAGAGAACTCCTTCATCAGTCTTCCTCTAACCTCTAGCAAGGTTTAAGACTATTGTTCTAAGGGGGTACCTAAGGAAAAGATGCTTAACCCGGCACAAAGTACCTACCTTACCTACCAACTGGAAGTGGGCTACAAAGGTAACAAAGGGATTGTCACTTCCCTCGCTACTACCATGGTTCCGGCTGAATAGGGAGCATCTACGAGTGAACCTAGCCTAAGCACCACGCTTATGCTAATGAATGCTTACTCTATTCCCAACGCGAAGCGAATAAAGTAAACTCGTAAACCGAAGAACAATAATAACAATGAACTTACTAGTATTAGAAGTTGAATTGCCGAATGATCCTAGAACCCCTGCCTCACCTCAATGCCGAGGTAGTGGGGGAGTGTGCCGAGATCGCTCATCTTTAAGCAAGCAACCATCTCTCGCTCGAAGTTGTCAATGTCCTCGCATGCGCTCCGATGGCAATCAAGTCGTCCACGTCCACGCCGACAATGAGCTCCTCCCCCGTTGTCATGTGTAGAGCATGTGCTCTGTTTTGCAGCCAAATGTCCTTAGGAAGGAGACATTCAGCTTGCACCCATGCCAAGCCTCGAATGAAGTCTTGCCCTTCAGGGCCTTGGTGGGCGTGCAGTTGAGGATGAGCACCATCGTGGTCACCGCCTCGCCCCATAACTCCGCCAACATCTTTTGGACTTCATCATCGACCTTGCCATGCTGATCATAGTCTGGATACACCTCTCCACCATGCCATTCTGCTGCGGTGTGTACGGTGCAGTGTGGTGGCGCACCACACCTTCCTCCGCACATTACGTGCGAACTCCACAGAAGTGAATTCGTTGTCGCACTCAGTCCGCAGCAGCTCAACTTCTTGTCGTTCTCCGCCTCCATGCGTGTCTTGAACTTCTTGATCGCCTCCACTACTCCGCTCTTACTGGTCAGAAGCTGCAGCCACATGAACCGACTGTAGTCATCTACCGGCGAGATGAAATACTTACGGCCTCCATGTGTCATCGGTGTGATTGGCCCACATAGGTCATTGTGGACCAGCTCCAGGGCCTTAGTTGCGTGATACTTCACCATCTTCGGGAATGGCAACCTCCTTTGCTTCCAGGCAGCTGTCACACAGCTCGCCTGCGTGCTCGATGTGAAGCAACTCCCGGACCATCTTCTCTAGCTTGCTGAGGGTGTCAAAGCTGAGATGGCCATAGCGAGCGTGCCACAGGCACGCCTCCTCCATGCTTGTGCAACCAAGCAATGGGCTACTCCACCTTCAAGTCGATCAAGTACAACCGGTTTTGGGACCTCTTCACCCTGGCAAGAAGTGGCTGCTCCCGGTCCCTAATCCTGAGGATGCCATCCTTGATGTTCACCTCGCTGCCACCCTAATCCAGCTGCCCCAAGCTGACGATGCTCGAGCGCAGCTGCGGAATGTAGTAGACCATCCGTGAGTGCGTGGTGCTCCCCATTCCGACACCTAAAGATGACCGTGTCATGGCCTTGAATCACCACACATGAGCCATCACCGAACTTCACCGTGCTGGTGACCTCCTCATCGAACTCAGAGAAGACCGCCTTGGAGCCGGTCATGTGGTTGCTGGCGCCAGAGTCTAAGTACCACCTATGCTCTTGCTCGTCACTGACCGTGCCGAGATGGACTTGCGCGCGTGGCTAGTCAAGATTGAAGCCCTTTGCTCCTCCTTGATTGCCTCTACCTTGACGTCCTAGAGCGCACAGAATGAAGCCATCAACAGTGCATGCTCGTCACCATTGTCCGCCTGAGCTAGGTGTGCCTCCTCCGAAAAGGATGGCAACAGGGCAGGTTCGGATCGGGTCGAGTGTTTGGGCACCCAAAACCGAATCTCAAATCTAAAACCCGAATCCGCCTCGAATACCGATTCGGGTGAAAATCCATCCCCGAAACCAAAACCCATAGATCCCTGAAACCCGACAAATAATCCGAAACCTGAAAAAAAAATCGATCCAAATGATAAGGAGGATGAGGCATCAAAGTCATGGAAGCGAAATTCAAATCCATTGGTGGGCATGCCTTGGGCACTAGCATAACAGATGTAGTCGGCTTAGCCGACTGGAGAGTCGGCCTAGCCGACTTAAGGCAAGCAGCGAGTATCGGTCGGCTTGACCGACTGGGAAGCTAGCTTAGCCAACTCAGGGCAGGTGCCAAAGATAGTCGGCCTAGCCGAGTGAGAAGTCGGCCTAGCTGACTTTGCGCATGCATGCAACCTTTCCTTCTTGTTTTATTTCCCAAATATTTATGAGAGAAATCTTCGCTTTGCTTCTCAAGCATTCTTTTAAACTCTGACAATGCTTCTCTCGATTCATCTGACAATGCAATACCCGATTGGGAATATTTTGTTGAATTCTCAATAATTCGACTAGAGTTAATACTAACATATGAAGCCGAATTGCGAGAATTTTAATTAGCACACCTTATTGAATTTTCATTGATTCGGCTTGAATTATATGAAGCCGAATTATGAATTTTGTTGGCATAAGGTGCTGAATTTTGAGAATAATTGGCTAAATAGTTATCATTATCATAGCCAATTCTCTCATCCATCGGCATGTCTTGTGGTGGAATGACATATTGTGAACTTACAACCGATGAATATAGATTTACATATTGCATGTTGCTAGAAGAATCAAAACTCAATGAATTATCAGCATACATTGGCTCTTGATCATGATACTCATAAAAAGTATTAGCCGATGCAAGCATGTAGCACATCTAGAATTATCATAACTAGCAACACCAGCATGGCAATTTATATCACTTGCAAAATGGTTATAAACTTCATCAAATGTATCTGCAAGTTGTACCTCTGGGTAACTGTAGGAACTTAGTGATGACCTACTCCATGATTTAGAGCTTGACCGCCTTGCTAATTTTCCAATAAGCAGTGCAGTACGTTGCCAAATAGCGAATGAGATCAAAAGGGATAAAAAACCGAATGAGATCAGCCTTTTTGGGCCAGATCGAACGGTAATGGTGATCACAATAAGATAGATCAATGAAGATTTAAGGCTAGGGTAAAGAGATCCGGCTGCCAAATTAAGCCAAAGCAATCTTCTTCCCCAGCGGAGTCATTAAAAAGTATGTTGACGACGAATCTGGATCGTTCCAACACATCAATGGGTCTTAAACGCCCAAAGAGGTTGCTTGATCAACCTACAATGCAGCAACAGCGTAGCGTAACCGGCCAAATGGATCTAGAGACCGACAGAGTCGATGTATAGCTTGTTGATGGCTGCAAAAATTCCCGAACCACCTCCGGAAGGATCCGTCAGGAGGAAGCACGTGAAGGATCTCCTAGGACTAGCAAGGCCGTCTAGGAAGCCAACAAATCTCGTGGAGAGACATGTCGGACAACAGGTAGAAGAGTTGAGGATAGCAAATTAGGGTAAAGAGGCCATAGATTGGCCTTTGTTGTGTTTGTATGACGATTGATAGGATGACATCAACCGGCCATGTAACCCTTATTTTATAGGGGGTAGGGGTGGTCTTATCCCGTTGAAAAACCAATGTGGTACTATTAATTTGTCTCTCATAGATTTTTCTTTAGATTGGGCTAAACACTTATCATGTGCCTATTTAATTACCATGGGCCCAATTTAAGTGTCAAAACCTCCCCTACTAGAGGTAGAAGAAGACCCTGAGCACACTCACACAGCAAGGAAAATGCTTCCTGAATGCTGTTGCAATGGCACATTGGTGTTGTTGTTGTGCTCTTGAGCTCAGCGCGTGCACACATACTCACTTAGGCTTCAGCCCTAACCCTGGCCGAGAGACTGAATGTGGCAAACTGAACTACCTTGGCTGGTGTCGTTGTTGTGCTCTTGAGCTCAGCACGCGCGCACACACTCACTTAGGCTTCAGCTCTAACCCTGGCCGAGAGACACTTCTGAATGTGGCAAACCGAACTACCTTGGCTGGTGTCTTTTCCTTTCTATTTATAGCTGAAAGAGACTAACGGCCCTAGTGACTTTTTTAGAAATTACAAAGAGAAGACCTTGACTGTTATAGCAGTCAAAGTCTAGTCTAACCTGACTGCTGGGAAGTTGCTATGCAGTAACAAGGAAACTGCACTGTAGTGGCAAGGAAATTTCATTGCAAGAGGTATTGACCTATTAGTCATGCCAATGGGAATGGCGTGACAAGGTTTTCCATCGCATGTGACCGGTGGCATGATTTTATCGCACCAGATGAGTTGGCGCGATCAAAGGATTAAACTAAAATTTATAAAAGTAGGCATATTCTTTAAAAAAATTAAATTATTAGAAAAAATAAAATAGCTGGTCATTGATCTGGTACTCCCTTCGCCCACAAAAGAATTTAATTGTCGGTTTTAGAGAAATCAAATAGTTTAAACTTTGACAAAAATTATATAACAAAAATATTAACATTTATATACAAAACTAGTATATTAGATTATTTATATAATATAATTTTATAATAATTTATTTACAAATATAAATGTCAATATTATTTGCTATAAGCCTGGTCAAACTTGGACTAGCTTGACCAACACGGATCCCATAACTGCATTCTTTTGTGGATGAAAGGAGTAGATTCTAATTCCTATTGACAACAAAGTCATCCGATCTAACATATTTTCTAAAAAGGAACTCTACCTATGCCATTATAAGAATAAGAATGTCATGCAAAAGATACAGTAGAAAAGGAAAAAAAACCTCATAGAAAACATATAACCGTTTTATGGTAGATTCTAATCACCATCGATAATAATTTTTTTCGAAAGATCCGTTACCGGCTTTCATTTATAAGGGAATAGAGTTTACATAATTACATCACGACACAGAGACTTTTGCCGGGCTCTAAACACTAGAACCCAGCCAACCCTGAAGCATAAGACTATTGTGATTTACATGGCATTACTTGGCAACAAACTACCGAGATGAGCTTGATGAAGCTGCACCGAGGCCACTGCTGGCCCCCAGGTTGGATGCGGGACAGGTGCCGGAACAACCTCAGTAAGCACTTTGATCCCTGCTCTGATCCAGCATTTGGCTTCATCCTGGATGGTGGAGAAGACACTAACCTCTGTTCGGCTTTGGTTGTTGAAGATCCTCCTGTTTCTTTCTTTCCAGATTTTGCCATTGCATCTAGCATGTGCTATGAAAACAGATTACCTGTATATGTCATACATGATACATTCTTTTAAGTAATTCACTTTGTCATTTTGAATTTGTTAATCCAAGATAATGTGCTAGACATGATTACTATGGTAGATTCTGATTACCATTCAGACACTAGATTTAGCATGCTTTCTAAAAAAATACCTACAATGCTGTTATGAAAGATTCGTGGAAGAACCCTCAATACCTGCTTCAAGCCAGTCGGGCAGCACGTATCCTTTTAGCACGTAGCCTTTTGGTGTAAAACACAAACGACAAAACCGTTGATAAAATTCCCCATGATTTGGCAGAACGTACATAGACTCTGGCTAGGGGCGGGGCTGCGCCCCGTATGGCATCTTCAAATTTGGTCACTAGCACAGGATTGGCAGCAAAATGGCGGATCTGCAATTTAATATATCGGAGAGAGGAGAGATTCTGGATCCCAAAATCAAAACCACCATTTAGATAGAGCGTATTCTGAGGGCTAAACAACAGCCTGAGCTCTTCAACCCTTGGCAAGGCTCCAGCCTCAAAAAACAGCCCAATCTCCGACCACCAAGTTAAATGCATCACCTTAAGGCACTGGAACTTGTGTCTACCAATGATGAACCTTTCTTCAGGTGTTTCTTCATTTGTCAAGTTGAGGAGGAGCAGAGAAGGTAGGTCTCCGAGCAAATTGAGGTCCTCCTTTTTCACTTCTCTAACACAGATTACTAATTTTGAGAGATTGGCAAAAGAGGCCATGCATTTTGGGAGCCTAGAGAAAACTACAGGATACGGGGCCTCAAATTTTCTGAGAAGGCTTTGGTCTGGGCACCATGAATCCAGCAAATCAAGTGAAATACTGTACCTGGACAGGACAGCAAGAGACCTTAGGTTATGATTGCCCAGTTCACAAAGCAATGATACAAACGCTTCTTTGTAGGCCACCTCCTCACCACATTCAATATCTTTTCGGTTCCAGAAAATTTTAATATCTCTGAGCTGGCTCAACTTTCCTAACTGCCTTATGAAGCTTGGTGGATATCTACAGATTTCTATTGGTGACAGCTCATTCAGAGCGGTCATGTCCCAAACTCCATCTGGCAATTTCACATATTCATTTAAAAACAGTCGCAGCAGTCCTTTCAAGTTAACAATAGATGATGGAAGCTGTGATACAGAGGTTGATCTTAGATCAAGGGTTTGCAAAAACTGCAGACTCCCGATTTGCTCTGGGAGCCTCTGAATCCTTGTATTTCGAAGCCCCAGATACCTCAGCAAAAATAGAGCTCCAATAGACTCGGGATGAGAATCTGATATATGCCAACAGCCTTCGAGATCAAGTGCTCGTAAATTCTTGAAGCGTGTAGTAGAAGGCATATTATATGAAACATCGAAGCAAGTTAATGACCGAACATGAGCCAGGCTTACATTAGGCTGTAACTTAATATGACGCCCCTGCAATGACAGCCGGCGAATCTTGCTTGGCATTGGCAATGACGATTGCCTGGCTAATACAGTAACCAGGTTATCTTGAAATGACAAGGATATTAGGAGGTCAAGCATCACATCATGAACTCGACAACTTTCTGCTCTCCCGTCGTATCCAATGTGTAATGGTAGGATCATGCTCCTGTTTATGAGATCATTGAAATAGCCCTCCCCTATTTCCTCCTGACTGTCGCTGCGCCCTCCATCTATAAAGCCTTCTGCTATCCATCTCCATACCAAACGGTCTCTCCTGATCTCGTAATCTTCTGGAAATGTGCTTAGAAACAGTAAGCAAGTCTTCAGGTGCTGAGGTAGATCACTGTAGCTGAGCAGTAATATCTTTTTCACATCATCTAGTGCTGGATCATTCTCAAGTGAGTGACCAATGGACTTAAGTGTTGTCTCCCACTGCTCATGTGTAGTAGATTTGTTAGCTAACATGCTAGCAATACTGACTATTGCCAATGGGAGACCACCACACTTCTTCAATATTTGATGAGAGATGTTCTCCAGATGAAGTGGCCATCTATCATTTGGACCAAATATTCTTCTCATAAACAAAGTTTTGGAGTCATCAATGCTAAGTGGTTTAACTTCATAGACAAGGTCTCCATGTGACGAACAGCAGAACTTAGCAACTATAGCACTCCGTGTAGTTGCTATCACTCTGTTGTCACGATTGTTATGATCAGGAAATGCACACTGAATTGTATTCCATGCTGATGTGGTCCATATGTCATCAACTATGATCAGGTACCTGTTATGTGATGTTGCACAACATGAAAATTAGATGGTAGTAAGATAATTGTTCAGGGGAGCAAAATAATTGTGAACAAATAAATAAAGTAGTATTGTCTTGACAACTAACTTCTTAAATAGGAGACTAAAAATATGTTGATAACCATATAACATACCTCTTGTGTTCGAGGTGATGCCTGATACAGCCGATGAGCTTTTGTTGATCAGGGAATGTTTTTTCGCAATAGGGTCCAGCACTCGAGTGTATACCCTCCAGGATCTTGTTTATGTCAGGATTTTGTGAAACTGATATGAACTCCGCCCAATCAAATTGGAATTTTATTTTGTTGTACACCTGGTTGGCAAGAGTGGTTTTACCACACCCTCCAAATCCAACCATGGCGACAATCCGACGCCTTGGCGAGCAATCGGCTGGTCCTTCCGTGAGAAGGAACCTGGCAACCTCATCCCTTGGCCCATCCACGCCCACCAGCCTGCTCTCCTCCACGAAGAAAGCCGGCAGCCGCGGGTCAATGGCTGCTGGGGTGGGGACGAGCGCGGCATCACCATCACTGGGACTGTACCTGGCGCGCCGCTCGCTGGCCTCAGCGATGAGGCTCTCGAGCTCTTGGATGTGGTTCGCGATCTCACTGCGAGATCCAAGTTTCTTTAGTTTGCTGATGCAGTTGCTGAAGAAGCCGAAGACACCGACAGCCTGCGGGGCTTCTTGATGCCCCGTTTCCACGCGGTGTGCGAAGTCGTCGATGCAGTCTTCTATGTCGTAGGACAGCTCCCGCGCCTCCTTCATCCAGGCCTTGATCTGCGGATTCGATTCCTCCAGAGGCGCGTACCTGAGCATCATTGCGTTGATCCCGCTCAGCTCGCTCCTGAGGAAGGAGATCTTGCGGTGCACGCCCTTGGACTTGGCGTACTCTTTTGCTAGCATGGCGGACAACTTCTCGATGACGGAGGTCATCACCCCCGTCGCCACGCTCGCCATCACGCCCTCCGACATCTCGATCTGGCTCTCCCTCACTCCCTTGCCACGGTCCAAGTACCAGCCACGCCGCGTCGCCGCCAAGTCAACGACCGAAGAAGAGGCAAGGCTGGTCGAGGAGAACTGGAGAAGAAAGCCTGCTGCTGAGGAGGGGACGACTGATCAAGAGACTGCAGCAACAAAAGCTAGTCAGTCCAAGCCAATGGGCCACGGCCCACGGCAACAACGCCAGATTCAGCCCAACCCTTGCTACTACGGCCCGGCCTGGAAGAGCCCAGAACGAGAGCTCAAGAAGTCTTGGAGGATTTTTTTATTTTTTATTTAATAAAAAAGTTTAATATTTTTAAAAGATTTTTTTTGTGAAATTAACCTCTTTGCCCATGCCAATTTAGTCGATGCGTCCAAACTGTCCCGTCTCTCCAAGCGGTTTGGCACGGCAGGTCCTATTGAGATTTTGTTTTGGTTTGACCCTAGTGCTTGTGCACTAGGCTGGCCCAATGCCCCAACATGTGTTGTCAAAAAAAAAAAAAAAAAAATGCCCCAACATGGCTTCGCCCTTGGTGATAACCCTTCATAGCTGGTTCCTAGCTTGAATCGACAACGATAGGCTACCCCGTCAGTGATATTTAGGGTTATATGTCTGTTCTTGGCGTTAACTAACCGTGATAGTATCAACTTGAACCAGCAGTCATAGGTTGCACACAAAAACCTTCATAACTTTCTCATATGGTGATTGATGAAGAAGAGTTTTATACGAGAGTTGTAGTACATGATGAGATCTAGAACTTCATAGTTGACAATTTTATTTGAAGTTATTTTAATGTTAAATATTTAATCAACAATATTTTACAGAGTTAATACTAAAAGGAATCCATATATTTTGTAGCCACCGAGTGTGTAGTGGTAGGAAAAGATCTCAAATGGAGAAATAATAAAAGTAGTATCTTGAATAGTTATGCAACTTAGTAGTCAACTATTTAATTTCAGGTCATTTTAGTGCCAAAATATTTAATTCCTAAGATTTTATAAAGTTAATACTGGAGGAATCCACATGTTCTACGGTCACAAATGAGTATGTAGTGGTAGTGGTAGGAAATGATCTCGAGTGGAGAAATAACTAAAACAAAAGTTATAGATTTCGAAAAGTTTTTAGTTCACAAAATTTTTAGTTGAAATCATCGAAATTACGTTTTAAATTCTCACATTTGAATTTTGATTTTCTCGAAGGACCTTGGATGGAGAAATGACCAAAGTGAAAGTTGTAGTTCTCAAAAATTTATACGTCTTTGTAGTTGATAACCTTTTCATTTTAAATTATCTATACAAGAAAAATTACATTTTAATTTCCTCGCATTTGAAATCCAGAATCTTCAAATGACCATGGACGGAGAAACGACTAAAGCGAAAGTTGTACTAGTTCTCGGAAAGTTATACAACTTTGTAGCCGACAACTTTTTGATTTGGGTCACCGTTGAGGCGAGTTCTCGGGCATGGGCGGGGTGCATGGCTGCGGCAGCGCCATGGCCAACGATAATGAGCAACACAATGACTAGAATTTTTTTAAAAAAAATACACAAAAAATCATAAAAAATTCAAAAATATATCCATTTTTTTATGGGAAACTAGTGCGACTGAAAATCTTAAAAATTCCCTTAGGCCCTTTTGGATCCTTGGAATTGAATTCTTATAATAAACTATAACTAGGAAGAAAAATCCATAGAACCATTTGAGTAAAGTTTCACACCCTATGAATTTGAGATAGGCTTATATGTGAACTTTAGAAAGTTGTGGAATCTCAAATTCCAAGCCAAATAGCTTAATTTCTTAAGTAGATTTCAATTTCTCCAAAATGAAAGGATCCAAACTGGACCTTAGAAAAATTCATAGGAATTTTGTTGTAGTTTAGAAAGTATATATTTTCTTTTTACTAGCGGATAGATGCATGCCAGTGAAGATCTCGATTTTTATTGGCATTTCACATTGGCATGTAAAAAAAGCTTCTCAGTACTAGTGAGGACGACTGGTATAGAAGTAGCAAACCTCTTTATTAATTGATGAAGTACTACAGATATTCCTCTCAAAGATGGACTTTTTATTTATTATAACATTATTATCTTATTCATATGGAAAATGTCATGCGGTGCATGCATGGCCATCGATCACAGGCACAATCGATCAGTAGGGCTTCTGTCCCACGATGTTGCCGCGGGGCTCGTAGTTGCAGATGATGAAGACGCCTTTGTTATCGCGGCAGACGACGCGCGCACAGCCGATGCTCGTGGTGGCGCGCCACACGACCTGCGTGTAGTGGCCGCACACCTTGCCGGCGGCGCAGCTGTTGGCGGCGTAGTTGTACCACTGCTTCTCGTCCACCCACGACCGCACGGCGTCCGCCGCCTTCCAGTCAGCGCCGGCGGAGCCCCAGAAGATGTTCTCCCCGTAGGGCCCGCCCGAGTGCTGCAGACGGCAGTCTCCGGCCCTCTGCGCCGCGTAGTTCTCCGCGAACTGCTGAAGCTTCGTGCTCCAGGTCACCGGGCCGACGCCGACGGCAGAACGGGCGGCGTTGTGGGGAGTGAGGTAGTCTTGAGCCGAGTTCTGGGCGTAGGCAGGGTGCACGGCTGTGGCGGCAGCCATGACCAACGTCACGAGCAGGACAGCGAGCTTGTTGGATGCCTCCATAGTTGAAGCTGCTACCTGGGATCTGTGTATATGTGATGTGACCTAGCTAGTTGTGTGTGTGTTTTTGTGGAAGCTATTGCAAGTATGTGGGGGTATTTGTAGTGGGAGAAGCATGCATGCGGAATTTCTCTGGCGTGCTTGGAAAAATACTCCTATTGCCTATTGCACACGTACCTAATTAAATGGCCGGCGTGCCAATATTTTCTCTACGTATACGAATTCCAGGGGCAGAGAATTCCACGAACAGGCCGGACATGCCTAGCGTTGAGGCAACTTGGATTTTGTTACATACATATACTCCCTCCGTCCCAGAAAGAGTGTCGTTTTAGGTTTTTCATCCATCGTGTTTGATCATCCGTCTTATTCAAAAAAAAGTTTTATAAATATTATTTATTTTTCTATGACATATTTATCATTAGAGATCTTTAATACTGATTTATTTATTTTATAATATACTTACAAATTTTGAATAAGGCGAAGTGTATGATGTTTAGAAAATCGAAAAATGACACTCTTTTTGGGAAAGGCTTTGTACAAATCAAAGGACATCTTGGAATGGTCAAGTCATGCATGCTGTCTATGGTCTAGAACGTAGTAAAAACCAGACGTATAGGATACGCGCTTATCTGTTTCTGTTACGACAATTATTCACTCGCGTACAGATTAAAAAAACTCCTTTAAAAGATTCAAGTTTCAAACCTGTGTATATCCTCATACCTCAATTCACAACACCAACTTATTCCCCGTTAAGCGACCAATCAACTAGTCTTATGTGCTTTTTCACAAAAAAAGAGAAGTCTCTTATGTACTACACTGTTTGCCTAGAGCTGTCCTGGCCATTAAAATGACTGCATCTATTAACCCAGGGGCTTGTGGATCTTCTAATTTTTCCTCTAGTAGTGTTGTTGACTATATAAGACAGCTGATTGTATAATATAAAGAACTTTGAGTACATAATTAGATCCCTTAACTTAGGGTGGCTTATTTCTAAGGGCATGTTTGGTTCCTTGCACCGAATGTTTATGTGCCACAACTTATGTGTGGTTTGGCTTGTTATCCTAGTGAGCTAGAAGTCTAGTCTATTCTTCGTGAGCCAAAGAAAAAACATCATTGTCCTTGTTGCCTTCATAGCATCTTGCCGTGGCAGCTCTTGCACTTCAACCTCGTCCATTAGCCTAACGAATCATGAGTATCTTGTTCGGCCCATATGTCATAGGTACATTCTCGTGCCAGACTCTGAAATAGTCTTGGTTTCGTATTTATTTATTTTTGAAATTCTCTTAGCAAGCTTTATTCATTCGACATAATAGTTACATCGTTTACAAACAATTTGCCGAATTGAGGCGGGAGGTTCATCTATCCAAAGAAAAGAGTTTTTACCTAAGAAAACTTGCCTAGCTAGCTCATGAGCCACACCATTACATTCTCTGATACAATGACTAATGGAGATATAATGAAAATTTGACCAATACATATAACATTCATCATAGATTGTCCATGTTGCCGTCGCTGAGAAACCCCCTCTTGCATTGTCGTGACCATTTCCATACAATCTGATTGAAATTCCACGTGACTGCGTATTTGTTAGTCACACTTAGATGTGATTTGTCTAAGGTTAGGTATGACAAGGTTAGGCACCAACAAAACTTGCCTAACTGCCATTTTCAAATTTGGATAACACTATTTGCGACATTTTTATTTAGATTCAAATAAGATTCTAAATATTTTTAGAAGCAAATATAAAAGTTCAAATTCACACTTGGATATCTACTTGATTTGCTTGATGAAAAATATTAATTTAATTTAATTTTGTAAGCCTTATGAATTTCTTGGTTTGGGTCAAGCTACTTTTGAGCGAGTTAGGTTAGATTTGTCGTGTTGGGTGACTCCTGATCTTGCAAACATGTTAAAGTTCAAAGTTTGGATGGCACGAGTGTACGAAGAAAACACATTATTATTATTATTTTTTACAATCTCGTGTGTTCTTTTCAGATGTACAAGTGATGCGGGTGCAGAGTTCACTATTCACCGCATGCTTGGAATGCCCTCTAGCTTCCAAGCGGTGGCAATGTGGCATGGATTGTGATTATCGAGTTGGCCTGCTCCAGAGTAGTTTGAGCCAATGCAAAGCACTGGGAAGAGTGTGCCAAAGTATAGTTATTATCCACGAAGCAAAAGAGTATGCTCATAGTTTTAGCCACGCAAAAGCACCAACAAAGATGCGCTAGAGCATACTTTTGCTATCAAGAAGCAAAAGAATGGCTGTTCGGCTGATGGTTTCTGCTGTAGGTACCTGAGCGCGTTGATGGGCTAATCCAAATGGATCGTAACTTTGCCTCATTTGTCTAGTTAATTAATTAAGCGCTCTCTCTTGATCCGTAAAAAGAATGACATGTAAGAAATGTCTATATAGGTTTTGGATGGCATGTAAGAAATGTCCATAGGTTTTGGATGGCATGTAAGAAATGTGTGTAGAATTTGACATGTCAGAAATGTGTGTAGATTTTTGTCATTTTGATGGCATATAAGGGTTTTCTCGTAACTTCTCAACTTATGAACTCCACTCTCTCGATTGAAAGCCGATCACCTGCTCTGCTCTGCTCCACAAGCTGACACCAACGGTCACTCGCGCTGGACACCACTGTCACTGTCAGTGGCAGTACTAGAGGTACTGGTACCGGTAAGAGCGGCCGAACCCGGCGTCCCGGCCGTCCCCGGCCCCGGCGACGCCGCGGCGGGCCCGCGGCTGTGCAGCCACCAGAGCAGGTTGGTCAGCGAGTTGCCATTGTCATGCGCGGTGAGGGCGCGGATCTTGGCGAGCGCCGCCTCCGTGTCGTAGATCCCCTCGAGCGCGTACACGAAGCCCTTCCACCAGTCTCCGACGCCGTCCCTCGCCAGCGCCGGGAGCGTCCACGCCACCAGGTCCTTCACGAAGGCCACATCAGGGAACAGCGCCTCGCTGATGGGCAGCAGGGGCAGCAGCTGGATACCGAGGCGGCACTCCTTCCACTCCGCCGGCGCGAACCACAGAGCGCTGTCGCGCTTGTTCGCCCACAGCACCCCGACGACGCGGTTGCTCCCGCCGAAGTCCTCCTCGTACATGCCGGTGCCGCCCTGCCCATCCGGGACGTGCCACCACGTCTGCGCCGCCAGCATCTCCAGCGCCGCCAGCGTCGCGCCGAGCGAGGCCAGCCGCGCGTCCCCGTAGCTCATCCCCACCAGCGCCGCCGAGTAGTAGGCGTTCACCGCCTCGCTCGTGCTCTCCTGGTTCCTCCCGTCAGGGATCGCCGCCAGCCCCCCCGCCCACGAGTGCAGCGTCCAGACGTCGAACATCCGCAGCCGCGTGAACAAGCCGCCGTTGTCGCGCGACGTCGGCGACACCGTCATGAAGTCGGCCACCATGGCGTAGGCCTGCGGCGCGTACTTTTGGCCCCAGGTGGGGTCCAACCTTGCCAGCACCGCGATGGCGTAGAGGAAGTAGCCCAGGTGGTAGTGGTGGTCGTTGTAGATGCCGAACCCGAAGTCGGCGCTGGAGTCGGTGAGCCCCTGCAGCGTCTGCAGCCCGCCCCACGTGGCGTCGTATAGGAAGCCGTTCCCCTGGAAGGTGCCGTCGAGCCAGGGGGTCACGGTGGCCTCCAGGAAGTCCCGCACCGCCGGGATCACGTCGGCGCACCCGACCTCCTCCGCGATCACCGCCAGCCGCGCCGCGCGCGCCACCGCCTTCCCGTAGAAGTAGGACGAGGTGGTGGTGACCGCGGCGGGCGCGAGCGTGCCCACGTCGGCGCGCAGCGCGGCCACCACCTCGGCCACGCCCTCCGCGCGGACGCCGCGGATGGAGTGCCACGTCGCGGGCACCGGGTCAGCGCGCAGCGCCCAGGAGCACCCGACGACGCCGACCAGGTCGCCGTCGATGCTCCGGTACCGGAAGCCGTCGAGCACCCGCACGGCACGGTTCTCGTCGTCGTCGTCGTCGTTGTTGGCGGCGACGGCGAGTGCGAGCAGGCGGAGGTGGAGCGGGTGCGCGAGCATCAGCAGCTCCCCGTGCCCCTCCTTGCGCCAGGCGTAGTCGACGGAGAAGGGCTGGTCGTTCGGGTTCACCGTGGCGTGCCCGGCGGTCGGGAAGCAGCGGCTGTAGCGGTCGAGGACGGACTCCATGGACGCGTCCGGGTGGTAAGCGACCCGGATGGCCCCGGCGAAGGCGGCCGCCGTGAGCTGCGTGGGGGTGGCCTGCGCGAGGTGAATCGGAGCCGACGCGTAGAGCAGGAACGTCTGGCCGCTGTCCATCCGGAGGCGCCACTTGGTGCCGGAAGCGCCGTGGCGGCGGTAGGACGAGCTGGAGTCGACCTCGACGAAGGCGTGGACGGACGCGACGGAGATGTCGATCGGACCGGTTGCGGTGGTGGTGAGGGTGACGTAGGGGCAGCCGCGGACGAGGTGCGCGCGGAGGGACGGGGACACGTCGAGCGTGACGGAGAGGTCGTCGAAGGCCGACACGACATGGCGCTGCGTGGCGCCTGCGCCGCCTGCGGCGGCGGCAGAGGTGGCGTCGGAGACGGTGAGGTCGGCGACGAACGTCTGGGTGACGGACGACGACGAGTGGGTCCGCGACGGGTAGCAGACGTCGAGCGCGCCGCCGCCGGGGGAGCGGATGGAGTAGGGGTGGATGTACTCCGGCATGTCCCCGTCCTTGAGCACGAAGTTCTGGAAGAAGGAGTTGGTGGGCAGCGGCGTGGCCAGGAGCGCCGGCGCGAAGAAGCGGGACGGGTCGGGGACCACCGTGGACGTGGCGCGCGGGAACACGGGGCCGTCCTGCACCGGTGCGCCCGGGCGGTGGTGGCTGCCGTGGTGGTGAGGCATGGTGGGGACAGGGTGGGGAGCTGGAAGGGGAGGAGGGCCTGGGCCGGGAGATAGCGCGCGAACGGGTGCCTGGCCCAGCTTCTTCGAATCTCTTCATCCACTACCGCGCTTCTTCTCGGCTACAGATGCTTTTATACTAGTTGGTTGGGCTGGGCTTTTCGTTGATCTGAGCTAACAATCCACGGGATCCCGGGGCGGCGGTGCCAGCGTGTCATCGACACTATGTCAAAACAAATAGAGCGATTTTAAGATCACTTTCGATGGGTGGATATGAGTACAGTCACTGCTGCATCTGCATGGTTTGGTTGGTTTAAGCACCGGAACCACGAGCACCACGAGAATGAGAGCGCCGACAACACCAAAGCCGCAAATATACACGGCAAAGAAACAGGTGACGACGACTGATCGATGTGCAGATCGAGATGGTTAGCGGCTAAGCGTTGTTTTGCTATATTTTTGCTTAGCATAGCACGGTGATGATTGTAGTGGTGGCAATTGTAATTAGTTGAGTAGAAGCAAATAACGAGGCCGGGAGTGAGACGTGCGAGAATGAACAGAGCACGCATCGGGAAAAAGGCTTGCCGTGGCGGCGAATGCTTGCCATTGCCAGCGGAAGGCGGCCGGCAACGGCAAGAGGGCCGTCCGTCGGTGCTCGTGGCTTCCCTGGTTCCGTCCGGGGCGCCACGACGTCTTTGTCTCTTTGGTTGGATGCGGCCGCAAGAAAGGAAGAAATTACCCGTCACGTACCAACACACGTTGCTGCTCGGGCAATGCTTCGCATGACACCTTTTACCTACGCATGAGGAGGTAATATCTCAAATCAATCTGGCACGGTTGAATTTTCACAATTTAATGAATTACTAAATAAATTAATAAAACTAAGAAAACAAAAATAAAACACCTGCATCCCTCTAATCACGGGAGGGGAAATCCCGCATGCTGATTCCCCTAATCACGGGAGAGCTACGCCAGATGGATTCGTTTGATTTTTGCACGTTGTTTTTTTTGGCTCCTGCGGTCACGCGTTGAGTAAAAGTGCTTGTTTTTTTTTTTTCCTATAATTGGAACATACCGGCAACTATTTCTTTTTTTAACATGCATGGACACGTAAATAACGTATAAAGTGATTATTTTTTTTCCCTATAATTAGAACATGCCGGCAACTAATGTTTTTTTTAACATGCATGGACACGTAAATCACGTACTAAGTGCTTGTTTTTTTCCCTACAACTAGAACATGCTGGCAACTAATGTTTTTTTTGTAACATGCATGGACACGTAAATTAGAACGGTGCTGTTTGGCACCTGCGCTCACGCGTTGAGTAAAAGTGCTTGATTTTTTTCCTATAATTAGAACATAATAACGGCAACCACACGTAAATCACGTACGCTAACATGCATGCCATATCAATCACCTATTGCATGCATCAACGAAATCTAAAAAAAAAATCTTTATATTTAAAACTTTCCTTGTATTTTATAAATAAAAATTAAATAAATACTATTACCTCTTAGGAGGTAATAGATGATGATAACCGTTAGATCGGAATAAATAGACGGTCCACAGTCATTTCGGAGTACTGCAGCAAAAGTCATTTGGGAAAGGGTAAGTTAACCTGCAGCACAAGCTCGCCGCCGGTTCACCGTCTGGTTCCCGTTCCTCGACATCCCCTTGGTTGCATATGCAGTGCAGTTGCATCTCTAGCGGCCCATTGAACAGTCCAGTCCACACTAAGCCCACCCAGCAACCCAACAGGTCCATGGCTCGGGCAGGCCTTAATATGGGCTGGTCAGAAAGCCTTGTGGGCTTAGCCTACTTGCTCTCGTCGGACCGCCGCGGCGTTCGCATGGCCTCGTCGGACGGCTCCGCCGGAGCGCCGCCTAGCGCTACCGTCGAGGGGCCCGGCGCCGCGGCCCCCGTCCTCGTCGTAGGCGCGCTGGGGCTCCCCGAGGCGGAGTTCAGGTCAGCGTCTGGGCCCCCTTCTACGGCCCCGCCTGGTGGAATAAGCTCGCTCATTATCGCAGGAACGCGGTGGAGTGGAGTCCTCGCTGTTCAAGCAGTGGCTGCGGAACCTGCAGTCGGAGAAGGGCGTCCTCACCTACGGGAGACTGAGCCTCACGCGGGTCCTCATCCAGGTGATGTGCATCTGCGCAGCTGGGTTGGTCGAATTGTTGCTGTGCTCCGTGATCCGTTCATGACATTGCTCAACCTGGATTCGTTTGCGTCTGGATTTGCGATGCAGGGGGTTGAAATGTTCGGGAAACGGGTAGGATTTCTCAAGTTCGAGGCTGACATCGTGGACGAGGAGACCAAAACTAAGGTGATTGATTGGAATGTTGCTGCTACTGCTCTATTGTTGTGCGTTTGTTTGGATCCTAGAATGTTCATTTAGGACTAATAATGATTGTCTAGGCAGTCCAAATTTCTTATCAGAGTTTGATTGATAATATTGTGAGGTATTTCTCCTAGTGATAAGCATATATACATATGTGATTGTACTTTTCCCTTTCCCCCCTCTATTTACAATTGGTAAGGTAAGAGTTCCACTGCTGAATTCTTTGTGAGTTACCTTTCCTACATCCACTGATGAGTTCTTCGTGTTTAAATCAGTGTTTGCGGGGTGTCTGTCACTAGAAAGAGGGCCCGCGGTTGCTGAGCCTAATGGGGAAACATATGCTGTGCTTACTGAGCAGGTATAGTGTACCATGATTTAGAGCACATGGATTGATTGATATTCAGTAAACATATTCACCTATTGACTGCTATTGAAATTCTAGGTTAGAGTTCCTGTTGGAAAATTCCTTTTGGAGCTGCTAGCTCGGACACTAGATGTTGAAAAAGATGATCTTGTTGGCACCGCAGTCCGTGAGGTTAGTATTTTGGCTTCTGAATATAGTTCAGTCTTGCATTGTCAGTGTGTGCCAACTTCTTCATGGTAGCTATCATAACTTACACTAGTTTGATGGCATTGCAGCCTGCTTATATTATGGGTTGCAGTATTCATCCATTTTCAATTTTATTGCTGAGTACTAATGGAAAATAACTAGGTAAAATTATCTGATTTAAGTCATTTGCCAGCTGGATATCTAAGGTTGAGGTTTGAACTCTGAGTCTTTGAATATATTTGCAAGCTGTGGAGATTATCTTTTATCCTCTTTCTTCATGCTAGTTGATTGATAGCATTCCACATAGCTGTACTGAGTTATACCACACTTCGGTACTGCTGGCTCAACTGAAATGTTTGTCCTCGGTTAATTGAATTTCTTCACACTTTTGTTGCTTCCCTTCGTGAAAATTTCATGCTCTTCTCACTTGGTTTTCCATGATAGTGAACCACATCATTCATGTAGGATATGTGTTTACCATGCTTTTCTCATGATGATAGCCACATACCGTGGCATTTATTTAACCGAACTTTTAGTCATTGTCTAGTTTCACCGCGGGTTGAAGCACCATCCGGAAGAGTGATACCAAGTATCTCTGCTGGTTCTAGAAAAAAATAGGCAGTCATACACACACACATCACGATACGCCGGTTCGGTGATATCAACTTGATATCACTTCCAGTTTAATTTGGGACCCAACGGTGCTACCACTTGTCCACTACCGAGATTCAAAACCAAAGTAGTGATGCACGGTTTGGACCGGCGGTGATGGGGCATCTTGCGTAGTGGTAAGAGATAGCCGGCAGGAGTGGTAGGCAATGGGGCAAAATTTGGCTCGGTTAGGGTAGCACCGGTGGTTGTGATGTCGGGCGGGAGGCCATGGCGCCGCAGAGGCGCCAATGGCCGGCGGGAGGTCTCCATGGGGCGGGGCAGCCCGTGGTCGGGGATCGTGTGACATCGAGTGGTGGCTTATGGATGATGAAGATTGAAAATATAACTCGGGCAATGCTAGGATGTGGGTCGCAAGGCCTCTAACATCACCCAAGTGCCATATTACAGCCCAAAGCATGCGGTGGTGGACCAGGATTTTTGTATGAGGTATGACGCGCTAAAATTTTTCAATGCAATTTGGTAAATTCAATTATCAATTTGTTAAACAACTGTAGATTTTTCTCCCATAATTTGATATACAAGTACTAAATTGCACAATAAATTTCAAATATAAGTAATCTACCATATTTTAGTAAGAGCGAGTCCCGAGATTCGGCCCGTGGCAAAAAATGAGAGGCCCTCTTTCACCTCATAATATTTCCATGGACTAAAAGAACCTTGTTTTACCTTAAAGTTCATAAAAAACAAATATAATTAAAAACACTTACTTTTTCACTTGATAGTCATTAAATACCTAACAATTGAGAATTTGAAATCACCAAAGGAGCTCAATAGGCCTGAAACAACAACGTTTGTCCACAAATGAATGACTTTTAATTTGTAAATTACGAGATATTGTTTTGTGAGTTGTGATGCTAAAAATAAAAAGATAGAATAGGAGTCAGAGTCAATCAATGGTGGTTTTGTCAATGAGTCATCCAAATCAATCACCAATCAACGATTCAAATGTTCAATTTAATTTCAGCCAGGGCCTCAGCTTGGACTCTTGGGGACGACGGTCATACATGCACCTGGCTGGAGACACAGCGTGGAGTGGAGACAAACATACACGTACTGGGTCGTGCCATTGGCCGTTGCGCTCACGGTATTATTGGCGACTCACCGGTGTGTCCAGCGTACTCGCATGTCATGATTGGCCTCTGTCAGCTAATCATCTCTATTTTCTTAGGGCATGCTGGGCCAGCCCCAGGTCCGCCCATGCCAGCATGATGAGTGGAAAACGAAGACAGCTAATTACCTGTCATGGGTGTCAATATAGTGGCACGAGGATTAAAAAACTCGACCAACCTTTCAGGGATTTGTGGCACCGTTAATGAGAACAATTGAAATAAGGATTAGCATTGTGCTAACGCTAACTCTAATAAATGATCTTATTCTATGTTACTATATATCTTTAGGGACAAAGTATGGATGACGACAATATATAGAATCTGGTTGGTGTCATATTTATGGGCCCAGAGTGTAGGGGCTTTGATATATACATAACATTATATTCCGCCGGTATGTTAAGCTAACAGTAAATATTGATGACTGTATGTACAGTACAGTTGACTAGTATGTATATGCATGCCCTTGGTAACCATGGATAATAAGAGGTACATCAATGTGCTGATCAAGACCAATCTTGCCATATCACCAAGACTTATTACTTCCTCTGAATTCTTCTGCTAGAACTTGCTTCTTTCTTGAATGTAAACTTCAATACCATTATATTCTTCCTTCCTATTAGAAAAAAACCCCATCAATGAGGGGGCATACTCAAGTAAATTTAGAATGTTCTGTACATACAAGAATATTAATTTGCACAATAATATAAATGACTGAAGAAGCAACAACACATCCTATAGTTTTGTAGATAAAAGTAATGATGTAACTTTTATGTGCTGGATTGATGACCAACCAAATGGGAGAGACAACACTTGGATTAGATACAATACTCCCTTATCTAGAATCAAACCTGTGTAAATTGATCTAATAATGAACAACACGTTTACTAACATAGGGTTAAATAGTAAACAGTTATATCTTAAAAATTTCCTTGGCCACACAACTAGCTCACTGGTAATTATCTATATTTTCTCCATAGTAAAGTACTAAAGCAGATAAGGCACCTGGCCCTGATGGGTTCACAGGGAAGTTCTACAAGTCCTGCTGGCCAGTAATCAAAGGGGATATAATGTCCGCTCTGCACACCATTTGGCAAAAAGATTTCAGGAACCTGTGGATGCTGAATTCTGCATATATCACACTAATCCCAAAGAACGCCGAGGCTGATCAAGTAAAGGATTTTAGACCCATTAGTTTGGTACATAGTTTTGCTAAATTAGTGACTAAAATCCTGGCCAACCGGTTAGCTGGTCGTCTTGATGAAATGGTGTCCCCCAATCAAAGCGCATTTATCAAAAGGCGGTTTATTCAGGACAACTTCATGCTAGTGCAGCAGACTGTGAAGTATCTACACTCCCAAAGGCAGCCAAGAATCCTCCTCAAATTGGATATAACAAAGGCCTTTGATTCAGTGAATTGGTCATTCCTTTTGGAAGTACTCCGGAAGCTCGGTTTTGGTGATCGATGGTGCGATCTCCTTTGCGGACTGCTTTCATCTTCCTCCACCCAAGTCCTCCTTAATGGCAGTCCTGGAGAGACCATTCAACATAGGAGAGGGCTCCGTCAAGGAGATCCTCTTTCTCCAATGCTTTTCATCTTAGTCATGGATGTGCTGAACCGGATGGTCACACGGGCTGATGAGGAAGGACTCTTGCAACCCCTGGCTAGAAGGCCTATTCAACATAGAATTTCTCTATATGCTGATGATGTAGCTCTCTTCCTCCAACCTGCAGCGGCGGATATCACTTTGACGTTGAGAATGCTTCAGCTCTTTGGGGAAGCTTCCGGACTAAAAACAAATGTGCAGAAAAGTAATGTAATGCCAATCCATTGTTCTGAAGGAAATCTGGGACTTATTCAAAGTCTGTTACCCTGCGGTATTCAGGAATTCCCTTGCAAATACCTTGGGTTGCCTCTCTCCATCAAGAAGCTGACCAAAGACCAATTCCAGCCAATTATTGATAAAATAGCAGACCAGCTGCCTAGATGGAAAGCTGATCTGATGACAAAGGCGGGAAGGGTGGTGCAGGTGCAACATGTCATGACTGCAATGTTAGTATACTTAGCTATGGCAATTGAGCTACCACCATGGGCTATTAAGGGAATTGATAAAATTAGAAGGGCATTCTTATGGAGAGGCGAAAGGAAGCAAATGGAGGACATTGTCTCATTGCCTGGCCCAAAGTTTGTCGCTCTAAAGAACTTGGGGGACTAGGAATTGCGGACCTAAAATCTCTAGGTTTTGCACTCAGAGCTAGGTGGCCATGGCTGAAAAATCTGAACCAAATAAACCTTGGGCAAATCTGCCACTTCAAGTTAGCAAGGAGGTGGATGGTCTCCTCTCTATGGCAGTGTTTGCGATGTAGGAGATGGAGCTAACACTCTATTCGGGAAGGATAGGTGGATTGATGGGAAAAATATCGAGGAATTAGCACCAAAGATTTTTTGTCTGGTCCCTAAAAGAAGAATAGGCAGGCGTACGGTGATGGAGGCCCTGACCGATGAGAAATGGATTGATGATATTCCAGTTGATCTACCCGTAGCAGCTCGATGGAATATCTGGAATTATCGGATAAAGTATCTAATGTTCAGCTACATGAAGGGGTACAGGACAAACACACTTGGAGACCCTCGGCTTCGGGAGAATACACGGCAAAGTCTCGCATATGATGCGCTCTTTCGGGCGCCATATACTTCAGACCATATGAGAGAATATGGAAGTCATGGGCTCCTCCCAAATGCCGTTTTTTCATGTGGCTGGTTGCTCATAACCGGTCTTTGGACAGCCGATGACTTGCTCGGCGCGGGCTTCCTCACCGGCCAAATGTCTCGCTTCCGTGATCAAGAACAGGAAAGCATTCAGCACCTCCTAATTGGGTGCGTTTTTGCTAGGCAATTCTGGTTCTATCTCTTGCGGCGAGTTGGACTCTCTTCCCTCACGCCTCCCCAACGATTCAGTTTGGGATGACCGGTGGGAAAAGGTGGAGGCAGCTACCACTCGGGGATGTGAGAAAAGGACTAAACTCTATTGTCATCCTTGGCGCCGGAGCATCCGGAAACACCGAATGACCGTGTCTTCAATGGGGCTGTGCCAAACATTAACACAGCCCTTAGTTTAGCTAGGGATGATGCCCATTGGTGGTGTTTGGCAGGAGCTAAGGGTCTGTCCTTGCTCACTGCTAGGAGTTTTTAGTTGCTTAGCCCACTCGGTCGATGTACTCCCTGATTCAGTGATGTAGCCTTAGAAAACAGGGAAGGTGTGGTAGTGTGTGTGAGTGTGTTTGGGTCTATGTACGACTCCTTTTTCTTCTACTAATACAATGATACGCAGCTCTCCTGCGTATTCGAGAAAAAAAAAATATACTGCCTAAATGATATCAAGAGTGACCAAGCAGTTGCATGCACTCAAGCTAGTTAAATTTGAATATCAGACATGTCAAAGCTAGTCGGCTGATTATTTGTAACCTCACTAGGTAGGTTCACCAAGTCTAGAGAACAAAAATCATTTCGTGCAAGAAATTATTTATGTAAGGTAAAAATACAACATACCTGCTGGATTATCCTTCAGAAATTAAGAGTTCTCATAACTTTAATCACCCTGCCAGATAGGCATCTCTTCATGGAAGACCAACATTGAAAAAATATGGATGAATGGATGGAAGTAATGAAACGCGTGGACACGTGTTGCTTGGGATGAAGAAATATACATGAAATTTTGATGGCATGGCAGATTCTTAATTCTCAGGATCTATCACTGTTTCATAGGGCGGCCTGTCGTTGCGCCTTTCACAATATGGAACAAGGCAGCGGTCGAAACCTCCGAACCTAAGATGGGAGAAAAAAAAATACCAATTAAAATTTACTACTTCAAAAGAGTCATGGTCCTAATACATTATCCCATGTGAGATATTGCAATTTCTACAATTATAACATTTGTTAGCATACTGAAGCACCATGTTTCCTTTTTCTTTGGAAAAAATAAAGGCACTACATTTTCTATCTTTTTATAAAAAAATCAAAAGTATCATTATCTTTTCTTGCTCTGAGGTATATATTAATGCTAATTTTATGTGAAATTCTATTATACATGATCAAAAGGTTTTTTTTTTATGGAAATAGGATGGTGTCTCCCTTACTGGTTATAATTATATTAAAGAAACAAAAGAGTAGCAGGACAACAGTCAAGAAACAAAGTGAGAATTAAAAAAGTAAAGAAGATCACATGAAGTTCTAGCCGGATTTTGGACGGGCCGGGAGTTCCACTATATATCAGTAGAAAGATCAATTTGATGATGGCCTCTTGGAAAATACGGGCCCTTGATGGAGCACCTTTGACCTTTCTATTTGGCTTCAGGCATTGCCTTTGATGCGATGAAGTTGGAGCCATTTTCCTTATATATACTGGACACAGTTTTAGCCTTCATCCATGCTTCGTGATTAAAAATATGGGCTGAATAAGCAACTGCGGCTCATGGCCTGTGCAGTCTAATACACAGTGCTGCCACGTGCCATGCTCCAGTTGTGTAGGAAAGATGGGTGGTTATTTGCAAACTTAAAAAAAAAAAAAAAAACTCTAACGAGTCCATTTTCTAATCCATTCAGGCCATGATGTTGTTTGGTAATTTTTCTCAGAAAAATGTAAATATATTAACAAACCATGATTTTAATCTATTAATTAAACTTTTAGAATATATGGTTTCAATTTTTTTACACAAATGCTTTATTAGTTTTCTCAGAATATTGAATTAGCTTTTGTTACATGTTAAATTAGTTATTATGAATTGATGTGTGTATTTTTCTTGTGAAACACGTTTTTTTCCTTGAACATGAACGAGAAGGGCACATCATTTCATTAAGGGAAAGAAGAGTACGTGTGGGGATAAAGCCCCTCACCCCCAACCCCAACACCCAAGACGCACTAAACACACCCACTGAAACACTCAAACAGCCATAATTGGGAATGAATTGGGAAAAGGGGAATGAAACAACTGCTGCTTCTGTATTTATGGGAAGACTCTATCTACTATCTAGGCTAACCTTATCTTAATTAGCTCATTCAATTTGGTGGGCAACATTGGTGGGCTGTCCAATGCCTAAGCTAGATTCGCCTTCTTTTAAAAATAAATCACTATTATATGCCTTTAGCCATTATTATAAATGAACAAGTAAACACATGGCAAATTAGTAAGTGCATTAATTCTTTATAAAATGTCAAAATTAAACCACTGCATTGGCTCCATGGACTTCCTGTTGTTAATTATTTCCTTAGTTGATAATATTTGTAGGAATAAAATGAACATATTTTCTGGAACGCTTATGAGTATGACACCATTTTGCAGGCCTAATAAATAAATAATTAGAGAAGACTGACACTACTTCAACAACTCTAAAGCTAAAAGAAGCTAAGTTAGTTTCCACACCGTTGATCAAATCTCTGGCTGAAAAGAGGAAAAATACAAAATTTGTTGATCTACTTATTTTGTTGACTTTTGTAGGATAATGAACAATCAGAACAGAGCCCTTGTTTTATAGGACTGACTAAGAAAAGGTTAGGGGAGGAAGATAGTTCATTACCGGAAGGGATCTTCTGTGGATGTGGAGCCTTGGACTGTTGGGGTGGGTGCGAACAGCTTTCCTGATGGTTTCCTCCAACTCCATTGCAGTTATCTCAGGTTCCGGGGAAACAATCAATTTCGCAGGTAATTCTTACAAGGTGTGAGAGGTTCCTGATGCCAAAGAAGAAGTCTTTGCTTGTCTGGTCAAACTTTTCAGCTGCTTTGAACATGAGCACAAGCTCTTCCAGCTTTGGCACTGATCCAGCTCCAAATTCCAAACCTAACATGCGAGGATCTGTCCCATCAATTTTGAGGTACTTCAGAGACAGGAATCCATGGCTAACACTGATTTTTAGTTGTCCTCTATTGCTGGCTCTTCGTTCTGGAATCACATCTTGTTCTGGTCCTTGCTGCATCCTTCTAGGATTACTGGATGATCCAGTTGCTACATCCATGTCTTGTTCTTTTATCGTTTTCCTAGTTCTATCCTCCACCACCACCACCTCCCCTGCTGGTGTTGATGCTTCTGTTCCTCGTGCTGTACATAGATAACAAGCCGAATCAAAGGAATACTACCAAGGATGGTAAGATCATCTCCCTTGATTTCCTTCATGTAAAGGCTTAGTTGTTCTAGGTTACCCAGTGTTTTGTTGATCCAATTTGGAAGGGATGGACGAGAAGGGGAAGAGGAGGTAGTGGTGGAAGTAGAATAGGGTGAAACTGCTGGAGGAGGAGGAGGAGGACGAGGAGGAGGATGAGGAGGAGAAGGAGACATGGATGTAGCTGTTGAATTGTGTTCTCTATTGATTTGGCCTACCCTAGAAGGGTGGCTATATAGTGTAGCATACATGGGCCTCATGGGCCTAGCCTCATGGGCCTCCTAATACATGTAACACATGTATATACTCCAACACTCCCGCATAGCCCGAACTACCGGCGCAGCGGAGTTCGGGACTCGGACATCTAAAAGAAAGAGCACACACACATGTCCCCCACATGACCACAACTAGCCACCGGTGATGTTGAGGCTGGAGCGGAAGTCGGTGAAGGTCGACGACGGGAGGCCCTTGGTGAAGATGTCGGCGAACCGGGAGGTGGTCGGTACATGGAGGACCCGCGCCTCGCCGATGGCCACCCGATCACGGACGAAGTGAAGGTCAATCTCCACATGCTTCGTGCGCCGGGTGTTGGACGGGGTTGGTGGAGAGGTAGACCGGGCCGACGTTGTCGCGCAGACGAGCGTGGCGTGGCCGGCGGGGGCTATGGAGCTCGGCCGGGGAGCTGCCGAGCCGGAAGCCTCGCCCACACCATTGGCGACGGCGCGGTACTCGGACTCAAGACGGAACGAGAGGCCACCCGCGGCGCTTGGAGGACCCGGGACACCGGGTTGCCTCCGAGGAAGACGGCATAGCCGCAGGTGGACCGTCGAGTGTCCGGACGGCCGGCCCGGTCCGGCGTCGGTGTAGACGACCGGCTACGTAGAGAAAGACCGTCGGTGCGGGAGCAAGCCATGATCGCGGTGCCTCGGAGGTACCCGAGGAGACGCTTGAGAGCGGTGAGATGAGGCTCCCGAGGATCATGCATATGAAGGCACAACCGCCGAACCGCATAGGTGATATCGGGCCGAGTGAAGGTGAGGTGCGAAGTGCACCAGCAAGACTGCGGTATCTGGGTAGGATCGATCACTGGGGGCCCTCGCCTCGGACGGCTTGCTCGAGTGTCAAGCGGAGTGGTGCGGGGCTTGCAATCTGTCATCCCGGCCCGCTCAAGTATGTCCAGAGTGTACCGACGCGGTGAAGAAGAAGACCCATTTGGATGAGGCCGAACAGTGACTCAAGAAAGTGGTGAAGCACACCCAAATCCTTCATCGCAAACTCCGCCGAAGAGAGGTAATGATCCGGCGAAGAAGGGACTCACCGGAGGCCGTCGGGACTATGTCATCCACATAGAGTAGCGTATATGCGTCTCGGCCCCATGGTGATAGATGTACGGGGACGTGTCGACTTGGCCTCCACAAAACCAAGTGTCGGGGAGGAAAGCAAAGCAAACCCGTGGTTCCATGCCCGGAGCCCGCTTGAGGCCATAAAGAGACTTGTTGAGCCGGCAGACCATCTCAGAGCTGGAGGAGTCCACAAACCCAGCTGGCTGACTGCAGTAGACTGTCTCAGTGAGAAGACCATGCAGAAAAGCATTCTTCACATCCAGCTGGTGCACGGGCCAAGAGCGGGTGAGAGCCAGTGAGAGCACGGTGCGGACAGTAGCAGGCTTCACCACCGGACTGAAGGTCTCATCATAGTCAACCCCAGGGCGCTGAGTGAAACCCCGAAGTACCCACCGCGCCTTGTACCGCTCAAGTGTACCATCAGCCCGGCGCTTGTGGGTCCAGATCCACTTGCCGGTAACGACGTTGGCACCTCGCGGCCGAGGCACCAGATCCCAGGTCTGGTTGGCGAGGAGGGCCGCGTACTCCTCTTCCATCGCGCGGCGCCAGTGAGGGTCCGCCAAGGCCTCGCGGACGGAAGAGGTGCCGGAGAGATCCCCGTCTCACGGCGGCGGCGGAGAGCGCTGCGGGCGGGGACGCCGCCTCGTCACCATCGGGCGAATGTGACGAGGGTCCGGTGAAGCAGCGGCGGGTGGTATACCGCGGCTCACGGCGGCCGGAGGCCGCGGCGGGCGGCGGCGGCGTCCGGGTGTCGCCGGCGGAGAGGGGCACCACCGTGGCGCGTGTGACCCCGGCGAAGAAGCGGGCCACCCGGGCGACGGCGGCGGCGGCGGCGGCGGCGCCGCAGCCCGTCCACGGCGCTGGTACACGTGCACCGGCTGGGCGAAGCGAGCAGGTGGCGCCTGAGGTGGAGCCTGAGGCGGCGGTCCACGGCGCTGGTACACGTGCACCGGCTGGGCGAAGCGCGTAGGTGCAGGTGGCGCCTGAGGCGGCGGCTCGGGACCCCCACCCCCGCTCGGCCCCTCCATGGCCGAGCAGGGAGCAGAGTCGGGAGAGGCACTGGCCGCTGGTGAGCTGGGGCACGACTCCGGCGAGGAGTACGGCGTGGTAGTACCTGCAGGAGACAACTGCAAAGGTGGCTCGACCACCGCGTCAGTGGGAAACAGAGAGAAAACGTCAAGCTCCTGTGGGGTGGAAGTGGTGGGAGTAGGGGTGGAGAAGGGGAAAACCGACTCATCGAACACCACATGGCGAGAAATGAGAACCCTACGAGAGGTGAGATCATAGCACCGGTACCCCTTGTGATCCGGGGAGTACCCAAGGAAGACGCACAAGGTGGACCGAGGAGCCCGGCTGTGGGGGAGCGGTGGCGGTGGTGTTCGGGTAGCACGCACACCCGAAGACCCGAAGGTGATCGTCCGAGGAGAGGGTGCGAAGAGAGCGTGGTGTGGTGTAGGGAGCTGGACAGCGGCGGAAGGTAGGCGGTTGAGGAGGTATGTGGTGGTGTGCGTGCTCTCGGCCCGAAGCGAGCAGGAAGTGAGGCCTGGAGAAGAAGCGTGCGCATGGTGTCGTTGATTGTGCGAATCATGCGCTCAGCCTTGCCGTTCTGAGAGGAGGTGTACGGGCAAGACATGCGCAGCTGGACACCGTGAGAGAGAAAGAACGCACGGGAGGTGGAGTTATCAAACTCGCGACCATTGTCACACTGGACGGCCTTGATAGTGAGGCCAAACTGTGTGGACACCCAAGCGAAGAAGTGGTGAATCGCAGGGAAAGCATCAGACTTCGCATGCAAGGGAAAAGTCCACAAGTAGTGAGAAAAATCATCAACCACCACAAGATAGTATTTATAGCCGAAATACCGAGTACAGCGATGTCCACAGTCGCGGTGTACAAGATCAAAACAATGAGCCGCATGTGAAGAAGAACTAGAAAAAGGAAGACGAACATGACGGCCCAACCGGCACGCATGACACAACCTGCTCATCATGAACTCGAGTACAACGAATGTCCGAGCTATGACTAAGCCGCATCGGGGCATCACGTCCGGGGTGTCCGAGACGCCGGTGCCAAGTAGAAGAAGTAGTGGTGGCGGGCGGTGACGAAGATGGCGAAGAGGTCGGAAAACGGAGAGTGTAAAGGGGCCCCAAGCTGTCACATCGGAGCAGAGGACGCCGGGTAGCCAAATCCTTCACAGTAAGACCAAAAGAGTCAAACTCCACAGAACAAGAGTTGTCAGCTGTAAAACGACGAATAGAAAGAAGATTGTGGACCATCTGTGGTGCAACAAGAACATCAGGAAGGCGAAAAGAGCCATGGGCACCAGCGGCACCCACAGAAGTGACAGGAAGACACGAGCCATTGGCGACCATGATAGAGGAAGGGTGTGAGGAAGAAGGAGGAGAGGAGGACGAGAGTATACCGAGTCCGGGGTGGTGTGGTAGGTGGCACCCGAGTCGGCGATCCACTCCGGCCGCCGGGAGGTGTCAAGCCCGGGGTGGAGAAGGAGCGCCGAGCCTCCCGACTCCGGCCGGCCCGGCCCGGCGAGGCGCCGGAAGGTGTGCCCCACGGGGTCGCCGCCGCGGGTAGTACGTCGAAGGAGCTCCGCGAACATGGCCGCCGGTGGACGAGGGTCGCCACCCGGGCCCGGGAAGGGCCACATGGCGATGCGCCGGACCGGGGTTGTTGTAGGAGGCTGACGGCAGCTGGAGGACGCGGCGGCCGAGGCGCGCCACGGCCGGCTCCCCCACCGCCACCACCCCCGCCCTTGCCCTTGCCCCTTGCCCTTGCCCTTGCCACCCCCGCGTTGCCCCGCCCGCGTCCCCTCCCCCGCTCGGCCGGTGGGAAGAGGAGCCAACGGTGGGGTGTACTCGGCCGGAGGACGCGGCGGTGGAGTGGCAGCGAGAGCAGTCGAGGACGGCGAAGAACCTGCAGTAGAAGAGAGAGGCCCGGCGGAGGTGGATCCGCGCGGGCCCCCCTGAGTGAGCTCCTCCATGATGAGATCGTCGCGAACCTGGAGGTAGGTGGGAAACGGCCGCATGCGGACGATCAGCGCGCGGAGGGAGGCGTAGCGCTCGCTGACCCCGCGGAGGAGGTTGAGGACGAGTGTGCGGTCCGCCACGGGTACCCAGTCGCCGAGGAGTCCGCCATGGCCTTCATCTCGCCGGCGCATACTCCCCAACCGCGAGGTCCCCCGCTCGAAGGCGCGGAAGCGGAGGTCGAGCCGCGGGCCCGGTCTCGCCAAGGCGTTAACCGTCCCTCGAGGGCCGGCCAGCGTGTCGAGCGGAGTCGGTGTTGCGGAGGAGGTCCCGCAACTCGGAGGTGACCGTGCCGAGGATCCGGGAGAGGACGATCTTTGTCCCGAGGCGTAGCCACGACGCGATCTCGGACTCCCGGCCGGCGGCTCGGCGAGGACGTGGTCGTCCAAGGCGTAGCGCGCAGGCGAGGATGACCTCGGTCCCTCCAGCGGGCGTAGGAGGTCGACGCGGGGTCAAGGACGACCCGGATCGCCCGGCCGATGTCCCGGACACCCCGCCCGATAGTGGAGCGCGCGACGAAGGGTCGGCCGGGTCGTGCCGGGTCACCACGGTGGAGGTGGAGCGGTGGCCCGTCGAACCGGGAGGAAGTGGCCGCGGGCGGGGTGCCGGAGGCTCGAGCAAGGCGAGCGCTCCGCCGCACCCGGGCGAGCCAAGGTGGTGGCGGCGTCCTTCTCACGCTGCCAGGCCTGGGCAGCAGCCTGGAGACGCTCCTGCCCCGCTGCAGCCGCGGCACGTGCGGAGGCAAGCGCTGCAGCAAGGGCGGAGTCGGGCCGGGAGCGTAGTGGGTCACCGGCGGGCGGGGAAGGTGAAGGAGCCCACCGCCCGGCCACCGCAGCGGTGCCCCCGCCGCCGCTAGCCACGGCGGGGCCGGGCATCGAGGCGAGGACATCGCCGCTTGAGCTCGGCGCCCGGAAGTAGACGACGCCGGTAGACGAGGATGGGCCGATGGAAGTGAATGGCATGCCGAGTCCCTCCCAGCAGCAGCAGCCCGCGCCCGCGGCGCGCGCCACGCGGCGGACCGAGACCGGCCGCGGTGGCCTCTGCAGCGGCCGCCCCGTAGGCATTGGCCGCGGCCGCCGCGTCCAGGCCGCGAGCAGGAGGGGGTCCCTGCGGGAGGACGGCATCTTCGGCTTCGGGATCGAGCAGAGCGGGCTCATGAACACCGCCGCCCCCATCCACTCCGTCCGTAGCGCCCGGACCAGAACCGCCAGCGTCAGCCGCAAGGGCAAGCGCGGGCCGGGAGGAGGAGCCGAGGGCCGCGAGGCCGAATCCGGGCGGCGGAGCGCGAGCCCCTGGCGGATCGAGGACGGCCGCATCGGATGCGTCCGCGCGCGCGGCCGTAGCGCCCGCAGCGGCGCCGCGACGGCAGCGCGGCGGCCGGAGCGCCGCGCGGCGGGTGCGCTCGCGACGGCGGCCCAGAGGAGGAGGGATAGGGGAGGAAGGCGCTGTAGTATAGGGGAGGAGGGGGAGCAGGTGGCCGGCCGGCCATGGCTGCGCGGCGGCGCGCCGGCGGCGGCGCCCTGCGAGGCCCAGATCGGGATTTCGGGATTTCGGGGAAGAGGAAAACCCTAGCTAGCAGATACCATGTTGAATTGTGTTCTCTATTGATTTGGCCTACCCTAGAAGGGTGGCTATATAGTGTAGCATACATGGGCCTCATGGGCCTAGCCTCATGGGCCTCCTAATACATGTAACACATGTATATACTCCAACAGTAGCAAGCTGATCATCCAGTGATCCAAGAGGGATGCAGCAAAGACATATTGGGACTTCAGAACGAGAGGAGTCGTCCCAAGCCCCCCCTTCTTTTTTGTTCTGAGTTCTCAATCTCTTCTTGATGACAAGTCTCTTGAGGCTGGAGGGAGGTGGGCACCATGACTTATGCAAGAATCCATCGTTTTGATCCTCGCCTACATAAATGGAAAGATAATGAAGGTTGAGTTCGCCAAGTTTACATATAGAAGAGACCATATTTTCTATACACACATTCCATCTCCCTACATCATTATTTCCATTAGATTCTAGTGATAAGCTCATATCCCTCAGATTTGTTAGCTTGCTCAGCTCTAGCCAAAAGTTGTTTGACTGCTTTAGGACATTGATCAATCGTAACTCCTGCAGTGTTAACATGTTTCCTATTTTATCTGGTAACTTGACCTCTTCATCAATAAGTAGACTGATCAATTTAGCAATTTGAACAATTGATGCTGGTAACTCTGTTATTTTGTTTCCCTTAAGATTCAGTGTTTCTAAAGACTGCAATCCTTCTAATTTCTCTGGGAGCTTATGTATTTTTGTGTTCTTGAGACTTAGGTACTTCAATTGGGATAACATCCCTATGGCTTTAAGACAATGATGCTCTTGAGATAGATCACAGTTCTCTATGTCCAGAACTCGAAGAATCCGGAACTCCAAGAGAGGTGGAAGTTTAACAAAGTTCTCAAATACTGTAACTGACCGAGCATGAGAAAGAATCAATCCATCAGGTAACTTGTCATATTCTTGATCAATATTCTTGAGAGAAAGTCGGCGAACCTTCTTCTGTTGCCCAGCAATTTTGTTTGGAACACCATATATTGTAACAAAGTTGTCTTCAATGGACTTGGACACAATAAAATCCAGAATAATGTCATGGACCTCACATGTCTTAACCTCACCAAAGACATTTGTTTGAACTGGTTGAATTAAGGACCTGTTAATGAGCTCAAGAAAACACTTCTCTCCTTTTTCATATGGGGTGTGTCCACGTTCTTGAGGAATGAACCCCTCAGCAATCCATCTTCTTACTAAACTCTTTTTTTCAATTGCATATTTACGTGGAAATATACTAATGTATAATAGACAACTTTTCAGATAATGAGGAAGGTCAACATAACTAAGGGATAATATCCTTATCATTCCTTGGATACCCCTATCTCTTTCAAGTGAATGACCAATTGAATTTGCCACTTGATTCCATTGAGCCTCTGTGTGTGCTTTGTTGGCCAACAAACTAGAGACAGCAATAATAGCCAAAGGTAAGCCATTACATTTCTTCAGGATTTTATCAGAAATATTTTTGAGATGAGATGGGCATTGATCTTCAGAACCGAAAATTCTACCAAGGAATAAACTTTCTGAGTCCATAGTACCAAGGGGACTTAAGTTATAAACATGGTTCTGATATGAAAGGCAGAAAGATTTAGCTATCTCCATGGTACGTGTTGTTGTGATAATTACGTTACCACCTATACTCCTGGGAAACACACACTTTATGCGATCCCATACATCTACATCCCATATATCATCAATCACAATCATGTACCTGCATATGGTTTTAGGATAAACTATTAGCATGGATTTTTATATCACCTAGATGGATGTTAAACAAATTGCAAAACAAAAAGATGGATGTTAAACAGGGATACAGGATGCCAAATTATTTGCTGATAAATAAAATATTGTTTGAACAGCGGTTGTTTTGCACTGTTTTTTATGCACAGTTCTGCATTATTAGTCCACTTTAATGAAATTTCGTTGAAATCCATTCATTACCTCCTTGTAGTCCACAAATATTTGTTTCTCTGTAAGAAAGCTCAAACTGGGAAAAAAAAATACTTCGCTTACAAAATTTTAAGCATTCTTTTTACTTGATATTTTAAAATATTTGCATAGTACAGCTTTGTAAAATGTGCCTAAATTTTGCATAGAATATTTCTTAAAGTAATGTACAAAATGATGTATTGGAGACCTAGGGCATGTTTGAATGACAACCTGGCTGGCAGCCAGGCAACACATCCTGGCCACAGCCATAGCAAATCGGAAACCTAGTGGCCTTGCCTGGCTCCTCAGGGCAGGCAGCATCCAAAGAGGCGCTGTCAATATAGACACTTTAGGACTATACCAGAGGAACTAAACGGAATGGAAAAGGCCGTACTTGTTATGGGCTCAAACCCGGCCCTTGGCCAACAATCACTACCTAGCCCAGACTATATGTAGCTTCAAGATTGTTCTATATTGTAAAACATTATTACAGGCCAGTCCTCTTTTAATTTTAATTATCAAATGAAGGATAAGCAATTTAAGGGGAATGCAGTGATAGATAGGTTTTTCAGTGCCAGTTCGTGGCTACTACCGGTAGTGATAGTGATAGGAAATAAAATTCATTCATATGAAGTCAGATCAAGACAAACTTTATACCAAAAACACTACTACGTGGCATACACGTAGCTGGCTGCTGGGTGTGGCTCCTAGATTATATACTTTTTGTGCTATTTGTATAATCATCAATTTTGGTTTGACAGAAAACCATAACACTACCGAGTCCAGACTAGAAGTCTAGAACAGACAGTGATAAACAAGTCAACCACTGCCGATTGCCCTCCTGCAGGGCTTGGACCCGGCAGTGATGGACGACTGCAGTAGTGGGAGCCCATATACTGGTATCCATGTTTTCAGATCTTTCTTTCTAGAAACTACTAAAAAAATCAATGACATAGCCCATATACCTGAACATCACAAATTTAATTTATTCATTTTCTGTTACAGGGGCGTGGAGTACCGTTTCGTACTCAAAGCCAGTCTCAATGGTAGTTTCATTAGAGTTTCATTTGTATTTAATGAGCTACCACATAAGCATGTTTGATGATGTAGCAAGGTTTTTAAGAAGAGCGAGAAGGAGTGTCAATGACACTCTTTTGACACGATTACCAACTCTCTTTGAGTCATGAAATTAAATATTTATGAAACTATAGAATGAAACTCTCACTCTCAATGGCGAGTTTCATTCAAGTTTCATTTCATTCTTTGTGACTTGGCTGTCTTAGAAACAACGCAACAAAATTCTCTACTGAGACTAGCCTAAGACATCATAAACTTCAATTATATTTATCTTCTTGTAAAGGTCCATAGGCATACTTGTATTTTTTTTAAAAAAAACATGGATGCCAATTGAAAATAAGGATGATAGATAGTACTTTCTCCGTCCAAAAAAGAATGCAATGTTAGTACAGTAACACGTTTTAGTATGTTAAGTTTGACCAATTATAAATAAAATATACTAATATTTATAATATCAAATAAACACCTTTAGATTAATTACAAAATGTATTTTTATAATCAACTGATTTGGAGCGATAAACATGAATACTATTTACTAAAAACTTGGCAAACATGAACCACTTTAACCGGCACGTAACCATACTTGCATTCTTTCCCGGACTGAGGTACATTTCAATAAAAGAAATAGTGTATACGTAACAAAGAAATGACATGCCTTTTATCGTCAAGAAAATTTCTGATTTCCGTTCTGAGCTGATCTTCACCCTTTATATTTGTGAGACGAGACTCCAGTCGCCTGTGATTTGTTTAATAAAAATTCATTATATTTGGATTTTGGTACAAAATCCTTACTGGCATAAAAAAAAAAGTTCAGCATGCTGTATGATATAATGATAATAATTCAATGGATGAAGAAGAGCAATAGCTAAAAATTAAAATTATGAATTTATTTTAAGGAAACAAATTGCATATGAAATATACCTATATTCTTCGTACGTATTTGAAGCGCTTTCCTCGTGTTGTGCTTTTGGTCCACTAATAAAACGTGGAATGATAACTTGGCTACAAATTTCTCTCAGGATATCCAATATGTTAGGATTTCTGGATACCTTTACAAAAGCCCGATGTTTGAATTTTCCTCCATTTGTGCTGAATAATTCATTGGCAAGAGTTGTCTTTCCCAATCCCCCAGGTCCAACAATGGACACCTGTAAGTTTTTTCTCTCTTCTGTCAACAATTTGAGAAGCTCATCCTTTGGACCATCAATACCGACAAGCTCTGACTGACCCAGATACCGGTCCCTCGGATCCACTTCAGCAATTTTGCTATGGTTAGAGTGGACATTATTATCAATCTTATACCTTTCACGGAGCTCGCCGGCCTCCTTGACCTGTTCCTTGAGACCATGGATCTCCTTGGCTATCCTACAGCGGGTTTTGATTCTTGTGAATAAGTTGGTGATCCTCTGGATGAATTTGGTGATCCTCTGGATGAAGCCCTGAAAACCCTTCAGCTTGGCAGGACCAGGACCTTCTACATGAAGCATGAAGTCATTAATACTATCCTCGATATCATAGGAGAGTTCCCTCACCTCTGCCATCCAGAGCTTGGCTTGCTCATTTGGATCCTCCACCCATGATAGCCTTTCAAGGAAGCTGTACATGTGCTCCAGCTCGGATTTAAGAAACATGACATTGCGCCGTGCATCCTTGACCAGCATATACTTCTTCTCCAGTAGCTCGGCCAGCTTCTCTATGACCGGACCCAGGGCCCCAGTGGCTGCGCTCACCAGGGCCTTCTCCATTTCCGAGTAATATCTCTGGCAGCTTGATCTAATGTCGGTCTCTTAATTTGCTGTGTGGATAGATAGATGATGGAACTGAGTCTGTGAGTTTGGTATTGGAGATTACTGGGATGCGCGCGAGCGAACGATGTCTCATGTATGTATGTATGCTCCTATCTAATGATCTCTCCTTGGACTTTTATAGATGCCCAACATGAGTTAAATTAGTGATATTTGAAGGATGCTTTGACAGGCTGCCAAGCTTCGTATCCCCAGTTTGCAATTAAGCTCCTTTGTGTCCTTTTATACATCCACCTCTAATATCCTTTCTATTAATTTCAACACAATGTTGCCAGCAGGAAACTTAACACCTTGAAATGGTCTCAACATGGCTTTATATTAATTAGTGCTGATGACTTCTTTTTTATCAAGGAGGAAGACTTATTGAACTAAAATTAATTAATTCGAGTTAATGCAACCATTTATCTCACGACATTTCTGTTGTTATAGCATTTGCGTTATCCACTATTTTGGTAATTAAAGCTCCATATACCATCTTAATTTGCGGAGTATCGACATGCATTTTTTTCAAGCAGAAAAAAATCTTGAAAAGAAGAGAAAGAAACGTATATGATGCCTAGCTACTAAGAAAAGTTAAGGTATGATGTTCTTACCATACATGACAGTTCACATCATATATTCTCAACTTGTCGTACAAGACATGCATGGTCTCTAGTTTATATTATGGCCCCACTCTTTTTTTACAAATTAATGACAAGCCCATTGAGTGTCAAGTGGAGAGTCACACACCTTTTAATATAATTATAATAATGAATAATATCATTTTGTCCTTTCTCTTCTTTCCATAATATATATGTTTTCTAGGCACATTGGTCTGTGTTTGTGTGTTTTAAGTGGATGATTATTCAAATCATATCATATGCGTGAGTTCATGAGTGCTACTCCTCTCTGTCATTTCACTTAATTCGAAGCGCATAGTAGTGAGTTAAATGCTGTTTTCCTCATACCGATATTGCCTTACATACTTAGTCCAACTTGCATCAATCAGTGTGTGGCAAACCAAAGCCGTTTCTGTTCTTTTATTTATATATAAATACACCGTCACCACCTCGATATTCATTATTAATTAAATTAATTTTCATGTAAGTTTTGGTCGCAGAAAAAGTAACCATGAAAAGTAGAGAAAGGGCACGTATCACATGTGTGATGCAGAAGCCTAAAGCTACTAAGGAATGTCCTTTTCCAAACCTTGCATAGCAGTTCACCATATATTATTCTCAACCTGTCCTACAAGACAAGACATGCACCACAATTAAAAAGGTCCAACTCTTTCTTTTTTTTTTGTTAGTTACAAATAATTGGTAGGCACATTGAGCGTAGGAAGAGCCCCACACCTTCATACGTGAAGTTATAAAGTTATGAAGGATCTTATCGGAGATGGGATTTTTGCAGCAGACGGCGAGAAGTGGTGGTGGCACCAAAAGAAGAAGCTACCAAGCCATGTCTTTTCAACCAAAATGCTCAGTGACTTCAGGTGGCGTGTTCAGAATAAATGCTGCAAAACTGGCAGAGAAGATCTCATCTGCAGACATTGAAACATACACTCTCTGACAGACATTGTGGGCTTGTGGCATACTTCATACATGAAGAGAAAACATGTTCCTGTGAATAGTGTAATAATCTTAAAGCAATATCCTTTTTTTTTTTGGTCATATCATCTGGACTAATATTTAACATATGGCAAGTCATAACATGCTTGTTTTTACTAACTATAATAGCAAGCCAAATGAAATCTGCACACAAACACTTCGATCATGCCTGGCAGTGGACGTCCGTATACATACTCAAATTTCTTCTTGTATAAAACAAAGTTTAGCAGTATATTTGTCAGGACGGCATCTATTCTGGGTCCAAGGGTAATCCATTTCAATTGTCAAAAAAAAAAAAAAAAAAACCATTTGGATAGCAGGACGACCTTTACAGGAATATCAGTACATGCATTGCATTTGCATACTTCAACTACTTATTGAAGTAGTTGATATAGAGGATGAGATATAGAGGATGGATGAGTGCGAAGAAAAATAAGTATAGAGGGAGAGAATGCGGATGATCGTGACGGAATATTCCTTTTAGAGGATGAATTTAGAGTACGAAGAGTGCAAGTAGTCTTATGGCCCCACTCTTTCTTTTTATAAATTAATAACAAGCCCATTGAGTGTCCAATGGAGAGTGCAGTCACACACCTTTTAATATCTATACCTTAATAATAAAGAGGCAAAATTTCTGCTACGTTTTTTTCGTCCATCTCCAACCTCTATTCGAATTATGTTTTTTTAAAAACAAACAAATAAATAAATCTACTATACCACCTAAAAAATTACTACATCTTTCGTCAAACGAGCATTGGTGCGCTTACCTCCCTGTCCCCGCATCCGACTGGGCTACGTTTTTTCCCTCAGTGCTAATTTAGAATTTCCAAAAATGTATATTTGGTCTCTTTCTCTCTGAGCCTCCGAAACTGGCTCCCTTCCCAAATACAGCACATATTCTTCGCAAGTTTTTTTTAGCTAGTTCCTCCGTGCCTTTTTTTAACGTGACCTCCTATTGTGGTTTTTTATGTATTTTTGTTTTTCCCATAGACATAAAAATAAATAATATAATTAAGATTTTAAGGTTGTGTTGTAGTTTAATTAAAAATAAAACTTAACCTTATTATAACTTAAATTAGCTAATGAGATCATAAACTAAAATCTTAAACGACTTGCTGTTAAATCCATCATTTTTTAAATAAATATATCTCTACAATCCTCAATAAGGACTGTTATGTGAAACATCGACACTGATTTTTCGTCATATTCTTAGAACAATCATTGTATGTCAGCAACTAACTCCTTACTAAATTTAGTAAGACATTTCAATTATTGATTTTTATGGATCTACAAAGGAAGTCACGAAACTCGATATTAACTGTAGCAACATATCATTTTTTGAAAAAAATATAGCAATATATAGATAGTATGAAAAATAAAGCTGTGCTATATTTACATGTAAAAATTTATAAGCTTTGCAATGGGAAAATATACCAAGGATGTATTTTAAATTAATACATGCTTAAAAGGGTATTTTCATATTATTGCCACATTAATGTTATCATAAAATAAGTCATACCTTTTAAATTTTATAGAAATGGTAAAACATAAATAAATATGTATCACATTATTGTTTTTCATATAAATATTTCGTACTCTGGTTCTGTGCAACGCACGGACACATTTGCTAGTAATTATAATGATGAATAATACTATTTTGTCGTTTTTCTTCTTTCCGTAATATATATGTTTTCCAGGCACATGGGTCTGTATTTGTGTGTTTTAAGTGGATGATTATTCAAATCATATATCATATGCGTGAGTTCATGAGTGCTACTCCTCTCTGTCATTTTCACTTAATTCGAAGCGCATAGTAGTGAGTTAGATGCCGTTTTGCTCATACCGATATTGCCTTACATACTTAGTCCAGCTTGCATCAATCAGTGTGTGTCAAACCAAAGCCGTTTATGTTCTTTTATTTATATTTATATAAGTACATCCCCACCACCTCGATATTCATTATTAGTTAATTAATTTTCATGTGAGTTTTGGTCGCAGAAAAAGTAACCATGAAAAGTAGAGAAAGGGCACGTATCACATATGTGATGCAGAAGCCTACAGCTATTAAGGAAGTAAGGAATGTCCTTTTCCAAACCTTGCATAGCAGGTCACCATAATATATTCTCAACCTGTCGTACAAAACACGACATGCACCGCAATTAAAAAGGTCCGACTCTTTCTTTTTTTTGGGTAATGCTCCACCGGACGTTCGACACTTTGAACGCACGCGTCGGACCTCCGTTGGCCGAGCGGTGGCGGTGGCCCACGTGACACACACACCACCCCAAACCCGGCCTCCCCTCGGTCCTCCTCGTCACTTCCGCCCCTCTCTTTCTCGCTCTCTCGCGCTCCCCGCTTCAGCGTCCGCGCGGCGACGCCTGCGCGACGCCTTCCCGCCGTCGCGCGCGCGCCACCACCCCTTTCCCCGCACGCGCTGCCCCCGCGGTCCTCCTCGCGCTCCTCCTCCTCCTCCTTCTCCCCCTCACGTGCGCCCCACGTCTTCTTCTCGAGCGCTATGGAAATGGCGCCGGCGGCCGCGGACCCGCCGGGATCCGGCACCGCGGCCGCGGATCCGGCGGATCCGGCGGCGGTGGCCGTCGATCCGTGGGTCCATATTTGTGGAGGTGGCGGATCCGGCCTCCGACGAGGCGGGCTGCCGCGCGCTCCGCGCTCGCGCCCTCCCCGCGGCCTTCCTCCCCTCCATCCCTCTCACCGCCGGCGACCGCATTCGGCCAGTGACAAGGTATGTCATGGTGACCCCGGATTTGATGCCTGCTCCCCCTTCGCCCACCTCCACACACCCCGGATCCGATGACCCCCCGTTCGAGTTTTTTGTGTTTCAAACTATATATGCATGTTGTTTCTTTTCTTAATATTGTTTTGTTTCGGTTTCTTGTTCTTTTTTGTTTCGGAAGGTTCTCCCTTTTGTTTTGATTTTATTTGTTTCAAAAAACTTTTCTCGTTGTTTCTTTTTGTTCCTTGAGTTTGTTTTGATTTGTATCCTTTTTGTTTCTTTTTTTGTTCAGTTTTGTGTTTTCAAAAATGTGTTTGTTCTTTTGTTGTTTTATGTTTTTCTTCATTGTTTCTATATTGGTTTTCATTTTGTTTCAAACGTTTTGTTCTTTTTGTTTTTCGTTATTTGTTTTTCAGTTTTTGTCCGTGTTTCAAATTGTAAATTTGATTTGTTTCAAATTGCGAATTTGATTTGTTTCAAATTGCAAATTTGATTTGTTTTTCAGTTTTTGTCACGTGTTTCAAATTGCAAATTGGATTTGTTTCAACGCATTTCACCTCTTGTTTCATTTTTTCTATTTTTCTTCATTTTTTTGGTTCCCGAGCACGGCAGCCATGTTGGGGATGGCGCGACGAAGCGGAGCTGTCACGGAGGAGCAGGCCGCGCGGGGAGTGTCACGGCTGCGTGTGTTCATGTGTGCGTGTGCGTGTCGGGGGCGGGGGTGGGTTTGTGTGTCCCCGCGGGGTGTGCATGTCCGTGCGCGGCTAGCGGGGAAACGGGCCGGGCCCCGCTACCGTTCGACGATTGAACGTTCGAGCGCTAGTCGCTGTTTTTTTTTTTAGTTACTATTAATTGGTAGGCCCATTGAGCTTAGGGAAGAGCCCCACACCTTCTTATGTACTTTTTGCACAAGCCCGCCATATATTGTTTTAGTATACCTCGCAACTGTTCTGTCCTCTTGGTGTTAGACCTCGATCAGATTCAGTCAGTTGTAGCTCCCGTATCACCGTGAGGCGCGCAAACGGCAAGAAAGCATTGCCATACATCACTACCGGTTTTTTTTTTTTTTTTTTTTTTTTTTTTTTTTTTTTTTTTTTTGAGGACTTCATTGCAGGGTTTCAACTCAAACCAGTGCGATTAGCAACGCTTTGCAGTAGGGTTTTAAGCAAGAACAGACAGTGGTTTCTTTGCAGGGCTTTATAGCCAATTCAGTTGTGAACCAGCAGTGACGACGATTGGCAAGGCTCCATGCATGTCCGGTTCAATAACTCGGTACGTACAGTTCTCAACTGAATTACAACGCACTAGTAAACGTATCGTTGGGAAAAATAGAACCAAAACGCCTCATCAGATGCATGAGTCCACATATGCATCTTACGGCAAGAATCCATGCATCAAACAGGTCTCATCAAACAACACTAGTCCCATATATACATCTAACTAATTAACCACAGTTTATACA